>OX456524.1:115549438-115902585 GCA_949748255.1 Eustalomyia histrio
CAATCATGCTACACCTCCATTTTCATAAGAATGTTCATATAACAAAATGTTGTTCTATGGACATTCTTTTACAACAATTTGAGGTTTTTATTAGTAGTTTTATAAAATTTATTTTAATTGTTTAATTAAAGTATATTATTTTATTAACATTTTCTTTCTTATATTTATTTTATGTTAGCCAGTATGATATATCTTAATTCTATTTTTATGAACTATTTGTTCCTTTTTTGCTTTATTATCTACTATGGTTATATTGTTTCTTATATCTATTTTTTTAATTTTATATGGTCCCTTGTACTGGTTATCCAACTTATGTCCTGCTTCATTTTTTAGTAAAACTAAATCTCCTATTTTAAGATCATGGTCTATTATTTTCCTATCATAATAAAGTTTTTGCTTATTTTTATTTCTGTCTAATAATATTTGGGCCCTTTTATGTGCTACTTCTAACCTAAATTTTGCCTCTTTGGCATAGTCATCTATATTGTATAGTGGAGAAATTCTATCTACTTTATCAAATTGTTGAAATTTATTTGGAAGTTTTGAAAAAACAAATTCATATGGATAGTAATTATGCACTATTGAAGGTGTTGTGTTAAAACAGTATGTGAAGAATTTTAACCATTCATCCCAGTCTGTTTTGTTCACTGAAATATAAGAACGTACATATTTATTAAAAGTCCTATGACTTCTTTCTATTGTTCCTAATGTTTGATGATGGTAAGCTGTTGAAGTTAGTTTTTAAATTTTTAATAAATCACAAATTTCCGATAGGATAGAATTTTTATATTCTGTTCCCATGTCCGAAATGAACGTCTTCATCGGACCATAGGTAGGTATAAAGTTATCAAATATAGCTTTAGCTATTGTTTTAGCGCTTTTGTCTGGTATTGGTATAGTTACTAAGAATTTGGTTAAATCACATATTATCGTGATTTCATATTCATTTCCGTAAATTGATCTTGGAAATGGACCTATTGTATCTACATACACCGTGTCAAATGGTTTATTTGGTGTTTCTGTAATGGTCATTGGACTTTTCAAATGTTTAGTTGTCCTCGTTGTTCCACAATGTCCACCTTCTATGGGATCATCGTGATATTTCAGCATTATATCGAGAATTGCCTTGGCATTCTTACTATCAAATTGGGTCACCTCATTTAGTAGCGCTACTTTAATTTTATTCAATAATTTTTTGCCCATATTTTTGAATTCATATATAGAGATAAATTCAAAAATTTTTTCACTAGGTGCCACTTGTAATTTGTAAACATTATGTTTACCGGCCACATTTTCGAGCCTAGAGAAAAATTGTCCAAAGTCAAAGTTCTCGTTAGTAAACAAATCTTTAATTTGTATATATGTTACTATAGATTTTTTTTGATATAACATCTCCCGGGGGAAATCTTTAGTTTACAGTATTTTCTGACGTCAGAGTTTGTTAAGGTACATATATGCTGGGCTTATCTTTATGCTGTTTATTAGAACTACTGATTTTTTCTCCTTTATTGGCCATCGATCGAGTCGTGACCCCTAATACTGAAGAAACTTTTTTATTCATGTCTTTGAAATCATTCATAGTTATACGCGATAGCGCGTCTCATCCTCGTTAGTTTTGAGCTTGGATTTTTCATTGAAAATAAATAAGAAAGTGGACTGTGATCACTACGTACCAAAAACTTTTTTCCATAAATGTATGGTTTGAAATGCGTTATGGCCCAATGTATGGCAGTTAGTTCGTGTTCAATGGTTAACTTATTGCTCTCGCCCTTGGTAAACGTTTTTGATGCATATGCAACTGGTAAATATTTTCTTCATGTTCTTGTGTTAGAACTGCGCCGCAGGCATATTTGCTTGCATCTGTTATTATACAAAATTCTTTTTGGAAGTCTGGGTATTGTAGTAGTGTTGGGCTCATTTATGCTTTCTTTAAATGTTTAAACGCGATATCACAATCATTACTCCATTCGAAGGGTACACCTTTCTTGGACAATCTTGTTATATGCCTCGAGTGTTCTGAGAAGTTTGGAATAAACCTTCGATAATAATTACAAAAAGCTATAAATCTTTTAGCATTATCAGCACCTTTTGGTGCTGGATAATTTTCAATTATCGAATATTTACTATCATCTGGGAGTATTCCTTTGTTAGTACACTTATGTCCAAGGTAGGTTACTTCCTTCATAAAGAATGAGCATTTTTCTGGGTGTAATTTAAGATTGTGCTTCCTGCATAATTCGAAAACATTTTTTAAATTCGAAAGCATGTGCTTTTCTGAGCAACCTAACACAACCAAGTCATCCGTATAAAGGAATGCCTGGTCTGGTCGCAAACCACTAAAAGCGAGTGTCATCATTCTTTGAAAATAATTAGGTGCTATTTTTAAACCATAGGGCAATCTAGTAAACCTAAAAGATCCATTTGTTGTTGAAAATGAAGTCAGATCTCTAGAGTTTATCTCCAATCCAATTTGGTGAAATCCAGACATCAGATCCAGACATGAAAAATACTTTGCTCTGCCGAGTTGGTCTAGAATGTCATCTATTCTCGGTAATGGAAATTTGTCCGCCATTAATTTCTTATTTAGCTGTCTATAAACTACTACTAGTCTCTATCCTTTTGTCCCTGAATTTGGAAGTGACTTTTTTGGTACCAACAGAATTGGGCTGTTGTACTCAGAATTTGATGGTTCAACTATTTTATCGTCTATTAGGTTTTTAACCTGCCTATCTATTTCCTCTTTGTGTGCATGTGGTATACGGTAGTTCTTGATGTACACCGGTTGTAAATCCTTTACTCTCAATTTTTGTTCATAAAAATTGTTAGTTGTGATTGTTTCTGATTCTAAACCGAAAATATCGTTGTTTTTTTTTTTTTTTTTTTTTTTTTTTATAACGTTTATTTAAACAAAAATTCATATATTTAACTATAAATAAACAAATAGTGGAAATATAACTTAGTTATTATACACAGTCCCACAACGGGCTCTCAAGTATTTTATATATAATGAAACAATTTTTTTTTATAATACTTATTGTTATTAATACAATATATGTATATTTATATAAATTAATGTAAGGAAAAATTTGAAAAAACATTACTTATATATTGCAAAATAATAAAAGCTACAGTCAAAAGATAAAAAAAAAAAAAATATAGCTATTAAGTATTAAGCCACCAATATTTTTTAATGTTTATATTTGTGATCACATTTTTATCTCCTGAGTAAATACTATTGTCAAATCTGCGATTGTCTACCGTAAGTTCTTTGGTATATACATTTTTATTATTGGCCCTTCTATAAATGTGGTAAAATATAGGGATACCAGTTTCGTTTTGAATAAAACCATGTTTATCTAAGTATAGGAAGGCCTCGGGGGGCACGTATCCATTTTGTAACGTTTTATAAATATATTCGTCATTAGCGTAATATGGGGCCATAATTAAGTTATTCTCATAGCATTCAAGGCTTTTTGTAATGTGATTTCTAATTATATGGATAATGAAGTTATCTATTCTACAAATTTGTGCTTCATTATACAATTTTTGATTTGAAATATATTTTAGATAGTTGCTATGAGAAGATCTATAAAATGACGTACAACCTCGCAGGCATTTTCTCTCAAAAATTCTAATTTTTTCCATGTAAGAGGGGGAAATATTGTACCATATTTGACAACCATATGTAATAATAGGGCGTATTAGTGATTGATACATAATTACCTTTACCTTTGGTTTTATGTATTTTGAAAAGAATAATTTTTTATACGCAAAAAAAGCATTTCTTGCCTTTTTAAGTTGTAGATTAATGTGCTCATTAAAATATAAAAATTTATCTAGATGAACACCTAGATATTTTACAATTTGTTTATTTTTTATATCTGTGTTGTTACTGGATTTTATACCAAAAGATTTCCAATTTTTTTTAATATTACTATTACACTTTCCAACAGGAGGGCGAAAAAGGATACTTTCACATTTATCAACGTTAATTTTCATTTGCCAATCAGAGGCATATTTTTCTACAATATTGAAATATTTTTGTAGATTTTCGTTGATTTTTCCGATTGTGTTATCAGAATGGTAAATTACGATGTCGTCGGCAAAGCCGATAATATTGTCGATTTTGGTCAAAAGGTCATATATGTATAAATTGAACAGAATTGGGGAATTTACAGTACCTTGTTGCAACCCATTAACGATAATAAATTTTTTTGTACTAATTTTGTTATTATTGTAGACTAGAAAAGATTTGTTATTTATCATATTATGTATAAGTATTATTAAATGTAGAGGAAATTTGTAATTCAATAATTTACATATAAGGCCTGGTATCCATATGCTGTCAAACGCTTTTTCGAAATCAATTAAGCAAGCGCCTGTGCATAAGGATTTGTTTAAGTTCCAATAGACATTTGAAAGCAATAAATGAATTGCTTGAATTGTCGAGTGTTTATATTTAAACCCAAATTGGTTATCGTTTGTTAGGTTATTTTGTTTGCAAAAATCATTTATATTGTTATTAATGGAAACTTCAAAAATTTTACTTATATTTGGAAGCAGGCTAATAGCACGCAAATTTTTTGGGTCATTTGGATCTTTCCCTTTTTTTGGTAAGATAACGGTTTTAGCTGTTTTCCAAGCTCGAGGAAAATATGAATTATTGAGCATATTGTTGAAAAGAGTATAATACTCAAGAACTATTTCTTGCGGAACGTTTTTTAATATGATATTGGGTATGTTATCAAAACCCGACGATAATTTGTTTCTTAAGTGTCTAAAAATATAGACGATGGTGTCTTTTGTTATAAAATAACTTTCGTTTAATTGATTGGCCTTTTTATATGCACTAAATGTAGTAATAGTTGATTCATTGCGTTCATATTCGTTTTTATTTTGCAAAAAATTTGAGAAGCAATTATCCACTTCTACATGTATGTTATTATCAGGATCAATCTCCTTAAAAGAATGAACCGATTCTAAAAAGGCTCCAATCACATTAATTTTCTGTTCCTCATCATTTATTATAAATTCATTATTTTCTATTTCCACTTCATTAGAATTTATTCCCGCATTTCTAAGCAATACTTCTTTGTCTTGTGGAATCTTAACAAAATCTGTTTTTAAGGATTGTGTTGTTTTGAACTGTTTTTTGATTTCACTAAACATGTTTGAGGGATTTTTTTGATCAATGTTTAAAAGTTTTTCTTGAAAATGTTTATTAACTGCTAAGGCAAAATTATCGTTTATGAGTTTTTTGATAAGCTTTAATTTGGTTTTAAGTAAATTAAGTTGTTGTTGTGGCAAAACCCAATCTAATCTATTATGATTTTTAATCATAGTGACGATTTTGCTTTTCTCCGCCTGTAATTTTTTTATAGTCGCATTAATGAACTTTTCTACAGAATTGTTACTTTTGAATGTTGGAACCGATTTTTCTATAGATTTTGTAATAAATTCATTCAATCTTCGTAAGTAAAAATCTATTTCAGCATTTGATAAGTTTCTGTCATTTGATATTAGTTCATTATTGTTCAATTCACTTAGCATACTGTTTTTGAATTTTCTCCAATTTGTTTTTTTATAATTAAACTTCAGAACAGGTTGTTCTTTGAAAAACGCTAATGGGTGATCATTTTCTACGTTTTTAATTTGAATTTGTAGTGCGTTGTGATCACTATCATAATCAAGGGTTTGTAGGCAATTTAATGTATCGTTTACTTTATGAATAATTAAGCGAGAATCAGCTATACATAAATCAAGGTAAGAATTACAACGGGGATATGAAGGTGCAGCTGATGCATATAAACTACTTCTAAACAAAGTTTCATTGAGTGAAAGCCATTCTTTTAATTTATTACCCTTTGGGTTACATGAATTGTTACCCCAATCGCTATGCTTACAGTTTAAGTCTCCCGCAAGTAAATAAAAGTTATTTGTATCTTGCAAATTTAATGACTGAAAAAGTTTAGTAAATTCTGAGTTAAAATGCCTGTCATTGTTGCCAGATGGATAATATGCTGAAATCACAAACAACATTTTGTTAGATATCAGTGGAATTTTTACAATACATGTTTCTAAATATTTAAATGATTTAGTTGTACTATTGGTGAAATTTATATATTTAATTCCATTTCTTAACAAAATTGCTGTTCCTCCTCCTCTCTTAGAGTCTTTTCTGTCCTTACGTATTAAATAATAGTCCTTAAAGTTAATTTTATGTCTGTCATTAAGTTTTGTTTCATTTAATAGAACTATGTCGGGATTATATTTGTTTATAAAATTACATAACTCATATCTTCTACTTAATTTGATAATGGAATTGACATTAATTTCTATTATATTAAGGTTTTTTACAATTGCTTTATCCATTTTAATAATTTAAGATTCTAACATTGAAAAAATGGTGTCTATTCTAGACGACTGTAATTGTAGTTGTTTATTTAAGTTTATAATTTGATTAGATAAATTTTGCATGGAACTATTTAGTTGTTCCAATGCACTTTGGATTGGATTTGGGTTTATTGCATTTTGTAGAGTGTTATTTTTTACCATATTAGCAAAACTAGTGTTGATGTTTACAGGAGTTGATGGACTATTAATTCTTCTCTGAGTTAAATTTTGTTGTTTAGCTTGTAACTTTTGCTGTAGCTCCTTATATTTTTCGCATCCCTTATAGGAAGCTGGATGACCGTATTTATTGCAAAGGACGCAGAACAGCTTATCCCTCTCCTCTGTGGGAATCTCATTGAGGGTGCATTTACCAATCTCATGTGTTTCGCTGCATTTAACACATCTATGTGGTAAAAAACAATTAGATGCACTGTGGAAAAAGCTTTGACAATTTCTACATTGAGGAATTTCAGATTTCCTTAAGGTTTCCCAACGGACACAGTGATGTAGAAGACTTTTAACTGATTTTAATTCGTTGACTTTGCTTTCGTTGCTTATTTGTACCAGATATATTGGAAGGATATAATTTTCATTTATCGATTTTTTAGTTTTGAATGGGCTTACTTTAATAATTTTAAGATTTTCATTTTGGAATTTATTTAATTCTTCTAGAATTTCATTAATGTCAGTGTTGGCACTTAGCCCTTTTAGTAAATAAGACTTTGTTTTAATATGTTTTGGGGTATATGTAAAAAATTTTGTTTTTGTTTTTTCTAAATATGCTTTTATTCTAAAATAATCATCAATGGTTGACGTAAACAAAGAGAGTTTTTTATTTTGAAATTCTTTTATTTTAAATTCTGATATGTTCAGGCCTTTTTTAAGAAACTCAATGAGTTGTTTAGCATTCACATCATAAATGTTAATCGGTGGAACTTTAGTGTTTTTGTTTTGATTGTTTTGAATAGTATTATTAGTTGTTGTGTTTTCTTTGTTAATGTTGTTGACTCTATATGCAGAGTTTTTTGATGCAGCATGTGATGTTGTTGGTTTATCATGTTCTTGTACATGTTTTTCAAATAACTTTAGACATTCCTGATCGCAATTTTTGTCATTATCAAGAATTGCCCAGTAGTTGTTTTTTGTTTGTTTGCTTTGTTGATTACCTAGCATGTTGCTTTTTCTTTTTCTAATATTTTCTATTAAGTTGTTGTTTTGAGTTAATATATTGTTATCATTGTCACTATTTAATACTGATTTTTGAGCATTAAGCTCTATCATTTTTTATACAATTTTTTTTTTTTGTTTTTTGTAAAGAGTCTCTGTCTCTTGTGAATTTTTTAAACAAAAAAAGAAATAAAAATAGTATTGAACGCACTATATGCGTTAAATAATAAATGCACATAAAAATAACGATAAAGTAGATCGATCTCCGCTATACGTCTGTCTATCATGACAATCACGAACGAACTCCCGAAAATATCGTTGTATGAGGCACAAAGCTCAGTTAATGTATTTTTAAATTGTTCGGGAAAATTTTCCTGCAAAATTTTTAATATTTCTGATTTTCCGTGTAGATTTTTAGTTGGATTTCTTTTTATTATATCATATTCGAAAAGATTTTCTGTTTTTATTTTACTTTTATTAACCGTTGTTATAGTGTTATTTGTATTTAGAATACGAATAAATGCGTTATTAGATTTTACCAATGTGTTTGCAATGAAAACACCTGGTTCAAGTTCTTGATTTGGAATTAGTATTTCATTATCGCAGTTAATAAAATTAACTTGCCGTATTACTTCAGATCTTGGTGGTAAAATAATGTCATTGCAGTTATTCGTAATCGGTATTTCTATTGATTGTGGTATATTAAAGGGGCGTAGGATAAGGTAATCATTATTTTCATTAAAATCTAATATACAATTGTATTTTTTTATGAAATCCATTCCAATGATTCCGTCACAGGGTATTGGAAAATCATTTTGTACTACTTGGAAGTTATGGGGTATCAAGAAATTTTAAATCGAAAAATGTAGTACATATTGATTTAATTTTACCTTGTCCTATTCCCGTCAATGTGGTTGTTTTGGTAGTAATTATTTGGTTTAGTTTGAAATGTGTTTCTTTTATTAGTGAAATGTCAGCTCCTGTGTCTATTCGTAGTGTTACTGTGGTGTTAGATTTATCTATTTGAATATTAACGAAGAAACAAAAACTGAGGTTCAGATTATATACATTATTATTTACTGAGTTTCTTTTAGGGGATGATTCGAGTTTCCCGAATCATTTTCGTTTGAGTCTGTTGCTCTGACGTAGTTTCTAGTTCTACGATTGTTATTGGCTTCTGTTGTTAAAATTATTCCTATTAGTATCATTTCCATTGTTGGTGTTATTATTCCCGTTATTATATCTTGGATAATTTTTTCTTTTATTAAATTTTACATAATTTCCTCGGAAATTATTGTTTGGTTTCTGTCCAAAATATAATATGGCATTTTGTTGCCCAGTTGCCTCTGTGCAACTATTTATGAATTTACCAACAGCGTCATTAATACTGTTAAATTGTCCTGCCTCCATGATAAGTTTTACTTCATCAAGGGTGCAGTTTTTAGTAAGTGCTTTTACAGCAACTTGCGTCGAGTATTTGGTTGCTAATTGGCTTGGCAAACCATCTGAGATATATGCATTTTCTAAGGATTTCGCTAGGTTTTCTATTTCGTTACAGTAAGCGTTTGGTGTTTTATTGAATTGTTTTGTACTCATTATTTTTGCAGAAAGGACTTCAACAGATTCGCCCTTCACGCTAACTTTAAGTTTGGTTATTATATCTGATATGTTTGATACATTAGTTATTAAATTTCTAGCCGTTCCTTTTAATTTGGTTTTTATTAAGGATACTGCAGCTAGCTCATGTTGACCCTTTATTGTATCAACTAAATTTAATGAATCGATAAAGGATGTCAGATTTTCAGGCTTCCCATCGAAGTCTGTAATCAGCTTGGAAGCTGTATTGAGAAATTCAACGATTGTTTGGCTCATTTTGTATGTTGTCGATGGTATAGTGAAGTTATAAGGTTCACTTTCGTGTATTGAATTAGGTAATTCTATTGTTATAGCCTTTTTTGCTGCTATTTTTGTAATTTTATTTTTTAAATCTAAAAAAATGCATCTGCTTTAGCCTGATGTGATAATGTAAGTCTGTTATAATAAACGTTAAATAAAAAGGGTATTAAAATGAAGTCTTATTGTTTCTTCTCTGATAGGTCTGTCAACATTTAGGCATTTGTATGTCCGTTCGAATTCTTCCTTAATTAATCTGGCTTTGTTTACAATTTGGTTCCATTCCATTTAAATCCTCTATTTTGGTTATTTATATTTTCTCTGATCTTCTTTTTCTATACTTTATCTAAGTCATTTGCTCGACTTACATATTTTCTCTTAAGGGATTTCTTATGAAGTAGGTAAAATTTTAAAAGTAAGTCTACTGTACTAATAATTATAGCTACGAGGAAAAGTGTCCACAACGAATCAATTTGTGTGGTATGATCTATAATTTCTACGTTATTCACTACATTTGCGTTCGGTTTTTCTATTTTAGAGTTTGGTTTCCCCATTTTAAAATGTTTCTCTTTTTCCGCAAATTTTTATAATTTTTTATTTTCCATACTTACTCTTCTCACTATTTTTGTTCTTTACTATCTAAAACAAAGGTAAACAAAGGAGAATATAAATAACACAAAAATAGTTAGTAAATTTCATCTGTACTCAATAATAAAAATCAACTGTATGTTAGCATAAAATATCTTTTTCCGTTGATTTGTGAGTTAAATAGAGATATTTACAATTGGTATTTCGGCACAAAGAATGTTGATGAAAGTCGTAGCTGACCAGAAAATGCATTCCATTCGGCTGGTGTCTAATAACTTTTTCTGTGTATTCTCCATGTTTACTTAAATTAAAAAATAAGGAAAAAAAATTTTCATTTGAAAAAAAAACTTTTCCTATGATCTCGAGTCAAACTAAAAATACATTTTCATACATATAAGTATTAAAAAGATCAACTATAAAATATAAACTTCAATATTAAAATATAACTTGGCACGATTAAAAGAATTGTTTAAACATATGTAAAAACAATTTTAAAAAACTCATGTCTTTAGTATTAGCTAATAGCTAATTTGGACATACGGTAAACAAAGGAGAATATAAATAACACAAAAATAGTTAGTAAATTTCATCTGTACTCAATAATAAAAATCAACTGTATGTTAGCATAAAATAGCTTTTTCCGTTGATTTGTGAGTTAAATAGAGATATTTACAATTGGTATTTCGGCACAAAGAATGTTGATGAAAGTCGTAGCTGACCAGAAAATGCATTCCATTCGGCTGGTGTCTAATAACTTTTTCTGTGTATTCTCCATGTTTACTAAAATTAAAAAATAAGGAAAAAAAAATTTTTTTCATTTGAAAAAAAACTTTTCTTATGATCTCGAGTCGAACTAAAAATACATTTTCATACATATAAGTATTAAAAAGATCAACTATAAAATATAAACGTCAATATTAAAATATAACTTGGCACGGTTAAAAGAATTGTTTAAACATATGTAAAAACAATTTTAAAAAACTAATGTCTTTAGTATTAGCTAATAGCTAATTTGGACATACGGTAAACAAAGGAGATTATAAATAACACAAAAATAGTTAGTAAATTTCATCTGTACTCAATAATAAAAATCAACTGTATGTTAGCATAAAATAGCTTTTTCCGTTGATTTGTGAGTTAAATAGAGATATTTACAATTGGTATTTCGGCACAAAGAATGTTGATGAAAGTCGTAGCTGACCAGAAAATGCATTCCATTCGGCTGGTGTCTAATAACTTTTTCTGTGTATTCTCCATGTTTACTAAAATTAAAAAATAAGGAAAAAAAAATTTTTTTCATTTGAAAAAAACTTTTCTTATGATCTCGAGTCGAACTAAAAATACATTTTCATACATATAAGTATAAAAAAAGATCAACTATAAAATATAAACGTCAATATTAAAATATAACTTGGCACGGTTAAAAGAATTGTTTAAACATATGTAAAAACAATTTTAAAAAACTAATGTCTTTAGTATTAGCTAATAGCTAATTTGGACATACGGTAAACAAAGGAGATTATAAATAACACAAAAATAGTTAGTAAATTTTATCTGTACTCAATAATAAAAATCAACTGTATGTTAGCATAAAATAGCTTTTTCCGTTGATTTGTGAGTTAAATAGAGATATTTACAATTGGTATTTCGGCACAAAGAATGTTGATGAAAGTCGCAGCTGACCAGAAAATGCATTCCATTCGGCTGGTGTCTAATAACTTTTTCTGTGTATTCTCCATGTTTACTAAAATTAAAAAATAAGGAAAAAAAAATTTTCATTTAAAAAAAAAAAATTTCCTATATATAATATATATATATATATATATATATATATATATATATATATATATATTCATTATGCATACTTTGAAGACATCTGTATATACAGCCAAAAAAGTCCCTATAATATGCGCTGTATCCAGTAAAATGTCTTCAGTGTAAACAGTAGAATAATTAAAAGTTTGAGGACGGTCCCCAAAGTACCAAAATGTCTTCATAGTAACTTGTGGAACGAAAACCCGTCCCCGCAATATGTGTTGTGCACATATATATATATATATATATATATATATATATATATATATATATGTGTGTGCAGAGCACATATATATATGCATATAATATATATATATATATATATTCATTATGCATACTTTGAAGACATCTGTATATACAGCCAAAAAAGTCCCTATAATATGCGCTGTATCCAGTAAAATGTCTTCAGTGTAAACAGTAGAATAATTAAAAGTTTGAGGACGGTCCCCAAAGTACCAAAATGTCTTCATAGTAACTTGTGGAACGAAAACCCGTCCCCGCAATATGTGTTGTGCACATATATATATATATATATATATATATATATATATATATATATATATATATATATATATATATATATATATATATATATATATGTGTGTGCAGAGCACATATATATATGCATATAATATATATATATATATATATATATATTCATTATGCATACTTTGAAGACATCTGTATATACAGCCAAAAAAGTCCCTATAATATGCTCTGTATCCAGTAAACTGTCTTTAGTGTATACAGTAGATTAATTAAAAGTTTAAGGACGGTCCTCAAAGTAACAAAATGTCTTTATAGTAACTTGTGGAAGGAAAAACCGTCCCCGCAACATGAGCTGTGCACATATATATATATATATGCATTTCTCATACTTTGAAGACATCTGTATATACAGCCAAAAAAGTCCCTATAATATGCGCTATATCCAGTAAAATGTCTTCAGTGTAAACAGTAGAATAATGAAAAGTTTGTGGACAGTCCCCAAAGTAACAAAATGTCTTCATAGTAACCTGTGGAACGAAAACCCGTCCCCGCAACATGCGCTATGCACATGTATATATATATATATATATATATATATATATGTGCTCCGTTGCGGGGACGGTTTTTCGTTCCACAAGTTACTATGAAGACATTTTGTTTCTTTGGGGACTGTCTTCAAACTTTTCTTTATTCTACAGTTTACTGGATACAGAGTATTTTATAGGCACTTTTTTGGCTGTATATACAGATGCCTTCAAAGTATGCGAAATAATATATATATCAAAGTATGCGAAATATATATATATATATGTGCTGTGCACATATATATATATATATATATATATATATATATATATATATATATATATATATATATATATATATGTGCATAGCGCATGTTGCGGGGACGGGATTTCGTTCCACAAGTTACTATGAAGACATTTTGTTAATTTGGGGACTGTCCACAAACTTTTCATTATTCTACTGTTTACACTGAAGACATTTTACTGGATACAGCGCATATTATAGGGACTTTTTTGGCTGTATATACAAATGTCTTCAAAGTATGTGCAATGAATATAGATATATATATATGTATATATATATATGTGCACGGCGCATGTTGCGGGGACGGGTTTTCATTCCACAAGTTACTATGAAGACATTTTGTTACTTTGAGGACCGTCCTTAAACTTTTAATTAATCTACTGTATACACTAAAGACATTTTACTGGATACAGCGAATATTATAGGGACTTTTTTGGCTGTATATACAGATGTCTTCAAAGTATGCACAATGAATATATATATATATATATATATATATATATATATATATATATATATATATATATATATATATATTGGCTGTATATACAGATGTCTTCAAAGTATGCGCAATGACTATATATATATATATATATATATATATATATCACTTTACATTAATCTACTATATATACTGAACACATTTTACTGGATACAGCGCATATTATAGGGACTTTTTTGGCTGTATATACAGATGTCTTCAAAGTATGGGCAATGCATATATATATATATATATATATGCATTACATATACTTTGAAGACATCTGTATATACAGCCAAAAAAGTCCCTATAAAATGCTCTGTATCCAGTAAAATGTCTTCATTGTAAACAGTAGAATAACGAAAAGTTTAAGGACAGTCCCCAAAGTAACAAAATGTCTTCATAGTAACTTGTGGAACGAAAAACCGTCCCCGCAACATGCGCCATGCACATATATATATATAAGTTAAGGCAATATTTATTTATTTCACAATTTTAATACGTTAACACAATATTTTAATTTCAACACAGTACTTATTTATTGTGATTTCGTGATTTCCCACATTAATTGTTGCTAACGTTTGCGTCTGCACTTTTGTTCAAAACAAAAGTACCTTGTTCGCGCTACACGCGCAACCATTTATTTGATGATTCAACGGGAATGTTATTAAGCTGTGAAAATAAAATAATAATTTTGTTTCTTTTGTAGTTAGTCTTAAGTTCGTATTATTAAGGTACAGACCAAAATAAAAAGCACATAGTGCTGTAATAAAGACGATTAATTAAAAACCAAAACACAAGTGTTTAATTGGCGCCCGAGCAGGGACCCCTAAAAGGAGAACTAATATTGAACTGTAATCAGTAAAGATCCTGTAGGGGCAAAATTAAAGCCTTGGCGTGGCTCCTCAATAGAATTCGGAAATTCAAACGGGTGCGAACGTATTTGTCGCGGCCAGTCAAGCCCGGTAAACGGAACTTTAAAAAAAAATTAAGAAAATAGAACTAGAAAGAAGTGTAAGAAATAAAATTCATCTAACGTATCATAGAAACAAAAAAAAAGTGATACAGAAATAAAACTCAAACAAGTGAACCTTAAGTATAGTTAAACTACAGAAGAAAACATTTTTTTAAGCGTAACAAATAAAATTCTAACATTTTCGAAAAAACAAAACTCAAACAAGCCAAATAAGTGTACCAAATAAATGCGTTTAATGAATTATCGAAGTTTATCGAAAAAAACCGGAATCAAGTGAACTTTAAGAAAACAATTTTTGAAATTACAAACACAACAAGTGAACCTTAAAAAAAGAGGAATAAAAGCCAAAATCGTAAAAGGAAAGAACGGAAAAACATAACAAACGCAACAAGTGAACTGTGACTGGAGGACAAACAAACCAACATCAACAACAGGAGACTAACCAACATGATCCGGATTATATTTTTGTAAGATTGAATTTATTATTAATTAGTTAAGAGTATTGAGTTGTGCAGGGAAATTATAGTTTCCGATAGGGAATCAAATAGCCACGTCAAAAAATTTTTTTTTTTTATTCCTCATCGATTTGAATTAAATTAAGTTAGTGCTAAGGGCAACAGGGAGATATAGAAATTATTTGATAAAATGAGCCAAGAGGACCAATTTTCGGCAACTTTGTCGAAATTAAATTTTGGTGCATCCTCAAGTAGTTCTAGTTCATCATCTTCATTTACTAACAGTCAGAAAAGGGAACTTGTGAATTTAATATCAGCAACGGTTACTTCTATTTTAAATCCTGTGGCAGAAGGGGAAGAAGAAATTACAGAAGATTTTAGTAGAAACCCTGAATTGTCAGAACGTGTGTAGTCAAATGTCTGAGAGAATTTTCTGGGAAACCAGAAGAGTTCAATTCAAGGAGAAAGTCCGTAGATCGGATACTCCTAATGTATGGACAGAATGGGAACACACCTAAATATTTTGCTATCCTACACACAATTAGGCACAAAATCATAGGAGTGGCCGATGCGGCGCTCGAATCATACCGAACGCCACTAAACTGGGAAAAATTTAGGAAGTGTTTAATGCTTCACTACGCGGACAAGAGGGATGTCGGTACCCTCGAATACCAAATGACGACTCTTGCCCAACGCGGCAACTCCGTTCAAGAATTTTGTCGAAAAGTTTACCAATACCTTTCTTTGATTTTAGACAAGATTGATTCTCTCTCTCGATTTGGGAGAGGAAGCTCTGTACGCAATGACTGCAGCGTACAGAGGAAAGGCTCAGACGCCTTTATAAGGGGATTAAATGGCAATTTTCCAAGTCTTCTGAGCGTAAGGGAACCAACGAGTTTACCGCAGGCTCTACAAATGTGTCTGAAATTGAGCAACTTGAACTATAGGACAGTCCATGCCAATAGTATGGAAAGGGTTCGACCAAATGTTAGATCTGTTGGTCAGCAGCGATCTCCCCCTGTGGTACGACCATTTTACCCAGAACTCATTAACCCACATGCGAATTTCCCTGGGGCAGTTAACTACTACCCATATAGACAAAACAGAGTTGGTCCAAATCCACCAAATTTTTCACCACCAATGGAGGTGGATAGATCAGTTCAGACAAGACACGTCAATTACCAAAATGCACCAGCGTATCAGCAAACACAATATTTGGGACGGTCAGTCTGGCAAAATCCCCCTAATAATTTTCCCCAAGCTGGTGGTAACTAGGCCGAGAAAAGGCCACCATCACAGAACACTCCACAACCCAACAAAGTTCAACGCGTATTCAACACGGAAGCAGCGGAATTCATTCCGTTTGAGTATGGTGCAGATGAAGAGGAATATTACGAGGACTTACAAAATTATTCTCTTGAATGTGAGGTAGAGAACATCGAAAGTGAGCAAATAAACCCTGCTACTGACGATATTAATTTTTTAGATTAGGCTCTTCCTCACTGCCGTATTTCCTTTTTAAGATGAAAAACGGCAATGAGTTGAAATTTCTCTTGGATACCGGATCTAATAAAAATTACGTCAAACCTGACTTTATTCGAAATCCCATTCCGAACAAACGTTTTTTTGCCCATTCAGTAGGCGGAACTGCAAATATTAGTATTTTCAATAACGAAATAGGTAAACTTAAATTTCATCTGCTACCCAATCTTAAGACTTTCGATGCCATAATAGGCAATGACACTTTGAAAAGTTTGAATGCGATTATTTTTACTAAAGAAAACTATTTTACATTGTTAAATAGATATCGATATTCTATTCACCAATTACAAATTAATTCAATAGCGCATACTACACTGAGATTGAATCACCTGTCTCCAGAGGATACCGAAAAGTTAAAGCAACTCTTTGAATCCGATCCATCCTTGTTTTCCGAACCAGATAGGAAACTCACTTATGTTACGAATGTCAGAGCAGAAATTAGAACTAGAAGCGACGGACCAATCTACTTCAAAACGGAATTACTAAAGGATGGCATTATTCGTCCATCAAAATCCCCCTATAATTCCCCGGTATGTATAGTACCGAAGAAACAAGATGCTTCGGGCGAAAACAAGTTTCGTATGGTAGTTGATTATCGTAAACTGAATGAAGACACCATACCGGACAAATATCCGATTCCGGATATTACCACTATTTCGGCAAATTTGGGATTAAATAGCTTTTTCTCAACAATTGATCTCAAGAGTGGGTTCCACCAAATTGCTCTAAATGAGGCCGATATTGAGAAAACTGCCTTCTCTATCGCCAATGGAAAGTTTGAGTTCACTCGGCTTCCATTTGGGTTGCGAAATGCTCCCGCTATTTTCCAGCGCACCTTAGACGATGTGCTTAGGGAACACATTGGTGTTCGTTGTTATATTTATATCGACGATATAATTATTTTTAGCAAAACTAAAGAGGAACATTTTGAGAATTTGAATATTATCTTTGACACTCTGGAGAAAGCTCGCTTGAAAGTGCAGTGAGATAAATGTGAGTTTATGAAGGAGGGAAGCGAATTTCTAGGTATCATTGTTTGCCAAAATGGCATCCGCACTGCATCAAAAAATACAGAGGCTATTATGAATTTCCCGAAGCCATAAGATGTTCACGATTTGCGTTCATTTTTGGGAATGACAGGTCATTACCGCAGATTTATAAAAGCATACGCTCATACATATATATATATATATAAATATATATATATATATATAAATATATATATATATAGAGCAATTCCATATGAAAGCGATCACCTTTTGGACGACCCCTCTCCGATTTTAAAATAAATAGTCTAAATCGATTGCCCAACAAAAAATAATGTACCTACATATTTTTTTTTTTTTTATAGTGACTGGTTTAGTGGTGGTGTACACCACTGTCATGTGACAAAATTGAAGAATTCTTCATAAGGGACCTCATTGAAAGTTGTTTTTAAAAATTGAAAAATAAAATTTTCCCAATTTTTCTCAGAAATTTACCTTTTTTCCCATGAAAATTAAATTTTCCGATTTTCCACAGAAGCTTCTAAATTTTCCGGCTAATTTTATTGGATTCCTCATAATTTTTGCTTTAAGAATCAGCAATAAAAAAATGGGCCCCGACTCCTTGTTTGGACAGGAGAAGAGCATTTAAGAGACCACCTTGTTCTCATTGTTTTTATATTTTTTATAATTGAATTATTTTTAATTATTTAACATTATTTTATAATTAAAAATACATTTTAAAAATTATTTTACAGTTAAAAATACATTTATGAAGAAAAAATCTTTCTTATTTTGCTGCTTATACTTAATTACAATATTTATTAAAAATTTCAATTGTCTTGGCATCATTATAAAATTAAAGTAACTTTAAATTTAGCACGTCGGCAGATGAAGAGTACCGCTTTACATTAATTGACATATCAGAAATATTTGGTATGAAGAAATGAAACTTTTGCGTTCCAGTTATAGTTTTGACAGTATTATATCTGTTTTGAAGTCGTCGCTCCATGGCATCGTGTTCTTTTTGAGTGCATAAAACTGTGTTAATGGCAATTTCCTTGCTTTGAATCCACGAAAAAAATGTTGTACATTTAAAATCTGGTCAGTATATGGCCTTTGCAAACTTGCCTTAGTCGCCATGCGTTTTAGGGTTCCCCCTAACGCATCGCATGGGCCCTTACCGTGGGACGTCGCAAAAAAGTGCCACTCGACCTTGCAGTTTTGTTCTTCTTCAATTATGCAAAGATTGTAAAATTTTTTTTTATTCTTGTACTGAGAAGCCGCGCCGTCTGAGAAAAACGTTACTTTGTCGATTGCATCGAATTTTGATCTTAAGAATTCAAACAGTTTCATTTGAAATAAATAAACGGACACATACATAATTATGAGCTAAACTCTCCGCGACAACAACAAGGCTTACGGTCTGTAGTTCGTTATCTTCGTTTTTGAAATAAATGCAAAAAGGATGCACCGTGCACTGGTCGTTTGCCCAGTGATAAGCCTGAATTTCATCCTGAACGAGAAAAGTGTGATTCTCGGCAAAGTCGCTTATCACAATGAATTCATTTTGGGCTAATTTCTCCTTACTTTCCTTTAGAAATTTCGATTGCATCTCGGATATGAAATGGTGCGCCTTCAGTTCATTCAACTTGAATCCGAATTCCTCGATGAATTCCGGAATCTGCTTTACCACGGTCTCAAGGGAACATCTGCCGCTGCTAATTATCCACTGTTTGAAATGCACCTCCTGAATTAACAGCTGTTCAAACTTTTCCGCCAAATATTGCTCTAGCTCGTCAATCTTCGGACAATTGTCGCATTTGGACAGATGACAATTTTCCGTGGGGTATGCGCACAACGACTTCGACAGGAGGTCCCTATATGTTTCAATTTCACCGTGAAATACTTTCAATTTCTTGCATGGAAAGAACATTAATTTGATGTTTTGATGAAACATGCAAACGCAGACTGAATGCGTTCCGTGCCTGTCTAATGCCAGCACGCATTCTTTTGGTCGTAGGATGGCAAACTTAGAAAATCCCACTTTTTCTGCTGGGTATTTCTCTTTGAACTGATGGTATGCTTCGGATAGATTACATAATAATAATCTGCGCTGCTTGTGTACTTTTTCTCCATCTTCACGTGTGATAACATAGTCACGTGTACCTGGGCAGGCGCGGCTGTTGTCATCATTGCAGTAAAAATCTTGAATCAATTTCACCGTTGCTTCGCTGAGGGTCCTTGAGCCAAATTTCTTGGTGGGAGTCGCCAATATGCCCTTCTGTCGAACTAATTCTTTGCTTCTTCTCGCGATGTAAAAAGATGTTCGAAACTGTTCAGAAATCTTGCGTATAGACCATGATTGAGGCAGCACAGATAAAATGAGATATTTCTCCGGAAAAGTGGTCGCTAAATTGAATTTTCTTTTTAACTGCTCAATCATTTGTTTGCCGTCATCAACGTCATCTGCTTGACTACATTCGTTATCAGAGCCTTCATCAAATATTGTCGCGATTGCACTCATAACCATGCCTTTTTTATCTTTCCTGTATTTTTCACTTCGCAACTTTCTTTTTCTAATAGGCGTTTCACCTAAAGTGGTAATAGCCTCATTCAAAGGACTCAAAGACATATTGACCATCGGAATGTCTGCCTCACTATCAGATAAAACATTTTGTTCAATTGTCATTTCACTCTCGGATTGTGGTTGCATTTGTTTCAATGCATTTGCTTGTTGAGACAAATCGATTTTACATTTGGGGCAAATGAATTCTGCTTCTTCACAGTATTGTATATTTAATTCATTCATGTATCGCTTCGAAACACCAGTTAATTTTAATACTTTTATCTTTTTCGAACGATGTCCACTCTTGTTAAACGGATTGCAGCAGAATTTATTCATTTTACTTTAAATTGTCTTTACAGCTTCACTCTTTACTTTACAAAAAAAAAAAAAAACACTTTAACACTTTCACGTTTAGTATTCAACTGAAATTTGACTCAGAGTGTGTGAAGTATTTATATTTATTTTTTGGTAAAAAATAGGTTAAAAAAATAAGCGATATTTGCTTTTCTTTAATAGGAAAATTTGCGTGAACTACTGGTCATAAAATGTTTTTTAAAGAGGGACTTAATTGGTTACTGCCAATAAGCCGACCACAGGTCATAAAATGTTTTGTAAATTTTTTTAATTACCAGGTAATAAATATTTCGCCATATTTATGGAAAATCCGTGTTTTATGACTTGTTTCTGCACATGTCATTTTAGGCGAAATATTTATTACCTGGTAATTTAAAAAATTTACAAAACATTTTATGACCTGTAGCCTCAGTCGGGTTTGGTGTGCCATTACATGCCACTGCTGCTATTATCCCTGGATTTATGGCCGATCTTGTGAAGGCAGGCAGACCATATTCACTACACACTCAACTTGGGGCTCTTAAAAAAAATTGATTTTTTCTTCATAAATGTATTTTTAACTGTAAAATAATTTTTTAAATGTATTTTTAATAATAAAATAAAATAATGTTAAATAATTAAAAATAATTCAATTATAAAAAATATAAAAATAATGAGAACAAGGTGGTCTCTTAAATGCTCTTCTCCTGTCCAAACAAGGAGTCGGGCCCATTTTTTTATTGCTGATTCTTAAAGCAAAAATTCCAAAAAAAATAAAATTAGCCGGAAAATTTAGGAGCTTCTGTGGAAAATCGGAAAATTTAATTTTCATGGGAAAATTTAATTTTCATGGGAAAAAAGGTAAATTTCTGAGAAAAATTAGGAAAATTTTATTTTTCAATTAAAGCCTGATTCAGTACCTTTCCAACGAGCTATCACTCGTTGCGATCGCTTTAGTATTTTTTTTAAAACAACTTTCAATGAGGTCCCTTATGAAGAATTCTTCAATTTTGTCACATGACAGTGGTGTACACCACCACTAAACCAGTCACTATAAAAAAACAAAAAAATATGTAGGTACATTATTTTTTGCTGGGCAATCGATTGAGACTATTTATTTTAAAATCGGAGAGGGGTCGTCCAAAAATTTGCCAATTTTGATCGTTTTCATATGGAATTGCTCTATATATATATTCATTGGGCATACTTTGAAGACATCTGTATATACAGCCAAAGAAGTCCCTATAATATGCGCTGTAGCATAACAAGAAGTTTAAGGACAGTCCCCAGAGTAACAAAATGTCTTCATAGTAACTTGTGAAACGAAAAACCGTCCCCGCAACATGCGCCGAGCACACATATATATATATATATATATATATATATATAATATATATATATATATATATATATATATATATATATATATATATATATATATATATATATATATATATAAATATATATATATATATATATATATATATATATATATATACAGCACATATTGCGGGGACTGGTTTTCGTTCCACAAGTTACTATGAAGACATTTTGTTACTTTGGGGACTGTCCTAAACTTTTCGTTATTCTACTGTTTACTCTGAAGACATTTTACTGGACACAGCGCATTTTATAGGGACTTTTTTGGCTGTATATACAGATGTCTTCAAAGTATGGGCAATGCATATATATATCTATATATATATATATATATATATATATATATATATATATATATATATATATATATATATATATATATATATTAGATATATATATATATATATATTCATTGTGCGACATCATTGAAGACATCTGTATATACAGCCAAAAAAGTCCCTATAATATGCGCTGTATCCAGTAAACTGTCTTTAGTGTATACAGTAGATTAATTAAAAGTTTAAGGACGAAAACCGTCCCCGCAATATGTGCTGTGCACATATATATATATATATATATATATATATATATGTATATATATATATATATATTATATATATATATATATATATATATATTTATTCATTATGCATACTTTGAAGACATCTGTATATACAGCCAAAAAAGGCCCTATAATATGCGCTGTATCCAGTTAAATGTCTTCAGTGTATATAGTAGATTAATGTAAAGTTTGAGGTCAGTTTCCAAAGAATCAGAATGTCTTCATAGTAACCTGTGAAACGAAAAACCGTCCCCGCAACATGCATATATATATATATATATATATATATGCATTTCACATACTTTGAAGACATCTGTATATACAGCCAAAAAAGTCCCTATAAAATGCACTGTGTCCAGTAAAATGTCTTCAGAGTAAACAGTAGAATAACGAAAAGTTTAAGGACAGTCCCCAAAGTAACAAAATGTCTTCATAGTAACTTGTCGAAAAAACCGTCCCCGCAACATGCACTATGCACATATATATACATGCATATATATATATATATATGCATTGCCCATACTTTGAAGACATCTGTATATACAGCCAAAAAAGTCCCTATAAAATGCGCTGTGTCCAGTAAAATGTCTTCAGAGTTAACACTAGAATAACGAAAAGTTTAAGACAGTCCCCAAAGTTACAAAATGTCTTCATAGTAACTTGTGGAACGAAACCCCGTCCCCGTAATATGTGCTGTGCACATATATATATATTAGGGCGGGTCGATTTATTTTTCGACAATTTCCCTATGATTTCCGTATTCTATGGGTTATTCCATGAAAATTTGCCGAAGGAACCATACCTCTATCGTTAAAATCGAGTCCCCTACTTTTTGTTGGTAGATTTTTTCCCAAATTGACGTTCGTATGAAATATTACCTACACGTTAACATCCATAACTCAAAAACTATCGATCGGGTTTAATCGCCAGTTATTCCATGAAAATTTGCCGAAGGAACCATACCTCTATCGTTAAAATCGAGTCCCCTACTTTTTGTTGGTAGATTTTTTCCCAAATTGACGTTCGTATGAAATATTACCTACACGTTAACATCCATAACTCAAAAACTATCGATCGGGTTTAACCGCCAGTAGGCGCGTTGGAAAGGTGAGCTCATTTTGATAAATTTACAAAAAAAATCTCCAACATTGGTCCAACGGTTACGGGCATTTTTGTCCAAATTTTGGAGCCTTTTTCCATTTTTTTCATGATTTTGTCCAAGAATATTACTTTCATGGCCATTTTTTTGGCTCAATCTATTATTTAGTTCAATTTACAATTCAAAACGAAGAGTTTAAGCCCAAATTTATCGAATTCGGTTGATTAATTCATGCGATATTGCTAAAACAAAATAACACATAAAACCAACTTTTTGATTTTTTTCCCGATCGATAGTTTTTGAGTTATGGATGTTAACGTGTAGGTAATATTTCATACGAACGTCAATTTGGGAAAAAATCTACCAACAAAAAGTAGGGGACTCGATTTTAACGATAGAGGTTCCTTCGGCAAATTTTCATGGAATAACCCATAGAATACGGAAATCATAGGGAAATTGGTGAATTTTTTCACTCCCTACAAATCGACCCGCCCTAATATATATATATATATATATATATATATATATATATATATATATATATGTAGTTTAGACAATGTGTAATAAAAATACACCCAGTTTTTAGAATATATTGAATCATACATTGTATCTTATATATTTTCCCATAATTTATTATTTGCTATCTCGGTTTCTTTTTGGTTAATTTGCTTTTGAATTTGTTGAGTCAAACTTCAAAATCACAATGTAAACATTTTTATATATATTTTGAACTTTTTATGATGCAGCGACTCGTGGCTTTTCAGATGTTGGAAATTCATTAGTTTTCCATATACTATATTCTACCTTAACTTCTATTTCAGCCTATGCAATAAAATAAGGGGCAGACAGCAAATTAACTTGTTCAACAAAATGATGATCATCGTCTGGATTGTGGACAATTCCTGTAGAAGAATGTTCATGTTAAGGCCAATTTTCATGCATCATTTTAATTTTTATAATTTTATTTTAATAAATACCAAAAAAGTCCCATAAAACGCGCATTCATGTACTTAAATTTTCCGCAAATATGTTTTCCTGGAAATTTCACTAGGAATTGCCAGAGAGAAAAAATTATATGGTAGATGTAATCTATTTATGCTGCGATCAAAAGTTGCTTTATCTGAATCTAAGTTTTCATCTTATTAAGGCCCGTTAACTTTTATTATACAATGGTCAAGGCCTAAACTGACACAAACTATTTGAAAACATATTTTTTTAAATAACTTATATAAATTTTAAAAAAGAATTCTTTTAACCAATGCTTAAATGTAACCATACATTTTCTGGAGTTCTGGAGTCTTAACCAAGGCTATTTTATAATAATTCGCCCTACAGCACCTTTGATCTAGTGCGCATTGACTGGCCATCATTTTACCTATATATTTGTGGATTTCCTTACCTTAACCAAACATACAAAAAGTTTTTGAGTACTTAAAATCATAAAAAGTTGTTATTTAGATTTAGGTTCATACTAGTAAAATCCCAAAGCTCAATTTTGGCCAATACAGAAACAATTTGATAAAATTTCTTTCGTTATTTATATAATAGCTATTGAATACAGGCAATGCCCGGTATAACGTATACCTGCTACAATGGAATCGCGATATAACTAACGACTAAATTATTTGCATTGACTGCCTTGTAAAACGAATATTTGTGATATTTATACTGGATATAACGAATATTTGGTAAAAAATATGAAAAATATAAAAAAATTAACAAGAAAGGATTTGGAGAAATATTTGTTGATAAACATTTAATTTTAAGCGTGTACCAACTGCCGCAGTTATTTTTTACATTTTCAATAAATTCAAAAATGTTTAGTGTGAATTATTCTGATTTAATACACTTTCATAAAATTACAATAAATATGTATGTATATATTTTATTTTTAAAATTTTATACGCGAATTATACCGCGGTTGTCTGCTTAGCACAAAACAATAACAAATTGTTTAATTTACCCACTTTTTTTTATAAATACATACCAAATGAATATAATTAAATCACCTCACGCTTACAAAAAAAACATTTGTATATTTTTGTACTTACTTTTGTCTTTTATTTTGACACTTCATACTAAAGTTAAACACCCAGAGTAAAAATATTGATGTTATTCTGGTTAAATTTTCCTTGGGATAAATGCTTAGCATTGGTTAGTTTACTTTTAGTTAAGTTAACTTTTATTAATATTTGCATACAATTGATGTGTTGAAAGGCGTAATTTCTATTGGCACACAATTGTAGTCAATATTGTTTTGGGCTAAGCTGATTTTCTTTGAAATGGATGACAGCTAGTAGAAAAGAGGATGATGAATAAATTTATTATTTCTCAAGGCTGGAGAAATTTTAAATCGATGTTGGATTAAGTGGCACCAATGTGAAGTTGAAGGTATTAGGTTTTCCCTGGTTAGAGAGTACAAGTGATTAAAAAAAGATGCTCACCCGTTGCTAGTTGTAATATAAGTAAGTTTTTTTTCGCCAGTTAGCCACAGCTAACCTCGGTTTCTTTTTCGTACACATTAAAAATTTCACAAATTCTATGTTTCCTGTTTCATTCCGATATTAGTGGGACAGATAAATTTTAATTGTTATAAAATGAATTCAGAGTTTTATAACGTTAATTTTAAATAAAGTCAAATTTTATGATTTAAGCGAATTTAATAAACCTACATTATTTTTGAATTTTGAATAAGTTTTATAAAAATAATAAAAATAATTTAGAAATTGCTGATTTTTATATGTTAAATGTATGCATTTTATAGATGGCGCCGGCCTTGCACTTGTGCAATGTTAGATTCTGCATTTGACGAGCACAAAACTTGTGCCAAAGAGCGTTTTGCCTCCGATAATATGTTGGTGTTTAAAGTTGATAATGTTGGCGGTTGTTGGTTGCATTTTTGTTTAGTTTTGCGTTTTCTAAGTTGCTTTGTTACTTTTTGGTGCTTGTGCTCTACGGGGATTTTGATGTAAGAGGGTGTGGTGATATTTGTCACATATGGATGGACAATTGCTGAATTGATAGCGTCGTGCCAAACATTTTTACAATATCGGCGGGTTAAGGCCACCCATTTTCTCTCTATTACATTCATATATATGTGCACAGGGCATGTTGCGGGGACGGTTTTTCGTTTCACAGGTTACTATGAAGACATTTTGATTCTTTGGAGACTGACCTTAAACTTTACATTAATCTACTATATACACTGAAGACATTTTACTGGATACAGCGCATATTATAGGGACTTTTTTGGCTGTATATACAGATGTCTTGAAAGTATGTGAAATGCATATATATATATTAGGGCGGGTCGATTTGTAGGGAGTGAAAAAATTCACCAATTTCCCTATGATTTCCGTATTCTATGGGTTATTCCATGAAAATTTGCCGAAGGAACCAAACCTCTATCGTTAAAATCGAGTCCCCTACTTTTTGTTGGTAGATTTTTCCCAAATTGACGTTCGTATGAAATATTACCTACACGTTAACATCCATAACTCAAAAACTATCGATCGGGTTTAATCGCCAGTAGGCGAACATTGGTCCAACGGTTCAAAATTTACGGGCATTTTTGTCCAAATTTTGGAGCCTTTTTCCATTTTTTTCATGATTTTGTCCAAGAATATTACTTTCATGGCCATTTTTTTGGCTCAATCCATTATTTAATTCAATTTACAATTCAAAACGAAGAGTTTAAGCCCAAATTTATCGAATTCGGTTGATTAATTCATGCGATATTGCTAAAACAAAATAACACATAAAACCAACTTTTTGATTTTTTTTCCCTTTTTATTTTTTTTCTACAAAAATTCAAATTAAGAGATAATAAATTGAGTGTAGTAAAAGACAAAATGTGAAAAAAAACATTATTTTTTCTGAAAGTCTTGTTTGCTTTCAAGTCTGGGTGTTTTCGTACGGCTCTCTAATGTCGTCGCCATAGCGCCTTCTACATTCTTTCCTGCAACTCGTTTAGCAGTGGCAGCCAGCAATTGGACATGTCTTTCCGTTCCTTGAATGTGTAAAGGAATTTGTGCATCATCGAACGGTGGCACTTCGTAATTTAAATATCCCTCCAAATGTTCATACGAATAACTTTGCGTAAACGGTGGTTCGAATAAAATGGTATCGTCATTTAAATCAATCATATTTGTATATTCCGTACAATTAAAGTTTATAAGAGATTTTTTATAAACTCTCAAGTTCCGTTGGGTCGACAATATCTCTTCGGTAATGTAAAATCTTCTTTATAGCAATGTTTCGTTTTTCCATTCTATCATCAAACAACATAGATAGCAAGATATTTTCTGAGTGTGCAAAATATGGATTATCTTGAATTACTGTATTTACAACTCCAAGTAAATTCCGTGGTAAAAATCGTGTCCAAGTAATAAATTTAAAAAGTAATGTACTACCGTATGCGGCAGAGCTATAATACTTAACATTGAAATACATTGGCGTGTATACTTTTATTATATAGTTAGCCAGAATTTTTAAATTTTCAGTTGGATTATTAGTTGTCACATACAACCGTAATAATCTATTGGCTTTGGTCAGCCAACGAGAATGTGCAATTGGCCCTGGTTTTATGTGAGATAAATCCGCAGGAACCACACCATTAAAAATTGCATTGGCCATTAACATCAAGTACCTCGAATCAGTAGATAATTCTTCTGGATTTAAATCACCAGGAGGCATATTTTCCAAAGCGATTTCCTCAAAATCGGTTGCCACCTGAAAAGAAAACATAAAAGCTAAAAAATAGAATAAAAAATGGTAAAGAATTAGCTATAAAAATTACATACCGGAAGATTTTCACAATCAGCAATTTTTGAGCTCAACTTTCCGGTAGTTGATCGTGGTCCAGTGGTGGTTGATTTGTCTAAAGTGTCAAACAAATGTCTAAACGGAAGCTCGTTAAAGTGCAGAAGACACACGAACCAGTGCAGTGGTCTCTTTAACTGTTTTTCGAATAGTCGCAAAATTCCACCGTGTACGCCAGTATTTGTTGGTTCACCATCAGCGCATATGGCAATTAATGAATCGAGAGACAATTGTTTTTCTTGGAAGAATTCGATCAATTTGTTGACTTTGCTTGCCGCAGTTTCACTTTCTAGTTTTGTGTAGCCTATCAATTGAGAATTTGGTTCCCTCAAAACAACTAGATGAGGTTCTTTAACCATCCTTGGATGCAACTTCTCATCAATTTTTTCTACAGTTAGAGCATCATTTTTCCTGCCGTCGAATGAAAATGATATCAAATTCGAGCCATCATACCGCTTACGAAGTGCGTCTTGTCTCCATTTTTCTCTTTCTCTACGAAGTTTACTTTTATCCATGATGACAAGATTGCCATGAGCATCTTTTACGCCCAGGTCTTCCATCAGAGCTGTTGCCAATGCTGATCCCATTCTATCATGCACACCAAATCTGTCACACATCATTGCATAGTTTTTAGTATTGTATCTGGGAGTGTATGTTTGTGGTGGTAGAACTAATTCTGAACCTCCTCTCACATCAACTTCCATTTCGTCATAATGTGGTTCGTATGTAGGATCGTTGCTCACTGGGATTGTTGGTATAGTCGTTGGTATCGTCTCTTCATTTCCACTATCGTGTTCCGGTATCGTTTGTATTCTGTCATTATATTGATCGCGCATGAAATCTTTTAAGTTTTCTGGGATAGATCCACATGAGCAGTCGTTTTCTTTCAAGTTGCATTTACATTTTCCAATGTTGAATAATTGGTTTGTTGATTCTACGAATTTTTTTAATTCTGTTGCGCGTTTTACTCGTTGTTTATCTGCATTACTATATGCGTCAAGCAAATTATTCAATTTTCTAATGATGCTACCTTTGAGTATAAGTTCAATATTAAGTTGATTCCAAATTTCTAACAATCTGTCTGCTACTTGGGGAGTAAATCTTTTATACGAAAACATTTTGCTTTGGGCTTTTGAACGTTCGGCCAAGAAAAAATAGTACTTCAATATATCTCGTTTAGTTGACAGATTAATATCAGGTAATTCACAGCCCACGCCAAAAGAAAAAACATCATGAGAGACCAAATGTTGCAAACTACTGCGTTGGGTATCTGTTGGATTTTGCGATGAACCAGGCTCTGAATCTATTTTTTAAACCGTCACTAAAAGAATTATATATGTTTTTCATAGAATAATAATATAACTATTAACTATAATAGTTAGCAATGTTTTTACACTTACCTTTAAATCTTTTCTAAATTTCAAAATAGTTTGATTATTTGTTAGTTATTTCAAGTAACACTTCACTGAAATGACGCTCAAACAAAACTAGCATACACTGGAATCCCCACCCCGCCAACTACAGCTGTTTGTTTTGTCCAATTAGAATTGCTGTGTATTTGTTGTTGTCAAAATGACTTCAGCGAAGAATTATTCTTTATAAATCGTATGCAAACCCAAAAAAGAGAGCAAAAATAAAAAGGGAAAAAAATCAAAAAGTTGGTTTTATGTGTTATTTTGTTTTAGCAATATCGCATGAATTAATCAACCGAATTCGATAAATTTGGGCTTAAACTCTTCGTTTTGAATTGTAAATTGAATTAAATAATGGATTGAGCCAAAAAAATTGCCATGAAAGTAATATTCTTGGACAAAATCATGAAAAAAATGGAAAAAGGCTCCAAAATTTGGACAAAAATGCCCGTAACTTTTGAACCGTTGGACCAATGTTGGAGATTTTTTTTTTGTAAATTTATCAAAATGAGCTCACCTTTCCAACGCCTGGTGATTAAACCCGATGGATAGTTTTTGAGTTATGGATGTGAACGTGTAGGTAATATTTCATACGAACGTCAATTTGGGAAAAAATCTACCAACAAAAAGTAGGGGACTCGATTTTAACGATAGAGGTATGGTTCCTTCGGCAAATTTTCATGGAATAACCCATAGAATACGGAAATCATAGGGAAATTGTCGAAAAATAAATCGACCCGCCCTAATATATATATATATATATATATATATATATATATATATATATATATATATATATATATATATATATATATATATATATATATATATATATATATATATATATATATATATATATATATATATATATATATATATATATATATATATATATATATATATACATATATATAAATATATATATTTATATTTATAAAATGAATTATACTATATTATATTATTATTATCATAAGTATTGTTATTATTCTTAAATTATACATAATGAGTTACAGGACACGCTAATGCCCTGTCAATTCTTATCTTAAACTACCGTGAATGGTTCGAAAATGTAAAATTAAGTTCGACTTGCCACTGTACCGCAATTCAGTGGAAGTCAAACGGGGTAAGCCGAGGTTTCCTTGGAACGAGCGACGAACCTTGATGGAGTCGTCTACCAACCATCATTCTAGTTAGGTCTTGTTGTTACTTTATAAAAAACCATTATTTTATATGAAATAAAATCCCTTTTAATTCTACCAAACAAATAACAATTTCTGGAAAGAAATTGTATAAAGTAATACAATTATGAATAGATAAATACAGGCATCTTTCAAATATGATTCATATACGAACAAATATGCCCAAATAAAGCAGTATGTAAAATACATGAGCATATATTTTTATTTCTAACCGGCCGGGCCGGTTTTTAAAAATGTATTGTTTTTTTTAAGATAATTGGAGATAAAAAAGCTCAGAATTAGAATGGATGTGGTTCGAATACTTTATATTTTTTTTTTTTATTAATTTTCCTTTGTTTACTACAGGGGTGCCCAAAAGTTTCTTATGGAAGAGCAAACACCAATACATTTAAAGAATAACTAATTTCTTTTCAATATTTTTTATTGTAAAAACCAATACATACAAAGAAAAAAAAATATTTCATATCATACGTTAAACAAAAACAAAATCTACATTGATGATCGCTGTCGTCAATGTTTACCAGCAAAGCATACGAAAGTGTATGCACTTGCAGTTAAGAATGACAAAAAAACTAATAAGGCAAAGTTGTTTGTGTATTTCGTATTGCTATTGCTGAGTGCTTTATGTGTATTAAAACACACAGCCTAAAGAGTATAGGCCTTCGACACCCTTGGTTTACTACAACATAATAACACTACAACATGATTTTTCATTCAAATCAGGGACATATTCTTCGAACGCATTATTTGGCGCACAAGCGATTTAACCTGACCTCCAAGTTAAACCTGTTTAAAAAAAAGAGTAACAGGCCAAGCACCATCCTATAACTAAAAGCTAATATTCGTAATGGAATCATGGCATTTACACCCGAAATTTTTCGAAAAGTTATGGCAAATGTGTTAGAATGAGGATGTAAGTGCGAAGCAGAAAGTGGCCTCCACTTATGGGATATAATTCTACTAAAAATTCCCAAATAACATAGTGTATTTTAATTAAATAATAACAATCGCTTAAAGTTCTAAACAATTTAAGCCAAAGATATAAAGAAGCAGGAAAATGTATAGTTGCCTTAGTGTGAGTATTTTTTAATAGGTGGAGCCCAACGGCCAATGGTTTTAAATTTTTTATTAACCAAAAACATAAAATTAAATACAAATTTCAACCTCTTACGCATAAGGTAACAACGCACTTATATTTATTCACAGCTTATTTCGTGTGCACTTTATTATTTATAAAAAAATATAATAACTTTTCTTTATTTTATTTAAAAACAACCTGACTAAATATAGTTGTTAGACCTTTTTTAACACTAACTGTACTGTGTCGAAATTCAAGAGGGGGGAGACAAACATCAACATCATGGGTTGAAATCATGTGCACATTTTTTCTCAGTTTAAAAGTAACGGGATTTTTAAAAAACAAAAAAGACAATATTAAAATTCGGAGTAGTTGATCACATTCCACAACAAAAATTTGTTTTTTATTTCTGTTCTATTTAATAGGGCCTAAAGTAGTACATTTTTTGTTTACTTTTCCAAGGGATCGTGTATTTAATATAATAAAAACAAAAAAAAAATAAACACAATAATCATACATTGAAAGCAAGAAGTGACTTACAATATTAATTTTTTCTTTTGTCCTTACATTAAAAAAATATTTTCACATTTAACATAAAACAAGAATTAACATCTTAAAACCTTAGCTTATTTTAATATCACAGTCTATTTTATATTAATATTTCTATAACTAGCCCTTATATTTGAAAAAGAGGACATCTTTCAGTCATTGTTTTGTGTATTTGTTGTTGTATTCCAAGAGCTTCAATAGTGTATCTCTTCTTTTCCAAGTTTTCTATGTCTAATAATTATAAAATTATATAATGAAAAAAAAAACTGGAATCAAAATAAAGGCAGCACAGTTCCAAATAAGATATTTACACAGAGCGATGAAAAGTAAATTCTTAGAAAAGCAAAATCCGACTTTAAGTGCTCCCAAAGTTGTCATTGATGCTGAAAATTTGTTGGGGAAAAACGCAATCTTGAGACAATTATTTGAATTCTTCGAATTCAAAGAGTACGGCTCGAAACAAACTATTTATCAGCCGAAAAAACAAATCTAGTCGGTTAGCCTATTATTCTGGAATAGTTATTTTATGAAGACGAAAGTACGAGTAAATTTATCTTATTTGGGTCTGATGGGATGTTAATTGTCTGGCGTAAAGCTAATACTCAGATGGAACCCAAAAATTTAAGGAGCACTATAAAGCATGGCGGTGGTAGTGTAATGGTATCGGCTTGTATGTCATCCGCTGGAGTAGGAAACTTGTCATTTATTGAGACTGCAATGGACAAAAAGGTCTATTTGAAAATTCTTCAAGATATTTTACTTGAAAATGCTGCTAATTGGGCATTAGAGACGATAACAAATATTGCCAGGATAGCGACCCAAAACACAAATCGAACCTTGTTCAGACTTGGCTTATATGGAACGACGCCCATACTGTCCAAACTCCTGTCCAATCACCAGATCTTAATGTAATCGAAAATCTTTAGCATATTGCTGACTAATCGAAACCATAAAGAGAAAGAAGTATCCTACTAAGTATCAGTTTTAGTTTGTTTTAAGATATACGAAAAAATCATGAAAAAGGTACTTTTATATTTCAAAAATGAAAGAAGCTTTGACCTCCTTCTCAATGAAGTTTTGTTTGTGTTCAAATTTTTCTTTATGTAAATGATCTTTTGTTAAGTTTTTGTACATTTAAAATTAAATGTACATACATTTTTAAATTGTATATCCTTTATTCCAAAATTTTGTTTTTTGTTGTTAGAAAATTTACATTTTTAATAATTGTGTGTGAATGACTGTATATCGTTTATTTTTCAAATGGTGAACTTAACAAAAATATATATTTAACATTTTTATGTTAAGAAACAACGCTTCAAAAAGCAAAATTATATTTTTTGTTTCATTAAATTCATTCATATAATTCATGAAATATTGGACAATATATTGAGTATGTTGATGTTACACAAAAAATAAACACAATTGCGATTCCGTACTCTTAAATATGGAGCAAAATGCATAATGGGGTTAGTTTTATAAAATTTGACTAGGTGGCGTGTTTTTGTAGTTTTTCGAATTGCATACACAATAGGAGATTGGAGACTCTTTCAAAAGAAATTGAAAAACATCAATTGACAGACTGGAGACTCTCTCACAAGAAATTGAAAAGTATCTGTTCGTAGGTGTCAGACTTTAAAATCATGGCCGTTAATTTCAATTGACAGAATAAAATTGTAAACAATTTTAAGAAATTTTTTAAGGAAAATTTTGTATTACAATTTGTGTTGAAAAAAAATTTTAATTTTGTGTTGTGAATGTTTGTTATTTAATTTAATTTCATTTATTTTCAATACGAAAAGCCATAAGGCTAGAATAATATAAAAGAAGTTTTATGTGCAATAAAAAATTTCTTAGATTATAAAAAAATAAATATATCAGTGTATAAAAAGTTAATCCTTAAAACAGGATAATAAATACATTTAAACATCATTTATTATTATTTATTTATTTATTTATTTATTTATTTAATTGATTCCATTTCCTGTACAACAAGACCAAATCTTATATTTATAGTACAGGAACGTACTAAGTTATTTAATTTTTAATTTGATGTATTTCAAATTGGAGTGAAATTCTTACACTGAAAAAATAATTTAAGCACAGTATGTTGTTGTTGAATTTCACGTGGACAGTTAGTACAACTTTCACGCAAATTTAGCATACAAAACTATTACTGTTCTAGTGAAAAAAAAAACATTTTGGATTGTTAAAAAATTATTAATTTTGCAATTTGCTTTACAATTTTAAGCCTTTAAGGTTCGATCGAATTTTAAATTTATCAAATAAAATTATCAGACAACTTTGATAAAATAAAAAAAATTAAAGAAATGTCAAAAATATCTGCTATGGGCTGTGATCCTCCCAAGGGTAGGCTGCACGAGTCTCCAAAAACTGAAGCGGAAAGGGATATTTGGAGTACGAAACTGGAATTTTCAAGAGATATGCATACTTATGTTCGAATATGCGACCATCACTTTTCAGAAGAATACTTCGGAAACTAAATCTGCTGGTCCGCATGAATTGTTAGTATTTTTATTTAGTTGTTATTTTTAGTAATATACTTATAAATACATAATACCAATTCTATTCGAGTTTCAGAAATAAATTAAATTTCTAATTATAAATTATTCAGTTTAATTTCTCCGACCTTTTTAATACAATTTCCAGGTAATAAGTATTCAAGCTCAAGGTCTATTTTATACAAAATTATTTATTCTTCATCCAATATTTCGCTATCTCAATGGATAGCTTCTTAAGGGATTTTTTGTTTTTTAATTTTAAACAAATTTAAACAAATCAAAATTCATGAAAAAACAAAATTGTCAATTTTAAAAAATATTAAAAATTATACACAGGAAACAAAAATTATTTTATTACATTTTTATGAACTTATTTAATTTCCTATCTTATTCTTATAAATTAAATGTCTGTAATTCTAAGCTACATTGTCTGTATCTGTTTTTAAATTAATTCTTTGTTCTATTGGTGTGTTGATAATTTGTAACATTTCTAACATGAAGCGTCTTTTGTAGTTTGTTTCTGTATTTAAAACTGTTGTATTATATATCTGGTGCATGATTAAGAGTGGCACAATGTGATGATAGTGCAGTTTTCTGAGAAGCTGTATTCCTGCATTTCTGATCAGATCTATCTCCTGCTAATCCAGTTTTTAATTTGTTCTTTGTGGTAGCTATATATACTTTACTACATATTTCATTATCTTTACCCCTGCAAGGTATCTTGTAAATAATATTAGATTTATCTAATTTCTCTGTCCTATCTTTCATTTCACTAAATAATTTATGTAATGTATTATATGTTCTATGAGCCATCCTATAATTATTGATATCATAAATATTAGAATTATCTAATCGTTCAGAAATCCTTGTAAATCTTAGGTTCAATAACTATATTCACACTACCTTCCCTATGTCCATTGTAATGTCCAATCAATTTATAAATCGATTCTCTTGGGAAATTATTATCCTCTAAAATATTTCTGATTCTTATTTTAGTATTTCTATGAAAAACTATATCACTTATATTTAAAACTTTATCTATAAGGTTTTTGGCAGTATTTATAATAACTTCTCTCGGATGTTTTGAATAATAATTAATAATTCTACCTGATGAAATTGGTTTTTGGTACCAATCTACTGACAAGTTATTCTCCTTTCTTATTACTAATGTGTCTAAATATTGAAGTTTATGATCGCATTCCCTTTCAATTGTAAATTTAATATCCTGGTGAAATGAATTAAATATGTTTACTACATTTTTAGGTATACTAGGGAATAAGGATACTACATCTAATGAAATTATCTCTTCCTCATTCTGTATCGTGATTCCCTTAATTTTATCCTTAAATTGTAATGAGTTCTTTACATTATATACTGAATTTTCTGTTATCTTTCTAAGAATTCCTGTTATATATCTGCTAAGTTCATGAGATGGAGAATTTATGCTTGAACTAATTGGTCTTAATGGAAATGTTTCCTTATGGAAAAGGTGTTATTATTTCCAATTTGAAAAGGTTTTCTACTATGTCATTATTTGTCTGTTGTGGTTTAGTCGTTGGGTCTTTTGTCAATATCTTATATGTGGAGTCATCATTAAGAATATCATTCATTCTTGAACTATAGTCATGTCTATTCATCGCAACTGTTATATTACCTTTATCTGCATTTAGAATTAAAATTAAGGGAATCACGATACAGAATGAGGAAAAGATAATTTTATTAGATGTAGTATCCTTATTCCCTAGTATACCTATAAATGTAGCCTTAAGTATTATAGAAGAAAAATGGAATATAATTAGAGAACATACGACTATTGATAAGGAATTATTTTTAAGAATTCTCAAATTTTGCATAGATGATAGTAGATACTTTCAATATAATAACAAAATATATTCTCAACAAAAAGGATTACCTATGGGTTCTCCAGCTTCTCCAGTTGTAGCAGATATAGTTATGGAGGAACTACTTGATACATGTATTAGAAGATTACCTATTAAACCAAATATTATAACGAAATATGTAGATGATTTATTTTGTATTATTTCAGAAGGTGAAATAGAAAATATCTTAAACATATTTAATTCATTTCACCAGGATATTAAATTTACAATTGAAAGGGAATGTAATCATAAACTTCAATATTTAGACACATTAGTAATTAGAAAGGAGAATAACTTGTTAGTAGATTGGTACCAAAAACCAATATCTTCAGGTAGAATTATTAATTATTATTCAAAACATCCGAGAAGAGTTATTATAAATACTGCCAAAAATCTTATAGATAAAGTTTTAAATATTAGTAATATACTTTTTCATAGAAATAATAAAATAAGAGTCAGAAATATCTTAGAGAATAATAATTTCCCAAGAGAATTGATTTATAAATTGATTGGACAGTACAATGGACATAGGGAAGATAGTGTGAATATAGTTACTGAACCTAAGATTTACAAGTCTTTAACTTATGTACCAATGATTTCTGAACGATTAGAAAATTCTAATATGTATGATATCAATAATTATAGGATGGCTCATAGAATATATTATATAGATTATTTAGTAAAATGAAAGATTGGACAGAGAAATTAGATAAATCTAATATTATTTACAAGATAACATGCAGGAGTAAAGATAATGAAATGTGTAGTAAAGTATATATATAGCTACCACAAAGAACAAATTAAAAACTAGATTAGCAGGACATAGATCTGATCAGAAATACAGGAATACAGATTCTCAAGAAACTGCATTATAATCACATTGTGCCACTCTTAATCATGCACCAGATTTTGAAAATACAACAGTTTTAAATACAGAAACAAACTACAAAAGACGCTTCATGTTAGAAATGTTACAAATTATCAACACACCAATAGAACAAAGAATTAATTTTAAAACAGATACAGCCAATGTAGATCAGAATTACAGACATTTAATATATAAGAATAAGATAGGAAATTAAATAAGTTCATAAAAATGTAATAGAATAATTTTTGTTTCCTGTGTATAATTTTTAATATTTTTTTAAAATTGACAATTTTGTTGTTTCATGAATTTTGATTTTTTAAATAATTTGTTTAAAATTAAAAAACAAAAAATCCCTGAAGAAGCTATCCATTGAGATAGCGAAATTTTGGATGAAGAATAAATAATTTTGTATAAAATAGACCTTGAGCTTGAATATTATTACCTGGAAATTTTTAATTATATTTTGACAAATTTTTAATACATATACAATTTTTTCCATTTGTATTTCGAAAATTAAACGGGAACCTAATAATGAGTTTAAAAATACAAATATAATTTTATCAATTTTTTCTGGGTAAACTTATCAACCCCATATCTATGTAGTTGCATTTCGAAAATCATATAATTTACAATATTTTATTTCACCATTTCTATTTAAAAAAAGCTTTACACCATTTGCAGTTGTATTATGTATGAAATCATCCGCATTTTCAATTTTTTAGATGAGTGACAGCTGTGCATCTAATCATAGGAAATATGGGTTTCAAAACTGTCCTTTGGGGAAATTTTGAAACCTATGTAAAAAAAAATTCACTTCGTAAATTTAAGATATGATCCCATACAAACGATTTTGCTTTTTTTCTCAATTTTAATCTTATGACTAGATTGAGCTACGTAGCTTCCTTTATCACATATCCGAAATCCAGCAAAATCACAATATCAATTCTTAATATTATTGTTTGTGTGAACTTTCTATATAACATATATGAGGCATTACACACAAGCTATTGTTTAAAAAAACAATTTTTATCAAAAAAGTTTTGACCTCTTTTTAAGGTGTTTAAGGGCAGCCAACGTTCACAAAACACATATTCAAAATCAAAATATTTATTATCTTCAGTGTGCTTAAAATCAACACCTGTTTTGAATATAACATGAAATTCAAAGACAATCACATCTTTAAAGTCGTTTTGTTCTGAGTTACCTTCAAAATTTACATCAATCCCAAAATTATCAATTACGTTGCTAAACAACTTATCATCTGAAATTGTTGTTGTTTCATTAAAATTGTGTTCGTCTTTGAAATCACAAACCTTTTACCCCCTATTTCCTTGTCAAAACAAATATATTCTAAATCTTCCAAATGTTCAACAGCTTTAAAACAAAATCATTATTATTACCACCAAGTTATCGTCTGAAATTGTAGTTCCTTTCAATTCGTGTTCTCCTCCACCCCTCTTATTGTCTGCTCGATCTTCAAATCCAATATGCGTTAAATCTTCCAAATGCTCAATAACCTCAAAATAATCATCAATATCGTTACTAGCATTAACCAATTTATCGTCTGAAATTGTCATTGTTTCATGCAATTTGCTTTCGTCTTCAAGATCATATTACCATCTACAACGCACTTATCGTCTGAAAATATTATAGATCCATCCAATTTCTGTTCAACTTCAAAATCTTCAACGTTATTGCTACCATCTACAAAAAATATTTCATCTAAAAATCGTTATAAGTCTCTAACTATTTCCAAGGCAACCTGTTGGAAATACTCAAAATGCTCAACATCAACAACAATCCCGAAATCATGTACTCTTAATTCTTATCCGCCAAAATTAAAAATGTTACCAGTTAAAGGAACGTATCCAAACTGTGACTATAGTTAAGAGAATAAAAAACCACACCTTTCTGCTAAAGATGACAAAAGTGTTATTTGTTTTTGTTGGCCATATAAGCAAATCAAATTCAAATTAAGAGAAACAACTTAAAGACTAAAAAATTTAAAATGATATGAAAATTGAAATTGAGGAATTACAAAAAAATCTTTAAATAAAAGAAGATAATATAAAAAATGTTGAAAAGACCGCTATATATGCTTAAAAAATTGAGAAATTAGCCAGCGAATTTGAGTACATAAAAGGTAGAGCAGTAATATCAGCCCTAAGTTCATCAGACCACGCCATCGTGTTCGCGATTATGATATGCGCACATCAAAAAATATTAAGAAAAAGAAAAATTTATTGTGCAGAACATTAACTGGTAAACAATAGTTCGAACAAATTTTTGCGGAATAATTTGGGCTTCAATTTGCCGGATGCAAATACCGTAAATCGCTGGCGAGATATAAAAAGGTCAATCCTGTCATCGATTCTCGAGTAGTTGAAAATTCAAAGAAAGTTACTCAAAAAAACACTAGTAGTCAGAGACTTTTTTTTAGCTTTCGACGAAGTCTCTATAAAAAAATGTGAAATATAATAAACATGATGAAATCGACGGATTTGTTGACTATGGCGATGGCTATCGAGTGCCAAGTAATGCAAGTCAATGTCTTTTTTTATGTTATGTTCAAGTTCATGAACGACGTGTTTGAAGTATTAAACTTGAAAATCTTAAATTCACGAAATCCAAACAATAGAGCCATATTTCGTGGAAAAAGGGACAAAATTGAAAAACTTCTATCCGCCGTTGAAAAATTTTCAAATTTGGTAGTTAATCAAAGTAGCGTTTTACCCAGATGATTCGGGACATAATCATGCTCTCCAAAGCCATATTCAAAGAATATGATGATGTAAAATTCATATTAACAGGCAAATTTAATAAGGACTGCTTGGAAACCTTTTTTCCCCAGTTGAGAGGTGCTTTAAAATAGCATACATACGTCTGTTAAAGATATTAAATATTTGACCGCAAAGATGATATCTTTAAAAATTGCCAGAAAACAGTTTGAAGGCAGTGGGAAGAACTGTGAAGATGATAATGATGCATTAGGATTTTTTCACAAAATTTGATGTTCTTTATTTAAAATTTAATAATAATAATATTAAAAAATTATGAAAGAGAACAACTTTATAAAAACACACTATGTTTCCATTAACTAAAGTTGACGGCAGGTTATAAGTATTGTAAGTAGTTATTCTTACAACTCGGTTATCCTGACTTTTGATCGATCCGATCAAATGCTCCAAATAAGATTCTCAACGAAACTGTTTAAATGAAAGTAAAGTATTATGTAAAAGCAGAAGACAATGATTGAATTAATGAAAGCAGCATATTGAATGACTGCAAAAGATTTTCCAGAAGTATAGTATAAATTGTAACTGAAGATTACACTAATCAGCACCATACACCACAGGTTGAAAAGAAGTAGTGGCGAATTCGGCAGAAACAGAAAATTGAAAGTAAACAGCAGTTGAACGGAAGTAGTAGACAAATAAGCAAATTTAGCAGAAGGCGGTGGTTGAACTGAAGCAGCGGTTTGTAAAGAAAAATTAGAATCAATCACCAAAAATTTTAAAGCAATCACCAGATCCTGGCGTGTTAAATTTTTTCGGCATTTTTATTTTTCCAAAATCGTATGTTCTTTGTTTCAAATTTAATAATAATAATATTGAAAAATTATGAAAGAGAACAAATTTATTAAAACAAACTTTGTTTCCATTAACAAAAGTTGACCGCAGGTTATTAGTATTGTTAGTTATTATAACAGATGAAATGCTAGATTGAAATGCAGACATAAAATCGGAAATTGAAGAAGACACTCCATAAGATCTAGACCACAAACTGGTTCAAGAAGTTAAGGACAAAATGAAGCAACTTCCAAACCCTTATCATCCAGACCATAAACTATGGATTTCTATTAATTGAGCTGAAAAAATTTTCTGCATTTTTATTTTTGATAAATATTGGGCTTTTTTCAAAATTTTGTGTTATTGATTTCAAATTTAATGATAATTATATTAAAAAATTATGAAAGGGAAAACATTTATAGTAACAAACTTTGTTTCCATTAAACCAAAGTTGACCGCAGGTTATTAGTATTGTTAGTTATTGTTACAGATGAAATGCTTGATTGGAATGCAGACATAAAATCAGAAATTAAAGAGTACACTACATTAGATCTAGACCACAAACTGGTTCAAGAAGTTGAGCACACTTCCAGTCTACGGACATGGTTTAATACCCTTAAGCTAAAAATGGGTATTTCATTATATATTGGTTGTATCGTTGTTTTTCTTAATTTAACTGCGCTAAATATATTAGGTATTTAGGACATAATTTAATTATTTTGTAATAAATTCTAATTACAAATATTCTAATTATAATAAATGGCTTTAAGTATTTAGGTTTAACCTGATTTCTTCGTACTATAGAAATGTTTCCTCACGTAATTTTTGTTTAATGTAAGTATAAACAATGAAAGAAAAAATATTTTTCGATCTCGTTAATATTATTTTCAATTATATTTATTACAGTTATCAATTTCATTTTAAGAAATTGTTGCATTCATTTAGCCTCACTTTCTTTCTCGTTGCTATAATATAATAATATTTTTAAATGTAAGTATTATTAACAATGTTTTTGAACATATCCAAAGGAAAATAATAATTTTATCAAATTTTGTTGACAGTTATCAATTTCATATTACAAATATTGAAATTATCATATTATATATATTTTTAAGTATTTAATTTAACCTGATTTTTTTGTACTATAGAAAAGTTTTCTCTCACGTAATTTTTGTTTAATGTACAGACTATTTTGAATTATATTTTTACAGTTATCAATTCCATTTTAAGTCTTAATTTCTTTTTTTATTCCCGTTTCTTTCTATAAGAATATTTTTTAGGTGTAATGACATGTTTCTAAATAACAAGTTTCTCAAAAATGTTGCCCAATTGAGTATTAAAAATTAGTTTGCGGTTCTATAATACAAATGTCAAGTTTTGTTGAGTGAAAAAGTAAGTTTAACTCTTTTTGCGGTTTCTAGATAACAATTTCAATTGTCAATACTGTCAAAAACATACAAGTAAAAAAAGTAATTGTGTGTATCACAAAAGAGTTTTGTTGTTTTCTTTATCTACATTTTCTTTCTGGTATGTGAGTGGTTCGATATGCTGCTTTTAATTGTGGCTGTATTTCATTAGGGATCATTGAAAAAACTTCCTTGTTGATGCGAAATGTAGCAACGAAACTGAAAAATCGCATAAATGAAAAGAACTTAAATTTTGTTTTGTTTTTACTCACCCCTTTTCCGGTAGATCCATAACATTTAAGGCATCTCGGATATTTCTGCGGCATAAACGAATGTCCACACCATCACCGTCACTTGAATCACTATCAAAATGTAATTCAATAGATGAAAAAATTGTTCCTTTATTTTTTTTTTAATAAATAACAAATTTTATTCACCAATAATTATTCATATAAATAAACTTTGTTTTGTAAATAAAAACAGCTATTCGTTTATATTTGTACTAGAGTTGCCATTTACTAATGAAAGAGTTGTATTTTAGCATAAAAAAGTGAACAAAATACGAAACTATATACTATGGCAATAATGTAATTTGACAATATAAAAAAACAACGTAACAAATCGTAAGTAAGACAAGTGTACTAGAAAAACTCATTAGCTTACGTACTTGTTTGTGTACAGCTTGTGTGTTTGAGAAATTACTTGTTATGTAGAAACATGGTATAAGATGAATTTCATGTAAAAATCGAGATGCATTGAACCCGACTCCCTCAGAAATTTTGTTCATAGCTAAATTTGATCAATACAAACAAACTCTCATTTTTAGAAATGACTGTTTTGCGATATTTTGGGCGTGGCACAGTGGGAAAGTTTTCGAAAAAACGCGAAAATAGTCGAAAAGAGCTCCATTTAAATTACAATAACTCAGAGTCGGCTGAACCGATTTACGTGATCTTGGTATCATTATGACACGTGTAAAAAATTTATAACAAAAAGAAAATTTTCACTAACGAAAAATCCAAAAAGATCAAGGGTTTTTTTACAGTGTATTATTTTTTTAGAAAGGTTTATCCTTCACCTATACCATATCAAAAAATAAAAATGGGTTCTTTTTTTAGTTTTTTTTATATAATTTATTAAGTAGTGTCACTTCTTGTAATTGCCCTTATTATTTACAGGTAAAATAAATAAACATTGTCCCAGGAAAATTAATTAATATGTCGTAAAATTATTATTATTATTTTTGTCTGAAAAATTCTTTGGAAAAAACACTGATGACTTTTTTTATGATTCTCAGAATTAAAAAAAAAAAGTAATAAACAAAAGGTTATTTGATTTTTATGATTGCGGTAACAAACTAAAAAACGGTCATAAATGTTCGTGGACAATTAAAAGGAAAACAGGAAAGTGCAGTTTTTTAATTATTTGGGTTTTTTCCGTTGGCTACCTGCATGATTTTTTTTACAGAAATTGAATCCACATTTATGAGTGCTCATGTTTTGGAACGTTTCAAAACGGGTGGCTGAATCAGGTATATAGCCACCCTTAAAATATGCACCCATTCCTAAGTACCTGCCAGTAAAATATTGAAAAATACGTAGTATTTATAGGTGTTCCTTATCGATTTTTGTCATTCAACAAGTGCCAACGAACGCGAAAAGTACAAGCGATTACAATTTTTACGCGTATATTTTAAAAATTTGAGTAAATATGAATTCAAACAATAAGCACAGATACATAAAAATATCTAATAAGTGTTGCGCTTCGCTTCGTAAAATAAGTGAAAACGAGGCTGCATATATAATTGAATATTTTCCAGCTGTCGCCAGCATTCATTGTAGCCGTATTTGCGAAACTTGCCGGAATACACTGAGAAAAGCGCGCAGTCGTAATGAATCCAACGTGGAGCAGAATGAAGTCTCAAATTATTTACCAACAACGCCCAGCGATGAAATTAGCGAAGAATTGAATGAACTTCAAACTTTTACAGCCGTAATACAAACATCGAAAGCAACGAACTCATTGAAAATATAAATGATCATATTATTCCTCATCTACCAAACCAAATGTCGCCTCTTAAAAGGAAATATATCAAATGAAATGCATACAGAAATAGAAAATTACTGCAAATTTTGGAAAATGTAGCAGATTCACTTGGAGCTGATCCATTGTCTGATTTGTCAGCGCAACTTGAAAACGTCAAAGCCATTTACGAAGAAATTTTGCAAAACATCAAATAGAGAACAGCTCAAATCTTTTGGAACAGCAAAAACTTTTATCTCTCTTACCAATCAATATGAGTGACGCAGAAATTAAAGATCGTTTTGGGGATGATATATCTCACGATTGTATCAAAAAAAGTAAAGATATCCAAAGGAATAAAACGAAGTTTGCAGATATCAATCTTTTAAAAATGAGCAGACGTAGTTTACCAACCGAAACTCTAAGCACAGTCAAGTTATTTTATGAAGATGATGAAATTAGCCGAATGATGCCAGGATCGCAAGATTCAATTACTGTTAAACAAGGAAACTTACGTGAAAAAGTTCAAAAAAGACTGATGTTATCTTCACTACGCGAATCTTACTACGAATTAAAAAAAAAAAAACCCTTGGCCAAAGTGGGTTTTACAAAATTTACAATGTTAAGGCCAAAAAATTGTATGAAACTTGGAGTTGGAAACCAGCAAAATATCTGTGTATGCACATTGCATCAGAATATAAAATTGATGTTTGAAAAAAGTGGCTTAAAATCAATTTGTATTGAAGGAGAATGCACATTTACCGACTACAAAGATGTTCTCAAATTCGTTGTTTGTAATGGTGACATAGGAAAAAGCGAGTGTTGCGTTTCAATGTGTGGTCACTGCTTCAAAAATTTAAATAATCTAAAAACGCATATGCTAAAACATTTTGAAAATAACCAAACTGAAGAAATAATATACAAAAAGTGGAATACAACGATTAGATGTGTTCTGGAAACGTTTACCACCAACCCAGAATCATTTGTCAGCGATTTTACTGAACACATCAAAGTTCTGATTCCGCATCATTTCATAGCAAAGCGACAATCTGAATTTATCAGCAATAAAAGAGCGGCGCTGTTATCAGGAGAAATGTTAATTCAAATGGACTTTGCTGAAAATTATGCATTTCTTGTACAAGATGCCGTGCAAGGATACCATTGGAATAATGATCAGGCTACAATACATCCGTTCGTTATTTATTACAAAGGTAATTATTTTAATATTTTGATATTAGTAAACACATCCATCCACACTCATCAAAATATTTAATATTTTTTATTTATTTGTTTTTTCCTTTGTTTGTTTATTTTCAGATAACGATAAATTAACTCATAAAAGCTTTGCCATAATATCTGATTGCAATACCCATGAAAGTATAGCAGTTCATCTATATACATATTTCAAAAATGATACAGTTCGTGAAGGCCAATATAACCAACAATATTAATAAAATCATTTACGTATCAGATGGTGCAGGAGCACAATATAAAAATAAATATAACTTCATTAATTTATGCCATCACAAATCTGATTTTGGTATTGACGCTGAATGGCACTTTTATGCTACCAGTCACGGAAAATCTGCATGTGATGGAATCGGAGGAACATTGAAGTGAGGTGCTAGAAATTATAGTATTGCAAATAAAAATGAAATCCAGACAACGAGGCAACTCTATCACTGGGCATCAGAAACATATAAGACCACCATACAAGTTGCTTACGCAGATGCTGACGAATACAACAACGTTAAAGAAAAGCTATTTTCAAGATATAAAGAAGCTCAAACTATAAGAGGAACTCAAGGCTTTCATTCATTCATTCCGATAAATGAAACTTTTGTACATGTGCGCAGATATTCTGACTGTGCCAAATTTGAGCAGCGCAAAATTTCTTACAAATAATTAACTTAAAAAAAATGAAATCATTATTCGAATTATTTCGAAAACTTTCGGTACGTATTGCTAGAAGTGACACTACTTAAAAAATTTGGGTTAAAACATATTCACAATTTTCCTGGGACAATGTTTATTTATTTTACCTGTAAATATAAAATATAAGGGCAATTACTAGAAGTGACACTACTTAATAAATTATATAAAAAAAGAACCCATTTTTATTTTTTGATATGGTATAGGTGAAGGATAAACCTTTCTAAAAAAATAATACACTGTAAAAAAAACCCTTGATCTTTTTGGATTTTTCGTTAGTGAAAATTTTCTTTTTGTTTTTTAAAAATGTCATAAAGCCTGTTAAAATATCTTTTTAATGATACCAAGATCATGTGAATCGGTTCAGCCGATTCTGAGTTATTGTAGTTTAAATGGAGCTCTTTTCGACTATTTTCGCGTTTTTTCGAAAACTTTCCCACTGTGCCACGCCCAAAAAATCGCAAAACAGTCATTTCTAAAAATAAGAGTTTGTTTGTATTGATCAAATTTAGCTATAAACAAAATTTCATCGATATCTGAGGTGGTCGGGTTCAAAATTTCAGTTTTATCTCGATTTTTAAATGAAATTCATCATAAGTATTAATAATAATAGTATTTTGTACCTAATTTGATTTTTAACTTGCGTTTATCCACTATTGCAGTTTTCTTTTTGATTTTTAATCGACTCAGACATTTCAGAGATGTTATTTATATATGCATTAAAATTAGTAGATATTTTTCGAATGACGAATATTTCGGTCTCATAATATATAATTCGTTATTGCAGGCTTTAGCTGTAGATCTTTTGTAAATCCCTTTTTGCAAACAAAAGACTTACAACACAAACTTTATTTTGAGCTCTGTTGTGAATATTACACACTTTAACACTCTCGGTGAATGAAAATTAATAAATAGGTTGCGTTATGCGAGACTTTAACCTTTGACTTAAATCGATTTAATATGTTTCTCAATCCTCTGCATATATTTTTTACTTTGCTTATTATTTACAGTGATAATGGACTGAGACGGCTTTTCAAAATCAAATCGTTTTTGGTGCTTTTATGATCTACATTAAATTTTGATCATCTATTTCCTGTTCATTTGTTTTTGCATTTTGTTTTTAATGCATTTATTGCAATATCTTCTGTTTTGTGTTCTTATATGTATTTTTTATTCATGTTTTTTGTTTATAAAAGCATATCAATGGTCATAACTCTTTAACTTACTTGAGAGTTCATTACTCAAGATGAAATTTAAAATAATTTTCAATTAAAACTTATCTAACAGTTAAATTAAAATTTTACATGGGAAGCAACAAAAAATGTGTCAGTCATGGCTGTCATTGGTTGTTTATTTTTTAATTAAAATAAATGTATTTTTTAATAAAAATGCATACTATTTTGGTCCTCTTTAATTTTGGGAAATACACTATTTAAAGTAAATACATATATATGAGATAACCCGGGTTTTTCCTATCGAATAATTTGACATTTTCGAAAATTTTTAAGGGTGAAAATTTCAATGAAATAAATTTTTTAATAATTGAAAAATAAAAAATACTGATATTATGGATGCACAACTTTAATGGTTTATTACATCTCCCTCCAAAATCAAAGTGGCGGAATATGATATTTTTGAATCCACAATATTATTTATGTTTTGTTGCTCAAACAACATGAAGAAAACACTAGAAAATATTTTTGTATGTGATTTTGTAACACATATAAAAAGGATTGGTTAATCCTATTATATTGTTAACCAATTGAACTAAATGCAAATTATACACAAAAAAAAACAACAGTTGTTATTTTGATTTATTTGTTTAATTTAAACTATAAAATCACAAAGTTTTTATGTTTGTTTATTTTGAAGATTTTAATATTCTTATATAATTTTGTGTCAAAAAAATTATATTTTTGTTGTCTATTGTTAAATTTTTTTTGTATGATTTATGCGATACATGGGGCTCGAGGAAAATAAGTTAGAATTAAATATGATTTTGTAAGTTTGCGGTTAAGATTCTTTACAATGATATTTGAAAAATAATTTTAGTATTTATCAAACGAACAACGTAGTTTATGGTAATAAAAAATGTCCGCTATTTGACTTTTTACCGATGGAGATGCCAAAATCTAAGCCGTTATCCTTCCATTTACTTGTGCTAAAATGCAGGATTAAAAAGTTTCCCCCTTTATCGGTAAATCTTGCATTTTTATTCAATTTATCTTTCAGAATCAGTTTCCAGAACGAAATGTTTTAATAAAGCAAAAGTTCTAAAGATGAATACATAACCAGAAACTCCAGATTTGATTTGGGTGTTATATTAAAGTAATAAACTTTATTTTTTTAATACGTCAAACAAAACCCTGATGTTGTTATTATAATTCTAGATTTTCGTATACAAATCAGATACATTTTTTAACCGGGTAGCTAAATATTACTTTCTTGTTGCAATGACTATGACATACAGCAGCTGTTAATATGGGTGTTAATGAAGCTGTAGCTGCCAAGTGAGAAAAATTAAAACATTTTAATCATTTTTGGTTTTTGGTTTTACACAATTCAAAGCCAAGGTTATGTATATGCTTATTATTATCATTTAGTATAAACTTTGCGGAATCTTTCTTCGACTCTAATTGTTGTTCACTTTCGGCATTGTGGGGATCGTTATTTGCCATTTTAAATATATTAAGCTGTTTTTTAATATGAATAAATTTGACGTTTATTTTTGGATATGAAATGTGGATTTGTGCGTTCGCAGTAATTTGGGCATTTTTATGGCTTTGTGAGAGAATTTATTGTTTTCTCTCACTTTACCAGACTTTACCAAAATTACCTCGTACAGACCTAAATTTTTTTATTTTTCATGTGTCAAAAAACCAAACCAATTTCTACTCAAACCAAACCCCCCATTAGCCATATATGCACAATTCGAATATATTCCTAATGGAGAGTTTACAAAATGCACTTTATGTCCAAATCTACACCAGCGTCACCTAGTTATAAAATACTACAACTCGTGTTCTTTCTTTATGTATAAAATTCTTTGGTTTGCATAGAACGAAACAGAAAATCAATACTGCTCCGTGGCATATTATAGCACAATAGCGCTAATAGCCTAGTCTCTATGCAGCAGAATATGTTTAACGTAGATAATGCATTTTCTTCTACGCCATCTGGTGACAAAAAGTAAAAACTAACGTCTCATCTAAAGCAGAGGGCAATTCCGAATAAATGTGCTTTGCGAAGTAATAAATAATTTATCATTTTCACTTCGCAATTTTTTTTCACTTCATGATTTCATTTTGAGCGATTCCCATTCTGGTTATGAAAAACATGTTGTTATGATGAATGTCTGTGAATTTTATTTCATCCTACTCGTTCCGTGAGTTTTAAAGCAAAATTTTATTAAAAAAACTTCAATTAAATATATTTTTTTTAATTAAAAAATATATAACAATTACAATATGGATTAATAAATAACACAGGTTTACAAATCTTTAATTTGGAAAAATACCAAGAACGCCACATGCCTAGATAAGTTAATTGGGACCTCCTGAACACGAAAAACGCTGTTATTTTTTTAAAGTACCATTTTTTAGATAACGGTACTTTTGTGTTTTTAGGTGTATGGTCCCACTCAAACCCTTGTGGAGTCCAACCGAAAAGTCCGATCGAGATAAATGGCCGTCGATATGCTGCGTTTTTTTTTCTTCAAAGTTTTTCGTTTTTATTTAATTTTTTTCTACGTTATATTGAAGATCTGGAATGTTTTATTTTTTTTACCAAATAGTTTATTTAATTACCATAGTTTATTTAATTACCAATCGGATGAAAAGTAAAGTTTTTATTAAGGATTTTGTGGAACGACAATATTTTCATTGCTCACACACTATATTCGGCGTAAATTCAAAAAATTAAAATTAAAATGACGAGCGACTTGAACTTTTGCTTTTTTTTCGGATGGATCTTCGCGAATGAGGAACCAACAATAGTCCGCCATTATTTGTTCATCCCATCAGCCTTTGTAACATCTCTTGATTTCGTCCATTTCCTGGTGAAATCTTTTACCTTGTTCATCACTTTCGGAGCCCAAGTTCGTGAGGAAAATATCCAAATGACTGAATAAGAAGTGTAATTTAAGTGTCATATTTGAACCTAAAAGTTAAAAAAATAAAATTTCAAATGATAACGGCCTTTTGGTTATACACTTTTTTACTCAACGCTTACCAATGGCATTGAATTTTTGCAGTAATGTATCGATCTTCTCAGCGTTATCAGGACTTCTGTAGTTTCCCAAAAAGTTGTGAACGATGTCCTGGAATGCTTCCCATGCCTCCAAATGAGCTCGAATTTGAGGTCCATCAAATATACCAGCTTTAATTTTGCTCGCTGTGGCTTTCGGAAATTTTTGTTTAAGGTAATTCATGGCAAGACTGTCTTTTGGCAACTTTTTCACAATATTTGTAAATAACCCAAGCTTAATATGTAATGGAGGAAGTATTATCTTCTCCTGAGGAATGAGTGGGTCATTTTTGATATTGTACTCTCCGCGCGTACTTCCACTTCGCTCGCGCCAAACTTTTCGGGTGTAGTGATTCTGACGGTCACGGCTGTTCCATAGACATAGAAAACAGGGAAACTTCGTATATATATATATATATGTGTGCACAGCACATGTTTCGAGGACGGGTTTTCGTTCCACAAGTTACTATGAAGACATTTTGTTACTTTGGGGACTGTCCTTAAACTTTTCGTTATTCTAGTGTTTACTATGAAGACATTTTACTGGACGTATATACAGCCAAAAAAGTCCCTATAAAATGCGCTGTGTCCAGTAAAATGTCTTCAGAGTAAACACTAGAATAACGAAAAGTTTAAGGACAGTCCCCAAAGTAACAAAATGTCTTCATAGTAACTTGTGGAACGAAAACCCGTCCCCGCAACATGCGCTGTGCATATATATATATATATATATATATATATATATATATATATAAAGTTTAAGGACAGTCCCCAAAGTAACAAAATGTCTTCAAGTCCACAAGTTACTATGAAAACATTTTGTTACTTTGGGGACTGTCCTTAAACTTTTCGTTATTCTAGTGTTTACTCTGAAGACATTTTACTGGACACAGTGCATTTTATAGGGACAAGTGTAAAAAATATAAAAGAAAAAGCAAAACACATAAAACATTACAAATATAACAAAGGTGTCAATGTGTCAGTAAACAAGATTGAACAAAATACCATAGTCAGTTGCATTCGGTTTGGTCGGAATCTAATTCGAATACAATAAGATTTCAATTGTAAAAAACAAACTATTTTTTAAAACTTAAATCATAATCAGTCATTACCAAACCTTTTGTACATAATCAGAATCCAATTCGGATAAGATTAGAATTTAAATTCAGTGGCCCCAAAACCTACGAGCAATATATTACAGTTTGTGATGTCATATAGTAAATTCGTAAACAAGGTTTTAAAGTTTGCTAATAAATTGGAAATTTAAATCTAGGGTACCATAACTTTAAAAACAGTGTTACAAGTATTTAAATCAGAGATCCTCAAAACACCGCACATGTGCGAATGCTCTCTCACAAATAAAAACATTCACGAGCACAGGTAGTCGCTTGTTGCTTATATTCAGGGTTGCCATTATGATCTTAGATTATTTATAGGAGCAGGTTGTGTAGTCGCTTGTTACTTGACAAGACTGATCAAAATTTTTAATATAGAATGGGAAAAAGCCTTTTCATTTGCCGAAAATTACTTCGGTAAAGCTGAGTGATTAGTATGCCAACGCACTGTGATGGGTGAAAAGACCTCGAAAAAGATTAATCTTTATTGAATTAATTCGCGAAAAAAATAAGCGAGTTGTTCCAAAATTTTATAAATCAATTTATTAAATCAGATTTAAAATCATAGTTGATTAGCCAATTTCATTTGAATTTTTTATACCCTTCACCACAGGTGGAAGGGTATATATAAGTTTGTCATTCCGTTTGTAATTTCTACAATATTGATCTTAGACCCTATAAAGTATATATATATTCTGGGTCCTTAGTTGATTTAACGATGTCCGTCTGTCCCTCTGTCCGTCTGTGTGTTGAAATGGGTTTTCCGAAGAACCCAGACATGATGAAGACTTGATTGGTTTTTATTTCTGTTACATGTGATCCATTTCTGTTTGCTATTAAAAATCAGACAGATCGGTTAATAAATGGCTGAGATATTAGCAAAAAACCAGGACTACCTCTAATTTTTTCCGTAAAATCCCTTTGTTTAATATGTATGTTGAATTTTACGCTTAACAAACACATCCATGTGTTAAAATTATTTTCTTTCATCTCCACCTTTTATACACAAACAACACACATGCAAAGATTTGTCATTTAAATAAAAACTAAACAAATCTCTAATGAACGAAGACTTTTATATATGTACCTCTATTGACGATAATTTTGTGTGAGCTTCAATAGCTCAGTTGTCTAGACGCTATGTCACAAATACTTTTTTTCTCTAAGGCCGCGGGTTCGAATCCCGGTCAATTCACTTTTTTGTACATTTTTTTTTTTTAACATTTAATAATTAATTTATATAAAATTTAATATTAATAATTAAATGATCCATAAATAGGCTAAAAACATCAAAATTTGTATAAAAACCCTCTGATACAAACAAAATACAAACGGTTTTATTTCTATTTTTGCTCCGATTTAAAAGAATTTATAAAAAGATTTTTAAACCATTTTATTTCTCATATATTAAGAAAATTTTATACATAATTTCCCTTTGAGTGCAACTATTTTAGGTCATAACTTAAAATAATTTATAAAAAAAAAATTTATAAACTATTTTCCTTCAAATTTTTAAAATTAAGCTAAATAAATTAAAAATATTTTGTAATAAAAAAGTGAGGCAAGTTTGCCAGCTAAATTAAACTTTTTTGTAGAAATAAAACACATGCAGTTCTAGTGATTTCTTTTAACGATTTGCTGAACTTCTTTTCTTTCACCTCTTCACCTTTTATACACAAACAACAAACACATACAAAGATTTGTCATTTAAATAAAAACCAAACTAATCCCTATTGAACGAAAACTGTTCATTTAACTCTATAAACGATGATTCAAATGGCACTACGCACCGCGACCACAGTAGGTCTTTTGTGCTGGACAGAATCACCCTAAAGGTTCAAGCTATTGATGAAGCCAAGAACCTTGCCGGGTGAAGTGTTCCAAATGTCGGAAGGCGACAAGAAACGGTCACCCAAAAACTTGATCCTCCTGACACAAAGCCCAGGACAATCGCAGAGGACATGCTCTGACGTCTCCGATTCCAACCCGCAAAACCTGCACAGTTCAGTGTCCGATTGACCCTTCTTGTGCTTATGGTACCTAAGGTTGCAATGTCCAGTAAAGTATCCAGTCAGGGTCCTTAGGTCCCTTCGACCAAGGGCCAGTAGTCGCCCAGACCCACCACTGGGCATAGATATAAATCTCTTAGCCTGTCGTTGGCCACGAGATGTTTGCCAATAATCGTAAAATTTCGACTCTCTCCACAACCTGAGCCTCTCCTTAATATAGCCCATGGGCACCCCGCAGAAAGGTTCAGGGCCTATGAAGGGCCGGGGGGCACCACGGTTGGCCAGACAGTCCGCCCTTTCGTTGCCCTCATGCCCCTCATTGCCCGGAATCCATCGCAGGGTAAGGGACTTGCTCCTACCGAGTCGGTTGAGTGCCGTAATACATTCCATGACAAGTTTAGATGACACCTTGTGGGACATAAGAGCCCTGAGTGCCGCCTGACTGTCAGAGAGAATATAGATACGAGATCTGACCACACGCCTCCGTAGGCATTCCCCCACACACACACATATGGCGTAGATTTCCGCCTGAAAAATGGAGGGATATTTGCCCATGGGAAGGGCGCGCTGGAAACCGGGTCCTAAAACCCCCGCACCCGTATCCTTATTCAGCTGTTTCGAGCCATCTGTGAACCATAACTGGGCCCCAACTTCAGGTTCCCAAGTCCGGTTGGTCCACATGCTCCTATCAAAAGACATAGCGTCAAAATACCTGACCAAAATCTGTTCCGGCAGCATCTTATCTGTGACCTTCCTGATTGGGTCGTCCATAAGAATCTTGGCGATCCTCATGTGACCCCTTAGGTCGCCGCCTCTCATGCTACCGAATTCCCTAAGTCTAGCTGAGCCCATGACGGCCGCCTCCATTACAGTGATATGCAACGGAGGAATTCCCAGCATGGCCCCGATGGCATCCGTAGGACACGTCCCGCTGGCGCCCGTTATACCAATGCACGCCAAACGGTGGATCCTCTTAAGAGCACTCATCGTTTTCGACTGCTCGACCTTAGGCCACCATGCGATGGCCGCATAGGTGATCATAGGTCTGACAATAGTAATGAATGACAAATACACCATCCGCGGACTCAGACCCCATGTCTTCCCAAAGAGCCTTTGGCAGGCATAAAGAGCTCTGGTGGCCTTTTTGGACAGCGAGTCAATATGATTATTCCAGGTTAGAGATTTGTCAAGAGTAACCCCCAAATACCTAACCTTATCAGAGTAATCTATCACCATGCCTCCCACAACGGGCCTTGATAGATTAACCTTCCTTCTATTTGTAAATGGTACCAGTATCGTCTTCGACGGGTTGATGGATAAGCCCTTTCCCTGGCACCATGAAAGAGTAAAGTTCAGAGCCTCTTGCATGCGCTCTGAGATCGTCCTGTCATCCCATCCAACGACGGATATGACAAGATCATCTGCATAGCCGTAGGTCTTGAAGCCCTGGTCGTTTAGACCCTCGAGCAACTCATCTATGACCAGTGTCCAATAATGGCGATAAAACACCCCCCTGAGGACACCCTCTGGTTGCATTCACAGTCCTGAGTGCAGACCCTATACCAACGGTTATTACCCTGGACCTTAGCATCTCTAGAGTCCAGTCCACAATGATTGGAGAGATACCCTTACGCAGCATGACCCCTTTAATCGCACCGTAGGACGTGTTGTCAAAAGCGCCCTGTATATCTATAAAGGCACAAAGGGCAATGTGCTTTGCCCCTAGTGCCCTCTCAACCATATCGACAACGTGATGAACAGCTGTTTCGGTAGACTTTCCCCGCTGATACGCGAACTGAAGACCGTGTATCGGTCTCCGTGCGAGGTAAGTGTCCCTAATATAGCGATCCAAGACTTTCTCCATAGTCTTAAGGAGAAACGAGCTGAGGCTAATTGGTCTATACGATTTAGGCAACTGTTCGGACTTTTTCCCTGCCTTTGGTATGAAGACCACTTTCACCTCTCTCCAAGGTGATGGTACATGACCAAATAGCAGACTGGATCTAAATATCCTAACCAGCCTTGGGATAATTGAGTACAACCCCTGCTGCAAAAAGCATGGATAGACCCCGTCCGGACCTGGAGATTTGTATGGAGAAAACTCATTCACCGCCCACCTTACCCTGCTCTCCTGAAAGATAGACCCCGATAGACGTACATTCCTCCCCGTTAGGTTTGAGATTCCCCAAGTAGCATCCGACCCGCCGGAGACTACGCATCCCGGGAAGTGCGTATCTAGCAGGAGTTTGCAGGTTTCGACGGGAGATTCAGTGTAGGAACCATCTGGTCTGCTCAGAGTACAGATACCATTCGTCCTCTCACAGTAACTGCGCCACGTGGACCTTTTGGATCTGCGTAGTTCCTTGTTATATGCAGTGAGTGCAGCCCTATAGGTGACCCAGTCACCTGTTCGTTTGGCATTATTAAAGAGCTTTCTGGCTTTACTCTTGAGCTCCTCCAAACCACTGTTCCACCATGGAACATCCCTCTTTGTCCTCCTGGTCTTTAGTGGGCAGCTCGCAGCGTAAGCAGAAGTTAAATTCCCTTGAATTTCCGCCGCCTCATAATCAATTTCCCCTGAGCTCAGAAAAGTTGGTGTCGCCCCCCAAGTGATGGCGGAAGTTTTCGCAGTTCGTACGTCTAGGATTGCGATAAACCTGATTGGAATCCAATGAACCGATAACATTAAAGACCAGGTGCTGATGGTCAGACATTGATAGTTCGTTGGAGACATGCCAGTTAGAGATGGCAAAAGACAAATTGAAGCTCGTAAGAGTGAGATCCAAGACCTCTGACCTAATTGCATTCCTAAAAGTCGGTACGTCACCCCTGTTCGCTATGTTTATATTATTCCTACATATAAATTCTAGCAGGTACTCACCACGTTTGTTGACATCCTTACTCCCCCATACCGTGTGATGTGCGTTGGCGTCGCATGCTAGGATCCAGCTCACTGACCTCTTTCGGCAATATTCAACCAAGGCCGAAACCTCAGCTGTAGGTGCCACTTCTGCGTCGCCAGGCAAGTACGCGGAGGCGAGTACTACCTCATGTACCCCAGATAGGGAGGGTAACATTGCGGAGATTGCTACAAGACAAATTCTGAAATTGGGAGAAAGGTTAGACTATTCCTCACAAAGATGGCCACTCTGGGCCTAGTTAATTGAGAATTATAGATCAGCTTACCTTGACTTGCATTGAGCCCTTTTATGACTCCATTGTGCACCCAAGGCTCCTGGATGAACATTACATCCAGGACATCCGTTGTGAACCTTCTGCTGGCGATGTCCGATGCCGCCTTTGCATGGTGAAGGTTCACCTGTAAGCACCTGAGGTGCTTTGGTGCTCCAGCTTTTTTGGCAGCCATTGTTTGCGGTTGGCAGCACGCTTTGCCACCTTTCTGCCACGATTTGAGTTAAGCAGCACAGCTTCTTCTGCCGCGAACCGCTCACCTTTTTCCGCCTTTCGGAAGCCTTAAAATCGACCCGGTTTTTAGTAGAACTAGGCATAGCAAGGTCCTTCGAACAGCACGGTTTATCATCCGACGTGTGTGAGCTAGTAACAACTCGTGTGTCGGATTTGGCCGTGGCTGCAGAAATGCTTGCCTTTGCCTGCTTGGGTATGTCGCGCCCGACCCCATGTTGTTGTCGGGTGGGTCTTACCAGCGCTGTTCCAAACCCAAAGTTCACCCTGTGATCCTTTCGCTTGAGTATATCAGCTGAGATAGGGTCAATAGACAGGGTGAGCTCAACTATGCCACCCTTGATAACCCTATTCAACACCTTCCAATACCCAACCGAAAGCTCGCAGTTCTGGCCCTCAACTAGTCTAAGAATTAGATCATTAGACGTGTCCTCCTTCTCGGGAAAATAACCCACGAACACTTGGGCCTTCGGCACTTTTTACTCCGCAACCACCTTCAACACAGCGTCGCTCCATGGCTTTAGAGTGGGGACATAAGTCTCCAGCCACTGCGCCGTGTCCTTGTCGCGGCAAACAAAACTGAGCCACCCTGGCTTAAAGGAGCAACTCGAGAAACTGGGCTTAATTGTTCCCTTACTCAGCTCCGCTATTTTGTGCAGCACAGCTCTTTGGATGGAGTAGAGCTGCTCATCCGTCCATCTAGTTGCCGGGAAATCAGGTGGAATAACACCAATCTTCACGGTGGCAACTGCATCCTTGTAGGATACCTCTTGTTTCCGCTGGTTGGCCGGAACTGGCAAGGCTGGTTTCGGCAGTATAGCGCCTACAGTCTTGCAAGGTGTGCCATCTGCAGCCATATCAGCTGTCCGCTTTGCAGGATGTCTAGTTTCAGGTGGTGTCGAGCCATCTGAGCGCACCCTTTTCCTGCTACCTGTGAGCTCTTTGACCTCCTTACGGGCCTCGCGAATTGGCAACTGACAAAGCCGCCGCGCAACCTCTAGGTCAATACCTTAATCCAGGTACGTCCGCAAGCGTTTGCGAGCCGCCCCGCAGAGCTTCACGCGCTCAGTCTTCGGTTTCGACCGATCGCCTGGGACTGTGACAGCACTTACAGGCTGGGAGCTTAACAGCTCATCCTCATCGTCCGTTGGGATGTTCGTAGTTGTGTCTGAAATAGAGCCCGGAGGGTCCTGAGTTAAACTACTAACATCCATGGGTTCGGCAACATTGGAATCCAGAGCGCCCTATGTCTGCTCAGCCGAAACTATTGCTACCTCTGTGCCTTTTAGGTTTGAAACCTCTTTGCCACCTAAGGTGAGAGAGACCTGCATCGGTCTTCTCTTGCTCTTTATTTAATAGATTATTAGAGTCCATCTAAAAGAAAAGAAAAATAAGGGATTACAACAGAACACATAGTAGCAGAGCCCTGTGCTACCAGTGAGCTGATACAACCAGGGTACGCCACACCCTGGAGGCCACCGTTCAAAAACACACCTGGGATTTTTATCGAGTGTCCGCTCTAGATCCGCCATGTTCTGTAAAAGCAGAGCCACCTCGAGCAGGATGTGGATTAAAGCATGGATTATCCAGTCGCAGATGCGACTCCGTGTTGTTCATCACAAGGAACCACGTCTGCGTCTGGATAAGTCTAGCTTAAACTCCACGCATGGACGGTCATTGGGGTCCTGATAGGCTAAGGCACCATCGTTCGATGTGCTGTGTATACGCTTCAAGGACCCCCTGTGTTCTTGCTGCCTGTCTCCTAAATTTCGATTTAGTAATAATTACTGCGCCGAACTTTAGGAATCAAGCAACGGAACACTTGGCCCTCTATATACTTAGTGTAGTTATATTTTCCTTACCTTATGTATACTTACTTTTTTATCCTAGTGTGAATATCGTATTTCGAATCTATTGTGATTACTTACTTACAGTTTTCTTTTGTATATTCAAATTGACACTGAACAGTAATTCAGTATAGAAAACGGTCAATTAGAGGCTTCGTCGTTTTAAGACGACTTTCATTTTATCACTTCTAGTACAACCACTTGCAGAACTACATCAAATAAATTGTTGCACTTCAAAAAAAAAAAAGGGATTGAAAAACCACATTCACAAAAAAAAAAAAATATTTAAAGTCATATTCATTCCTCAAAATCATTTGAATATTATTCATGTATATTTATATTTTCAATCATAATATTCATAATAATTTCAATAAATCATTGAATTATATTCTAATTAATTGCAATTCTTTTATTTCTAATGGCAATTAATTGTGATTTAATTTATAAAAATTAAATCGCTGAGAAAAATATTCATGGTCCTTCGTAACCGTCAAAGTGCCAGTAAGGGTTGACAACATTGGGTCAGCCGGCAAAAAAAAAAAAAATTCACCACATTGTTAGTGGCCTACATTTAAGTCAGTCATAAAAGTGATATTACAAAGTGAACGTAAAGCCGTCGGCAAATCAAATATTAAAAATCATTAAAATAAAAGAACATTCAAAAAGCAAAACATATTGTTCAACAAAAACAAAAATTAACCAAAATAACAAAAACAAATTGCTAAAACAACCAAAATAGTTTATAAATACAACTACAACAAAAATACAACTACAACAAATTTTCGTGGGTATATTTTTTATCGAAAATCCTGAAAGGCTAAGAAAAGAAGGAAACCAAAAATATTTAATTCATCAAAAACCACTAAAGCTGTTTGTTCATCAAAAAATTAAGACACCGAATTTCTAATCATGAGTCACAAAGTTGGTAACTATGAAAATAAAAATCAGTAAGTACAATATGATATATATTTGAAAAACCTAAAAAAAAAACCAACAAAAAAGTCTTTAAACTAAAATTTTCTAATAAGAAACCTAACAACAAAAAGTCTTAAAACTAAAATTTTCTAATAAGAAACCCAACAACAAAAAAGTCTTAAAACTAAAATTTTCTAATAAGAAACAAAATTTACAGAAATATTTTCCGTTATAAACGGTATCCAGTTTTTTTGCATTGAGTTTTGAAATTTCTAATAAGAAACAAAGTAAAAAAAACAACAACTGTGGTTTATGTGAAATGCAAATAAGAATAAATAGATTAAATTCACCACGATTATTCTCTTAACATCTGTAATTTTTATAATTACGCAAATCTGTTACTCGCTCTTTGCCATTATTGTATGCTGCTGCCGGCAATTTTGTCTATTTTAATCTCTTTTTGCCCAAGATTCTCTTGACAACATCAGGAGTTAAAAAGAAAATTGCAATTTAAATTACACAAAAAATAAATAGAAGACAGACTTCCCTTTTTCAAATTAATTTGAACAAAAGGAAAAGAAAAATTTATACATAACTTAAATGTATTTTAACTTTGAAAACAAAGTATTGGTATTTCATTAATATTTTCAAAACGTTTTAAATTAATCGCATTTTTAAATACATACATTTGAGAGAAAGACAAAGAGCATTGGTAAATTGCATTAACAAATATCTTTAATATTTCAAAAGCTCTCTTATTATTCATACAACAGCCACTATCACATCGAGTTAAGAGATCATTCATTAATATAAACTCTTTACCCAACTCTCTTGCGTGTGGACAACTGATTTAAAAAATAAAAAGTGTGGACAACTGATTTAAAAATAAAAGCGCAAGGGAAACAGAATTATAAAACAACAAATTATTATTGAGCATATAAAAATACTTTTAAATTTTAGTTAACATAAGTTAATCTAAAGATTTATTGTTATTTGACATTTTTTTCTGGATCAGCAGTCAAGCTAAAGTTACCCATACATATTAACTCAGCGTTAATATAATATTTAACAAAAGTACAGATCAAGCAACAAATTTTAAATTACAAACGTATAAAGCAAACATATTTATATATCAAGCAAAAACAGTTTAAATAAGATCAATATTCTCTCATTTTACTGGTACTTTCATTGATTAGTCCGGTACTTTTTTTGTGCTTCGTTACTATTGGTTTTACTACAGAACAATAAGAAAGAGCATATAATTGTCAACGAACAATTGTAATGCGAATATTTTGAATATATTGCACATATTTGAAAACGCTTATGTTCAATCGCAAATTTAAGTAAACTTTGAAACGAATATATTCAAATAACACCTTAAAATTTATTTGTTAATCAACAATTGAAAATCAAATCTTTCATTTAAGTACCAATTTAATATACAGAAAGTATCAATATAAGTTACTCATCTCAAAAAAAAAAAAAAATAATAAAAGAAAGCAAATACATTTGTGAATGTTGCCAGATCGGCAAATTTTTTAGCCTCATTTACTTAAAAGGAATCACCTGTAATTAAACGGGAAGTCAATATTTTCAATTTGAATATTAAAAATATGTTTCTTTTTGCTGTTAATCATCGAATTTAAAATATTTAATCAACTTCTGGAATTTTCACCTTTTATTGTAGTTAAATCAACTTTTTTAACAATCGGAATTTAATAATCTAAAACAAAATTTAGATTTTCTAAACGGTACGATTTTATTTGTAATCAAGAAAATTTCCCTGCAATCGTAGATTACGAAACCCAATTCTAGAATCAGGATCTCAATTGTTAAACCAATTTTAGCAAACTAAATCTAAAGTTTCTAAGATAAAACTTAGATTCTCTGCCTAATTGCTGACAAATTGCTGTTGTCAATAGCAGATTTCCATATTCTACACGCTCTAATTACATACTATTATTGTATGAAATAATTACGATAAATTTCTCCCTAATTGCTAACAATCACTGCTGGCAATAGTAGACTCACATAGTTTACACAAAAACCCAATTGCTAACAATCACTGTCGGCAATAGTAGACTCACATAGTCTACACGAAACCTAATTGCTAACAACTACTGTTGGCAATAGTAGACTCACATAGTTTACACGAACCCTAATTGCTTACAGTCACTCTGTGCAATAGTAGATTCTAGTAATCTACAACGCCTAACACTGCCTAAAACAGTAATTTAAGGCAAATCATTATTCTGTGGAACGAACGCATTTTTCTCAAACAAAATAATTAATACAAAATTTAAATTTTTCAAATTTTTTAGAAAATACGAATTGTTGGTCGATAATATATCAAATTAAGCTATTTTTTCGCTCTCCTGGGCTTAGTTAAGCAGAAAACTTTATTTAAACTTTTTATAACTTAAACAAAAAATATAATTAATACAAAATTTAAATTTTTAAATTTTTTTAAAAAATACGAATTTTTGGACGATAATATATCAAATGAAGTTATTTTTCGCTCTCCGGGGCTTAGTCAAGGAGAAAACTCTGTTAAGTTAAGCAGAAAATTCTATCTAAACTTTTTATAACTTAAAAAAAAAAATATAATTAATACAAAATTTAAATTTTTCAAATTTTTTAGAAAATTCTATCTAAACTTTTTATAACTTAAAATAAATATAATTAATATAAAAATTAAATTTTTAAAATTTTTTAGAAAATACGAATTGTTGGTCGATAATATATCAAATTGAGCTCTCCGGGGCTTAGATAAGGAGAAAACTCGATTTAAACTTTTTATAACTTAAAAAAGAAAAAATAATACAAAAATTACATTTTTTAGAAAATACGAATTTTTGGTCGATAATTTATCAAATGAAGCTCTTTTTTGCTCTTCGGGGGTTAGTTAAAGAAAAAACTCTATTTAAACTTTTTATAACTTAAAAAAAAATTAGATAGGATTAGATAAGGAGAAAACTCTATGTCCAAACTACGTTTGAACAACGTTTTTTACTATCATCGTAATTATGATACCTGAATTATTATATCTGAATTATTACACCTTAATTATTATACAATTATATACTATATTGAATTGATACTTACCGTATTTCATTTATATTATTAAACTTACTCTATATAGTTAGTGTAGTTATATTTTCCTTACCTTATGTATACTTACTTTTTTATCCTAGTGTGAATATCGTATTTTGAATCTATTGTGAATACTTACTTACAGTTTTCTTTTGTATATTCAAATTGACACTGAACAGTAATTCAGTATAGAAAACGGTCAATTAGAGGCTTCGTCGTTTTAAGACGACTTTCATTTTATCACTTCTAGTGCAACCACTTGCAGAACTACATCAAATAAATTGTTGCACTTCAAAAAAAAAAAGGGATTGAAAAACCATATTCACACAAAAAAAATATTTAAAGTCATATTCATTCCTCAAAATCATTTGAATATTATTCATGTATATTTATATTTTCAATCATAATAATTTCAATAAATCATTGAATTATATTCTAATTAATTGCAATTCTTTTATTGTGATTTAATTTATAAAAATTCACCACATTGTTAGTGGCCTACATTTAAGTCAGTCATAAAAGTGATATTACAAAGTGAACGTAAAGCCGTCGGCAAAACAAATATTAAAAATCATTAAAATAAAAGAACATTCAAAAAGCAAAACATATTGTTCAACAAAAACAAAAATTAACCAAAATAACAAAAACAAATTGCTTAAACAACCAAAATAGTTTATAAATACAACTACAACAAAAATACAACTACAACAAATTTTCGTGGGTATTTTTTTATCGAAAATCCTGAAAGGCTAAGAAAAGAAGGAAACCAAAAATATTTAATTCATCAAAAACCACTAAAGCTGTTTGTTCATCAAAAAATTAAGACACCGAATTTCTAATCATGAGTCACAAAGTTGGTAACTATGAAAATAAAAATCAGTAAGTACAATATGATATATATTTGAAAAACCTAAAAAAAAAACCAACAAAAAGGTCTTTAAACTAAAATTTTCTAATAAGAAACCCAACAACAAAAAAGTCTTAAAACTAAAATTTTCTAATAAGAAACAAAATTTACAGAAATAATTTCAGTTATAAACGATACCCAGTTTTTTGCATTGAGTTTTGAAATTTCTAATAAGAAACAAAGTAAAAAAAACAACAACTGTGGTTTATGTGAAATGCAAATAAGAATAAAGAGATTAAATTCACCACGATTATTCTCTTAACATCTGTAATTTTTATAATTACGCAAATCTGTTACTCGCTCTTTGCCATTATTGTATGCTGCTGCCGGCAATTTTGTCCATTTTAATCTCTTTTTGCCCAAGATTCTCCTGACAACATCAGGAGTTAAAAAGAAAATTGCAATTTAAATTACAAAAAAAATAAATAGAAGACAGACTTCCCTTTTTCAAATTAATTTAAACAAAAGGAAAAGAAAAATTTATACATAACTTAAATGTATTTTAACTTTGAAAACAAAGTATTGGTATTTCATTAATATTTTCAAAACGTTTTAAATTAATCGCATTTTTAAATACATACATTTGAGAGAAAGACAAAGAGCATTGGTAAATTGCATTAACAAATATCTTTAATATTTCAAAAGCTCTCTTATTATTCATACAACAGCCACTATCACATCGAGTTAAGAGATCATTCATTAATATAAACTCTTTACCCAACTCTCTTGCGTGTGGACAACTGATTTAAAAAATAAAAAGTGTGGACAACTGATTTAAAAATAAAAGCGCAAGGGAAACAGAATTATAAAACAACAAATTATTATTGAGCATATAAAAATACTTTTAAATTTTAGTTAACATAAGTTAATCTAAAGATTTATTGTTATTTGACATTTTTTTCTGGATCAGCAGTCAAGCTAAAGTTACCCATACATATTAACTCAGCGTTAATATAATATTTAACAAAAGTACAGATCAAGCAACAAATTTTAAATTACAAACGTATAAAGCAAACATATTTATATATCAAGCAAAAACAGTTTAAATAAGATCAATATTCTCTCAATTTACTGGTACTTTCATTGATTAGTCCGGTACTTTTTTTGTGCTTCGTTACTATTGGTTTTACTACAGAACAATAAGAAAGAGCATATAATTGTCAACGAACAATTGTAATGCGAATATTTTGAATATATTGCACATATTTGAAAACGCTTATGTTCAATCGCAAATTTAAGTAAACTTTGAAACGAATATATTCAAATAACACCTTAAAATTTATTTGTTAATCAACAATTGAAAATCAAATCTTTCATTTAAGTACCAATTTAATATACAGAAAGTATCAATATAAGTTACTCATCTCAAAAAAAAAAAAAAATAATAATAAAAGAAAGCAAATACATTTGTGAATGTTGCCAGATCGGCAAATTTTTTAGCCTCGTTTACTTAATAGGAATCACCTGTAATTAAACGGGAAGTCAATATTTTCAATTTGAATATTAAAAATATGTTTCTTTTTGCTGTTAATCATCGAATTTAAAATATTTAATCAACTTCTGGAATTTTCACCTTTTATTGTTGTTAAATCAACTTTTTTAACAATCGGAATTTAATAATCTAAAACAAAATTTAGATTTTCTAAACGGTACGATTTTTATACCCTTCACCACAGGCGGAAGGATCTAGACCCTATAAAGTATATATATTCTGGGTCCTTATGAAGAGCGAAGTTGATTTAACGATGTCCGTCTGTCCGTCTGTGTGTTGAAATGGGTTTTCCGAAGAACCCAGACATGATGAGGACTTGATTGTTTTTTATTTCTGTTACATGTGATCCATTTCTGATTGCTATTAAAAATCAGACAGATCGGTTAATAAATGGCTGAGATATTAGCAAAAAACCAGGACTACCTCTAATTTTTCCAGTAAAATCCCTTTGTTTAATATGTATGTAGAATTTTTGTAGAATTGTGTTAAAATTCTTTTCTTTCATCTCCACCTTTTATACACAAACAACACACATACAAAGATTTGTCATTTAAATAAAAACTAAACAAATCCCTAATGAAAGAAGACTTTTATATATGTACATCTATTGACGATGATTTTGTGTGAGCTTCAATAGCTCAGTTGTCTAGACGCTGTGTCACAAATACTTTTTTCTCTAAGCCCGCGGGGCGAGGTTCAAATCTCGGTCAGGTCAATTCACTTTTTTTGTACATTTTTTTTTTATTATTTTCTTAAGATTTTTTTTTTGCTTATTTTTGTTTTTTTAACATTTAATAATTAATTTATATAAAATTTTATATTAATAATTAAATAATCCATAAATAGGCTAAAAACATCAAAATTTTTATAAAAACCCTCTGATACAAACAAAATACAAACGGTTTTATTTCTTTTTTTGCTCCGATTTAAAAGAATTTATAAAAAGATTTTTAAACCATTTTATTTCTCACATATTAAGAAAATTTTATACATAATTTACCTTTGAGTGCAACTATTTTAGGTCATAACTTATAATAATTTATAAAAAAAAATTATAAACTATTTTCCTTCAAATTTTTAAAATTAAGCTAAAGAAATTACAAATATTTCTAATAAAAAAGCGAAATAAAATCCCAAATGCAAATTTGCCAGCTAAATCAAACAATTTTGTAGAAATAAAACACATGCAGTTGTAGTGATTTCTTTTAACGATTTGTTGAAATTCTTTTCTTTTTTCTAGAGCTGTATTATGACCTATGGATACGTCTTATATAGCAAAAGATCGAAAATCTTTAGTATAACATATTTGCTGAAAAAATCGGAAATAACGGTTCAGATACAAAAAAGTTATGCCCAAAACATAAATTTTTTTAAAGTACATATTTTCCCGAGTCCAAGTTTTATCTCCAAACTAAATGGTTAATTTCCTCTTAAAGGCGTCCGTATATAAATCTGTCCATTCCATATATGTCCATATATAAACTTCAGTTTTTTCCCAACCATGGTGAAGGGTATATAAGATTCGGCATAGCCGAATTTAGCCGCTCTTACTCTTACGAAACCCAATTCTAGAATCAGGATCTCAATTGTTAAACCAATTTTAGCAAACTAAATCTAAAGTTTCTAAGATAAAACTTAGATTCTCTGCCTAATTGCTGACAAATTGCTGTTGTCAATAGCAGATTTCCATATTCTACACGCTCTAATTACATACTATTATTGTATGAAATAATTACGATAAATTTCTCCCTAATTGCTAACAATCACTGCTGGCAATAGTAGACTCACATAGTTTACACAAAAACCCAATTGCTAACAATCACTGTCGGCAATAGTAGACTCACATAGTCTACACGAAACCTAATTGCTAACAACTACTGTTGGCAATAGTAGACTCACATAGTCTACACGAACCCTAATTGCTTACAGTCACTCTGTGCAATAGTAGATTCTAGTAATCTACAACGCCTAACACTGCCTAAAACAGTTATTTAAGGCAAATCATTATTCTGTGAAACGAACGCATTTTTCTCAAACAAAATAATTAATACAAAATTTAAATTTTTCAAATTTTTTAGAAAATACGAATTGTTGGTCGATAATATATCAAATTAAGCTATTTTTTCGCTCTCCGGGGCTTAGTTAAGCAGAAAACTTTATTTAAACTTTTTATAACTTAAACAAAAAATATAATTAATACAAAATTTAAATTTTTAAATTTTTTTAAAAAATACGAATTTTTGGACGATAATATATCAAATGAAATTCTTTTTCGCTCTCCGGGGCTTAGTCAAGGAGAAAACTCTATTAAGTTAAGCAGAAAACTCTATCTAAACTTTTTATAACTTAAAAAAAAATATAATTAATACAAAATTTAAATTTTTCAAATTTTTTAGAAAACTCTATCTAAACTTTTTATAACTTAAAAAAAATATAATTAATACAAAAATTAAATTTTTAAAATTTTTTAGAAAATACGAATTGTTGGTCGATAATATATCAAATTAAGCTCTCCGGGGCTTAGATAAGGAGAAAACTCGATTTAAACTTTTTATAACTTAAAAAAGAAAAAATAATACAAAAATTACATTTTTTAGAAAATACGAATTTTTGGTCGATAATTTATCAAATGAAGCTCTTTTTTGCTCTTCGGGGCTTAGTTAAAGAAAAAACTCTATTTAAACTTTTTATAACTTAAAAAAAAAATTAGATAGGATTAGATAAGGAGAAAATTCTATGTCCAAACTACGTTTGAACAACGTTTTTTACTATCATCGTAATTATGATACCTGAATTATTATATCTGAATTATTACACCTTAATTATTATACAATTATATTACTATATTGAATTGATACTTACCGTATTTCATTTATATTATTAAACTTACTCTATATAGTTAGTGTAGTTATATTTTCCTTACCTTATGTATACTTACTTTTTTATCCTAGTGTGAATATCGTATTTCGAATCTATTGTGAATACTTACTTACATTTTTCTTTTGTATATTCGAATTGACACTGAACAGTAATTCAGTATAGAAAACGGTCAATTAGAGGCTTCGTCGTTTTAAGACGACTTTCATTTTATCACTTCTAGTACAACCACTTGCAGAACTACATCAAATAAATTGTTGCACTTCAAAAAAAAAAGGGATTGAAAAACCACATTCACAAAAAAAAAAAATATTTAAAGTCATATTCATTCCTCAAAATCATTTGAATATTATTCATGTATATTTATATTTTCAATCATAATATTCATAATAATTTCAATAAATCATTGAATTATATTCTAATTAATTGCAATTCTTTTATTGTGATTTAATTTATAAAAATTAAATCGCTGAGAAAAATATTCATGGTCCTTCGTAACCGTCAAATTACCAGTAAGGGTTGACAACATTGGGTCAGCCGCCAAAAAAAAAAAAATATTCACCACATTGTTAGTGGCCTACATTTAAGTCAGTCATAAAAGTGATATTACAAAGTGAACGTAAAGCCGTCGGCAAAACAAATATTAAAAATCATTAAAATAAAAGAACATTCAAAAAGCAAAACATATTGTTCAACAAAAACAAAAATTAACCAAAATAACAAAAACAAATTGCTTAAACAACCAAAATAGTTTATAAATACAACTACAACAAATTTTCGTGGGTATTTTTTTATCGAAAATCCTGAAAGGCTAAGAAAAGAAGTAAACCAAAAATATTTAATTCATCAAAAACCACTAAAGCTGTTTGTTCATCAAAAAATTAAGACACCGAATTTCTAATCATGAGTCACAAAGTTGGTAACTATGAAAATAAAAATCAGTAAGTACAATATGATATATATTTGAAAAACCTAAAAAAAACCAACAAAAAAGTCTTTAAACTAAAATTTTCTAATAAGAAACCCAACAACAAAAAAGTCTTAAAACTAAAATTTTCTAATAAGAAACAAAATTTACAGAAATAATTTCAGTTATAAACGATACCCAGTTTTTTGCATTGAGTTTTGAAATTTCTAATAAGAAACAAAGTAAAAAAAACAACAACTGTGGTTTATGTGAAATGCAAATAAGAATAAAGAGATTAAATTCACCACGATTATTCTCTTAACATCTGTAATTTTTATAATTACGCAAATCTGTTACTCGCTCTTTGCCATTATTGTATGCTGCTGCCGGCAATTTTGTCTATTTTAATCTCTTTTTGCCCAAGATTCTCTTGACAACATCAGGAGTTAAAAAGAAAATTGCAATTTAAATTACACAAAAAATAAATAGAAGACAGACTTCCCTTTTTCAAATTAATTTGAACAAAAGGAAAAGAAAAATTTATACATAACTTAAATGTATTTTAACTTTGAAAACAAAGTATTGGTATTTCATTAATATTTTCAAAACGTTTTAAATTAATCGCATTTTTAAATACATACATTTGAGAGAAAGACAAAGAGCATTGGTAAATTGCATTAACAAATATCTTTAATATTTCAAAAGCTCTCTTATTATTCATACAACAGCCACTATCACATCGAGTTAAGAGATCATTCATTAATATAAACTCTTTACCCAACTCTCTTGCGTGTGGACAACTGATTTAAAAAATAAAAAGTGTGGACAACTGATTTAAAAATAAAAGCGCAAGGGAAACAGAATTATAAAACAACAAATTATTATTGAGCATATAAAAATACTTTTAAATTTTAGTTAACATAAGTTAATCTAAAGATTTATTGTTATTTGACATTTTTTTCTGGATCAGCAGTCAAGCTAAAGTTACCCATACATATTAACTCAGCGTTAATATAATATTTAACAAAAGTACAGATCAAGCAACAAATTTTAAATTACAAACGTATAAAGCAAACATATTTATATATCAAGCAAAAACAGTTTAAATAAGATCAATATTCTCTCATTTTACTGGTACTTTCATTGATTAGTCCGGTACTTTTTTTGTGCTTCGTTACTATTGGTTTTACTACAGAACAATAAGAAAGAGCATATAATTGTCAACGAACAATTGTAATGCGAATATTTTGAATATATTGCACATATTTGAAAACGCTTATGTTCAATCGCAAATTTAAGTAAAATTTGAAACGAATATATTCAAATAACACCTTAAAATTTATTTGTTAATCAACAATTGAAAATCAAATCTTTCATTTAAGTACCAATTTAATATACAGAAAGTATCAATATAAGTTACTCATCTCAAAAAAAAAAAAAAAAATAATAAAAGAAAGCAAATACATTTGTGAATGTTGCCAGATCGGCAAATTTTTTAGCCTCATTTACTTAAAAGGAATCACCTGTAATTAAACGGGAAGTCAATATTTTCAATTTGAATATTAAAAATATGTTTCTTTTTGCTGTTAATCATCGAATTTAAAATATTTAATCAACTTCTGGAATTTTCACCTTTTATTGTTGTTAAATCAACTTTTTTAACAATCGGAATTTAATAATCTAAAACAAAATTTAGATTTTCTAAACGGTACGATTTTATTTGTAATCAAGAAAATTTCCCTGCAATCGTAGATTACGAAACCCAATTCTAGAATCAGGATCTCAATTGTTAAACCAATTTTAGCAAACTAAATCTAAAGTTTCTAAGATAAAACTTAGATTCTCTGCCTAATTGCTGACAAATTGCTGTTGTCAATAGCAGATTTCCATATTCTACACGCTCTAATTACATACTATTATTGTATGAAATAATTACGATAAATTTCTCCCTAATTGCTAACAATCACTGCTGGCAATAGTAGACTCACATAGTTTACACAAAAACCCAATTGCTAACAATCACTGTCGGCAATAGTAGACTCACATAGTCTACACGAAACCTAATTGCTAACAACTACTGTTGGCAATAGTAGACTCACATAGTCTACACGAACCCTAATTGCTTACAGTCACTCTGTGCAATAGTAGATTCTAGTAATCTACAACGCCTAACACTGCCTAAAACAGTAATTTAAGGCAAATCATTATTCTGTGGAACGAACGCATTTTTCTCAAACAAAATAATTAATACAAAATTTAAATTTTTCAAATTTTTTAGAAAATACGAATTGTTGGTCGATAATATATCAAATTAAGCTATTTTTTCGCTCTCCTGGGCTTAGTTAAGCAGAAAACTTTATTTAAACTTTTTATAACTTAAACAAAAAATATAATTAATACAAAATTTAAATTTTTAAATTTTTTTAAAAAATACGAATTTTTGGACGATAATATATCAAATGAAGTTCTTTTTCGCTCTCCGGGGCTTAGTCAAGGAGAAAACTCTGTTAAGTTAAGCAGAAAATTCTATCTAAACTTTTTATAACTTAAAAAAAAAATATAATTAATACAAAATTTAAATTTTTCAAATTTTTTAGAAAATTCTATCTAAACTTTTTATAACTTAAAATAAATATAGTTAATATAAAAATTAAATTTTTAAAATTTTTTAGAAAATACGAATTGTTGGTCGATAATATATCAAATTGAGCTCTCCGGGGCTTAGATAAGGAGAAAACTCGATTTAAACTTTTTATAACTTAAAAAAGAAAAAATAATACAAAAATTACATTTTTTAGAAAATACGAATTTTTGGTCGATAATTTATCAAATGAAGCTCTTTTTTGCTCTTCGGGGGTTAGTTAAAGAAAAAACTCTATTTAAACTTTTTATTAACTTAAAAAAAAATTAGATAGGATTAGATAAGGAGAAAACTCTATGTCCAAACTACGTTTGAACAACGTTTTTTACTATCATCGTAATTATGATACCTGAATTATTATATCTGAATTATTACACCTTAATTATTATACAATTATATACTATATTTAATTGATACTTACCGTATTTCATTTATATTATTAAACTTACTCTATATAGTTAGTGTAGTTATATTTTCCTTACCTTATGTATACTTACTTTTTTATCCTAGTGTGAATATCGTATTTTGAATCTATTGTGAATACTTACTTACAGTTTTCTTTTGTATATTCAAATTGACACTGAACAGTAATTCAGTATAGAAAACGGTCAATTAGAGGCTTCGTCGTTTTAAGACGACTTTCATTTTATCACTTCTAGTACAACCACTTGCAGAACTACATCAAATAAATTGTTGCACTTCAAAAAAAAAAGGGATTGAAAAACCACATTCACAAAAAAAAAAAATATTTAAAGTCATATTCATTCCTCAAAATCATTTGAATATTATTCATGTATATTTATATTTTCAATCATAATATTCATAATAATTTCAATAAATCATTGAATTATATTCTAATTAATTGCAATTCTTTTATTGTGATTTAATTTATAAAAATTAAATCGCTGAGAAAAATATTCATGGTCCTTCGTAACCGTCAAATTACCAGTAAGGGTTGACAACATTGGGTCAGCCGCCAAAAAAAAAAAAATATTCACCACATTGTTAGTGGCCTACATTTAAGTCAGTCATAAAAGTGATATTACAAAGTGAACGTAAAGCCGTCGGCAAAACAAATATTAAAAATCATTAAAATAAAAGAACATTCAAAAAGCAAAACATATTGTTCAACAAAAACAAAAATTAACCAAAATAACAAAAACAAATTGCTTAAACAACCAAAATAGTTTATAAATACAACTACAACAAAAATACAACTACAACAAATTTTCGTGGGTATTTTTTTATCGAAAATCCTGAAAGGCTAAGAAAAGAAGTAAACCAAAAATATTTAATTCATCAAAAACCACTAAAGCTGTTTGTTCATCAAAAATTAAGACACCGAATTTCTAATCATGAGTCACAAAGTTGGTAACTATGAAAATAAAAATCAGTAAGTGCAATATGATATATATTTGAAAAACCTAAAAAAAAAACCAACAAAAAGGTCTTTAAACTAAAATTTTCTAATAAGAAACCCAACAACAAAAAAGTCTTAAAACTAAAATTTTCTAATAAGAAACAAAATTTACAGAAATAATTTCAGTTATAAACGATACCCAGTTTTTTGCATTGAGTTTTGAAATTTCTAATAAGAAACAAAGTAAAAAAAACAACAACTGTGGTTTATGTGAAATGCAAATAAGAATAAAGAGATTAAATTCACCACGATTATTCTCTTAACATCTGTAATTTTTATAATTACGCAAATCTGTTACTCGCTCTTTGCCATTATTGTATGCTGCTGCCGGCAATTTTGTCTATTTTAATCTCTTTTTGCCCAAGATTCTCCTGACAACATCAGGAGTTAAAAAGAAAATTGCAATTTAAATTACAAAAAAAATAAATAGAAGACAGACTTCCCTTTTTCAAATTAATTTAAACAAAAGGAAAAGAAAAATTTATACATAACTTAAATGTATTTTAACTTTGAAAACAAAGTATTGGTATTTCATTAATATTTTCAAAACGTTTTAAATTAATCGCATTTTTAAATACATACATTTGACAGAAAGACAAAGAGCATTGGTAAATTGCATTAACAAATATTATTAATATTTCAAAAGCTCTCTTATTATTCATACAACAGCCACTATCACATCGAGTTAAGAGATCATTCATTAATATAAACTCTTTACTCAACTCTCTTGCGTGTGGACAACTGATTTAAAAAATTAAAAGTGTGGACAACTGATTTAAAAATGAAAATGCAAGGGAAACATAATTATAAAACAACAAATTATTATTGAGCATATAAAAATACTTTTAAATTTTAGTTAACATAAGTTAATCTAAAGATTTATTGTTATTTGACATTTTTTTCTGGATCAGCAGTCAAGCTAAAGTTACCCATACATATTAACTCAGCGTTAATATAATATTTATAGAAAATTAAATCTCGGTGCAAAATTTTAAGAAAAATATTTATGTTTTAAAGTTTAACAAAAGTACAGATCAAGCAACAAATTTTAAATTACAAACCTATAAAGCAAACATATTTATATACCAAGCAAAAACAGTTTAAATAAGATCAATATTCTCTCAATTTACTGGTACTTTCATTGATTAGTCCGGTACTTTTTTTGTGCTTCGTTACTATTGGTTTTACTACAGAACAATAAGAAAGAGCATATAATTGTCAACGAACAATTGTAATTCGAATATTTTGAATATATTGCACATATTTGAAAACGCTTATGTTCAATCGCAAATTTAAGTAAACTTTGAAACGAATATATTCAAATAACACCTTAAAATTTATTTGTAAATCAACAATTAAAAATCAAATCTTTCATTTAAGTACCAATTTAATATACAGAAAGTATCAATATAAGTTACTCATCTCAAAAAAAAAAATAATAAAAGAAAGCAAATACATTTGTGAATGTTGCCAGATCGGCAAATTTTTTAGCCTCATTTACTTAAAAGGAATCACCTGTAATTAAACGGGAAGTCAATATTTTCAATTTGAATATTAAAAATATGTTTCTTTTTGCTGTTAATCATCGAATTTAAAATATTTAATCAACTTCTGGAATTTTCACCTTTTATTATTGTTAAATCAACTTTTTTAACAATCGGAATTTAATAATCTAAAACAAAATTTAGATTTTCTAAACGGTACGATTTTTTTTGTAATCAAGAAAATTTCCCTGCAATCGTAGATTACGAAACCCAATTCTAGAATCAGGATCTCAATTGTTAAAACAATTTTAGCAAACTAAATCTAAAGTTTCTAAGATAAAACCTTAGATTCTCTGCCTAATTGCTGACAAATTGCTGTTGTCAATAGCAGATTTCCATATTCTACACGCTCTAATTACATACTATTATTGTATGAAATAATTACGATAAATTTCTCCCTAATTGCTAACAATCACTGCTGGCAATAGTAGACTCACATAGTTTACACAAAACCCCAATTGCTAACAATCACTGTCGGCAATAGTAGACTCACATAGTCTACACGAAACCTAATTGCTAACAACTACTGTTGGCAATAGTAGACTCACATAGTCTACACGAACCCTAATTGCTTACAGTCACTCTGTGCAATAGTAGATTCTAGTAATCTACAACGCCTAACACTGCCTAAAACAGTTATTTAAGGCAAATCATTATTCTGTGAAACGAACGCATTTTTCTCAAACAAAATAATTAATACAAAATTTAAATTTTTCAAATTTTTTAGAAAATACGAATTGTTGGTCGATAATATATCAAATTAAGCTATTTTTTCGCTCTCCGGGGCTTAGTTAAGCAGAAAACTTTATTTAAACTTTTTATAACTTAAACAAAAAATATAATTAATACAAAATTTAAATTTTTAAATTTTTTTAAAAAATACGAATTTTTGGACGATAATATATCAAATGAAATTCTTTTTCGCTCTCCGGGGCTTAGTCAAGGAGAAAACTCTGTTAAGTTAAGCAGAAAACTCTATCTAAACTTTTTATAACTTAAAAAAAAATATAATTAATACAAAATTTAAATTTTTCAAATTTTTTAGAAAACTCTATCTAAACTTTTTATAACTTAAAAAAAAATATAATTAATACAAAAATTAAATTTTTAAAATTTTTTAGAAAATACGAATTGTTGGTCGATAATATATCAAATTAAGCTCTCCGGGGCTTAGATAAGGAGAAAACTCGATTTAAACTTTTTATAACTTAAAAAAGAAAAAATAATACAAAAATTACATTTTTTAGAAAATACGAATTTTTGGTCGATAATTTATCAAATGAAGCTCTTTTTTGCTCTTCGGGGCTTAGTTAAAGAAAAAACTCTATTTAAACTTTTTATAACTTAAAAAAAAAATTAGATAGGATTAGATAAGGAGAAAATTCTATGTCCAAACTACGTTTGAACAACGTTTTTTACTATCATCGTAATTATGATACCTGAATTATTATATCTGAATTATTACACCTTAATTATTATACAATTATATTACTATATTGAATTGATACTTACCGTATTTCATTTATATTATTAAACTTACTCTATATAGTTAGTGTAGTTATATTTTCCTTACCTTATGTATACTTACTTTTTTATCCTAGTGTGAATATCGTATTTCGAATCTATTGTGAATACTTACTTACATTTTTCTTTTGTATATTCGAATTGACACTGAACAGTAATTCAGTATAGAAAACGGTCAATTAGAGGCTTCGTCGTTTTAAGACGACTTTCATTTTATCACTTCTAGTACAACCACTTGCAGAACTACATCAAATAAATTGTTGCACTTCAAAAAAAAAAGGGATTGAAAAACCACATTCACAAAAAAAAAAATATTTAAAGTCATATTCATTCCTCAAAATCATTTGAATATTATTCATGTATATTTATATTTTCAATCATAATATTCATAATAATTTCAATAAATCATTGAATTATATTCTAATTAATTGCAATTCTTTTATTGTGATTTAATTTATAAAAATTAAATCGCTGAGAAAAATATTCATGGTCCTTCGTAACCGTCAAATTACCAGTAAGGGTTGACAACATTGGGTCAGCCGCCAAAAAAAAAAAAATATTCACCACATTGTTAGTGGCCTACATTTAAGTCAGTCATAAAAGTGATATTACAAAGTGAACGTAAAGCCGTCGGCAAAACAAATATTAAAAATCATTAAAATAAAAGAACATTCAAAAAGCAAAACATATTGTTCAACAAAAACAAAAATTAACCAAAATAACAAAAACAAATTGCTTAAACAACCAAAATAGTTTATAAATACAACTACAACAAATTTTCGTGGGTATTTTTTTATCGAAAATCCTGAAAGGCTAAGAAAAGAAGTAAACCAAAAATATTTAATTCATCAAAAACCACTAAAGCTGTTTGTTCATCAAAAAATTAAGACACCGAATTTCTAATCATGAGTCACAAAGTTGGTAACTATGAAAATAAAAATCAGTAAGTACAATATGATATATATTTGAAAAACCTAAAAAAAACCAACAAAAAAGTCTTTAAACTAAAATATTCTAATAAGAAACCCAACAACAAAAAAGTCTTAAAACTAAAATTTTCTAATAAGAAACAAAATTTACAGAAATAATTTCAGTTATAAACGATACCCAGTTTTTTGCATTGAGTTTTGAAATTTCTAATAAGAAACAAAGTAAAAAAAACAACAACTGTGGTTTATGTGAAATGCAAATAAGAATAAAGAGATTAAATTCACCACGATTATTCTCTTAACATCTGTAATTTTTATAATTACGCAAATCTGTTACTCGCTCTTTGCCATTATTGTATGCTGCTGCCGGCAATTTTGTCTATTTTAATCTCTTTTTGCCCAAGATTCTCTTGACAACATCAGGAGTTAAAAAGAAAATTGCAATTTAAATTACACAAAAAATAAATAGAAGACAGACTTCCCTTTTTCAAATTAATTTGAACAAAAGGAAAAGAAAAATTTATACATAACTTAAATGTATTTTAACTTTGAAAACAAAGTATTGGTATTTCATTAATATTTTCAAAACGTTTTAAATTAATCGCATTTTTAAATACATACATTTGAGAGAAAGACAAAGAGCATTGGTAAATTGCATTAACAAATATCTTTAATATTTCAAAAGCTCTCTTATTATTCATACAACAGCCACTATCACATCGAGTTAAGAGATCATTCATTAATATAAACTCTTTACCCAACTCTCTTGCGTGTGGACAACTGATTTAAAAAATAAAAAGTGTGGACAACTGATTTAAAAATAAAAGCGCAAGGGAAACAGAATTATAAAACAACAAATTATTATTGAGCATATAAAAATACTTTTAAATTTTAGTTAACATAAGTTAATCTAAAGATTTATTGTTATTTGACATTTTTTTCTGGATCAGCAGTCAAGCTAAAGTTACCCATACATATTAACTCAGCGTTAATATAATATTTAACAAAAGTACAGATCAAGCAACAAATTTTAAATTACAAACGTATAAAGCAAACATATTTATATATCAAGCAAAAACAGTTTAAATAAGATCAATATTCTCTCATTTTACTGGTACTTTCATTGATTAGTCCGGTACTTTTTTTGTGCTTCGTTACTATTGGTTTTACTACAGAACAATAAGAAAGAGCATATAATTGTCAACGAACAATTGTAATGCGAATATTTTGAATATATTGCACATATTTGAAAACGCTTATGTTCAATCGCAAATTTAAGTAAAATTTGAAACGAATATATTCAAATAACACCTTAAAATTTATTTGTTAATCAACAATTGAAAATCAAATCTTTCATTTAAGTACCAATTTAATATACAGAAAGTATCAATATAAGTTACTCATCTCAAAAAAAAAAAAAAAAATAATAAAAGAAAGCAAATACATTTGTGAATGTTGCCAGATCGGCAAATTTTTTAGCCTCATTTACTTAAAAGGAATCACCTGTAATTAAACGGGAAGTCAATATTTTCAATTTGAATATTAAAAATATGTTTCTTTTTGCTGTTAATCATCGAATTTAAAATATTTAATCAACTTCTGGAATTTTCACCTTTTATTGTTGTTAAATCAACTTTTTTAACAATCGGAATTTAATAATCTAAAACAAAATTTAGATTTTCTAAACGGTACGATTTTATTTGTAATCAAGAAAATTTCCCTGCAATCGTAGATTACGAAACCCAATTCTAGAATCAGGATCTCAATTGTTAAACCAATTTTAGCAAACTAAATCTAAAGTTTCTAAGATAAAACTTAGATTCTCTGCCTAATTGCTGACAAATTGCTGTTGTCAATAGCAGATTTCCATATTCTACACGCTCTAATTACATACTATTATTGTATGAAATAATTACGATAAATTTCTCCCTAATTGCTAACAATCACTGCTGGCAATAGTAGACTCACATAGTTTACACAAAAACCCAATTGCTAACAATCACTGTCGGCAATAGTAGACTCACATAGTCTACACGAAACCTAATTGCTAACAACTACTGTTGGCAATAGTAGACTCACATAGTCTACACGAACCCTAATTGCTTACAGTCACTCTGTGCAATAGTAGATTCTAGTAATCTACAACGCCTAACACTGCCTAAAACAGTAATTTAAGGCAAATCATTATTCTGTGGAACGAACGCATTTTTCTCAAACAAAATAATTAATACAAAATTTAAATTTTTCAAATTTTTTAGAAAATACGAATTGTTGGTCGATAATATATCAAATTAAGCTATTTTTTCGCTCTCCTGGGCTTAGTTAAGCAGAAAACTTTATTTAAACTTTTTATAACTTAAACAAAAAATATAATTAATACAAAATTTAAATTTTTAAATTTTTTTAAAAAATACGAATTTTTGGACGATAATATATCAAATGAAGTTCTTTTTCGCTCTCCGGGGCTTAGTCAAGGAGAAAACTCTGTTAAGTTAAGCAGAAAATTCTATCTAAACTTTTTATAACTTAAAAAAAAAATATAATTAATACAAAATTTAAATTTTTCAAATTTTTTAGAAAATTCTATCTAAACTTTTTATAACTTAAAATAAATATAGTTAATATAAAAATTAAATTTTTAAAATTTTTTAGAAAATACGAATTGTTGGTCGATAATATATCAAATTGAGCTCTCCGGGGCTTAGATAAGGAGAAAACTCGATTTAAACTTTTTATAACTTAAAAAAGAAAAAATAATACAAAAATTACATTTTTTAGAAAATACGAATTTTTGGTCGATAATTTATCAAATGAAGCTCTTTTTTGCTCTTCGGGGGTTAGTTAAAGAAAAAACTCTATTTAAACTTTTTATTAACTTAAAAAAAAATTAGATAGGATTAGATAAGGAGAAAACTCTATGTCCAAACTACGTTTGAACAACGTTTTTTACTATCATCGTAATTATGATACCTGAATTATTATATCTGAATTATTACACCTTAATTATTATACAATTATATACTATATTTAATTGATACTTACCGTATTTCATTTATATTATTAAACTTACTCTATATAGTTAGTGTAGTTATATTTTCCTTACCTTATGTATACTTACTTTTTTATCCTAGTGTGAATATCGTATTTTGAATCTATTGTGAATACTTACTTACAGTTTTCTTTTGTATATTCAAATTGACACTGAACAGTAATTCAGTATAGAAAACGGTCAATTAGAGGCTTCGTCGTTTTAAGACGACTTTCATTTTATCACTTCTAGTACAACCACTTGCAGAACTACATCAAATAAATTGTTGCACTTCAAAAAAAAAAGGGATTGAAAAACCACATTCACAAAAAAAAAAATATTTAAAGTCATATTCATTCCTCAAAATCATTTGAATATTATTCATGTATATTTATATTTTCAATCATAATATTCATAATAATTTCAATAAATCATTGAATTATATTCTAATTAATTGCAATTCTTTTATTGTGATTTAATTTATAAAAATTAAATCGCTGAGAAAAATATTCATGGTCCTTCGTAACCGTCAAATTACCAGTAAGGGTTGACAACATTGGGTCAGCCGCCAAAAAAAAAAAAATATTCACCACATTGTTAGTGGCCTACATTTAAGTCAGTCATAAAAGTGATATTACAAAGTGAACGTAAAGCCGTCGGCAAAACAAATATTAAAAATCATTAAAATAAAAGAACATTCAAAAAGCAAAACATATTGTTCAACAAAAACAAAAATTAACCAAAATAACAAAAACAAATTGCTTAAACAACCAAAATAGTTTATAAATACAACTACAACAAAAATACAACTACAACAAATTTTCGTGGGTATTTTTTTATCGAAAATCCTGAAAGGCTAAGAAAAGAAGTAAACCAAAAATATTTAATTCATCAAAAACCACTAAAGCTGTTTGTTCATCAAAAATTAAGACACCGAATTTCTAATCATGAGTCACAAAGTTGGTAACTATGAAAATAAAAATCAGTAAGTGCAATATGATATATATTTGAAAAACCTAAAAAAAAACCAACAAAAAGGTCTTTAAACTAAAATTTTCTAATAAGAAACCCAACAACAAAAAAGTCTTAAAACTAAAATTTTCTAATAAGAAACAAAATTTACAGAAATAATTTCAGTTATAAACGATACCCAGTTTTTTGCATTGAGTTTTGAAATTTCTAATAAGAAACAAAGTAAAAAAAACAACAACTGTGGTTTATGTGAAATGCAAATAAGAATAAAGAGATTAAATTCACCACGATTATTCTCTTAACATCTGTAATTTTTATAATTACGCAAATCTGTTACTCGCTCTTTGCCATTATTGTATGCTGCTGCCGGCAATTTTGTCTATTTTAATCTCTTTTTGCCCAAGATTCTCCTGACAACATCAGGAGTTAAAAAGAAAATTGCAATTTAAATTACAAAAAAAATAAATAGAAGACAGACTTCCCTTTTTCAAATTAATTTAAACAAAAGGAAAAGAAAAATTTATACATAACTTAAATGTATTTTAACTTTGAAAACAAAGTATTGGTATTTCATTAATATTTTCAAAACGTTTTAAATTAATCGCATTTTTAAATACATACATTTGACAGAAAGACAAAGAGCATTGGTAAATTGCATTAACAAATATTATTAATATTTCAAAAGCTCTCTTATTATTCATACAACAGCCACTATCACATCGAGTTAAGAGATCATTCATTAATATAAACTCTTTACTCAACTCTCTTGCGTGTGGACAACTGATTTAAAAAATTAAAAGTGTGGACAACTGATTTAAAAATGAAAATGCAAGGGAAACATAATTATAAAACAACAAATTATTATTGAGCATATAAAAATACTTTTAAATTTTAGTTAACATAAGTTAATCTAAAGATTTATTGTTATTTGACATTTTTTTCTGGATCAGCAGTCAAGCTAAAGTTACCCATACATATTAACTCAGCGTTAATATAATATTTATAGAAAATTAAATCTCGGTGCAAAATTTTAAGAAAAATATTTATGTTTTAAAGTTTAACAAAAGTACAGATCAAGCAACAAATTTTAAATTACAAACCTATAAAGCAAACATATTTATATACCAAGCAAAAACAGTTTAAATAAGATCAATATTCTCTCAATTTACTGGTACTTTCATTGATTAGTCCGGTACTTTTTTTGTGCTTCGTTACTATTGGTTTTACTACAGAACAATAAGAAAGAGCATATAATTGTCAACGAACAATTGTAATTCGAATATTTTGAATATATTGCACATATTTGAAAACGCTTATGTTCAATCGCAAATTTAAGTAAACTTTGAAACGAATATATTCAAATAACACCTTAAAATTTATTTGTAAATCAACAATTAAAAATCAAATCTTTCATTTAAGTACCAATTTAATATACAGAAAGTATCAATATAAGTTACTCATCTCAAAAAAAAAAATAATAAAAGAAAGCAAATACATTTGTGAATGTTGCCAGATCGGCAAATTTTTTAGCCTCATTTACTTAAAAGGAATCACCTGTAATTAAACGGGAAGTCAATATTTTCAATTTGAATATTAAAAATATGTTTCTTTTTGCTGTTAATCATCGAATTTAAAATATTTAATCAACTTCTGGAATTTTCACCTTTTATTATTGTTAAATCAACTTTTTTAACAATCGGAATTTAATAATCTAAAACAAAATTTAGATTTTCTAAACGGTACGATTTTTTTTGTAATCAAGAAAATTTCCCTGCAATCGTAGATTACGAAACCCAATTCTAGAATCAGGATCTCAATTGTTAAAACAATTTTAGCAAACTAAATCTAAAGTTTCTAAGATAAAACCTTAGATTCTCTGCCTAATTGCTGACAAATTGCTGTTGTCAATAGCAGATTTCCATATTCTACACGCTCTAATTACATACTATTATTGTATGAAATAATTACGATAAATTTCTCCCTAATTGCTAACAATCACTGCTGGCAATAGTAGACTCACATAGTTTACACAAAACCCCAATTGCTAACAATCACTGTCGGCAATAGTAGACTCACATAGTCTACACGAAACCTAATTGCTAACAACTACTGTTGGCAATAGTAGACTCACATAGTCTACACGAACCCTAATTGCTTACAGTCACTCTGTGCAAGAGTAGATTCAAGTAATCTACAACGCCTAACACTGCCTAAAACAGTAATTTAAGGCAAATCATTATTCTGTGGAACGAACGCATTTTTCTCTCCTTCTCAATTTCTTTGAATCATGAACAACAAGGAGGGTAACGGCACGGGCGGTGATAACCATACTTTAGTGCAGGATAAATTTCTTTTTGATTCGGATCATTTACTCACATTTTGTGACGGTTTAAGCAGTATAAACGTACAGGACTACACTGATACGATGCTTGAAACACTATTAAATGATCTGGAGAACAGATGGCAAAGGTTAGAACGTTCCTATGAAAGCTTTATGCTCTCACAGACCTCTGATAGTTCAAAACCAATAAAGGATGAGGCTAAGGTGAATTTTATTGCATATTCTGATTCCTATTGTGTATGTAGATCCACATAATGGATCTACTTAAAGTCTCAAGGGTTAGTAACCCCTCCCGAGACAATTTACCCCGCATGAGTCTACCTCCGCAAAATGTTTTTGTACATAGCTCGGAGAGTACTATAAAGTTACCACCCTGTGACACTGAAGTTTTTGAGGGAAACTAGGAAAAGTGGATCTCATTTCGTGACATGTTTACTGCCCTATATATCAATGCCTCCAATTGTGCTCCTATTGTAAAACTATACCATTTGCGCAGGAAAACTACCGGTGATGCCGGTGCAATTGTTAAACGTTTCCCTCTGTGCGATGGTAGTTTTGATCTTGTATGGACCGCTCTTAAAGATCTTTACGAGAATGAAAGGGAATTAGTAGATCAACTAGTTCAAACGCTTTTTAATATCCCAGTGGCGACAACAGAGGACAGTAAGACTCTTCAGTGTATCCATTCTACTGTATGCGACGTGATACAGGGTCTAAAGGCACTGGATATAAAGACAGAACACTGTGACTTCTTTATAGTGTTTCTTGTGCGCTCTAAACTCCCGAGTGAAACGCTTTCTCTTTGGGAACAATCACCAAGCAAAATCATCAAGTGGTCTCAATTGGAAGAGTTTCTTAGAGACAGATACGAAGCTGTCGAGAGAATTTCTAGTATGGAAACTATAAAGCATCGTATGAGCCTTCCAAACATTCCTCAAACTCAAATCTCCGTGTAAAATGTGTACAGGAGACCATCATCTAAGATTGTGTCCCAAATTCAGAAAGTACACAGACCAGCAAAGAGTGGACTTCGTTTTGGCTAAGGGAATCTGCAACAATTGCCTCTCATCCGGCCACATAAAGCCAAAGTGTCCTAGCAAAAATACTTGCTTTATTTGTAAAATGGATCACCATTCTTTACTACACCTGGCAAAATTAAATACCTTTCCACAGAATCGGAAAGAAAAACCGAATGTTTCTGGTCAGGTTGGAACAGATCCTCAATCTCACAATGAAAAACGAGAATCACTTCCGTCTACTTCCCGAGCGGTACAAAACGCTCAGGTCCACGCAAATGCCTCAGTCAACAACAACTATATAATGCTTCGCACTGCTATTGTTCATATTGAACATAGGGGTGAACTTTTTAGGGCCAGGGCTCTCATTGATCCAGGCGGTCAAAGATCTCTGGTGTCCGAAAGAATAGTAAGGAAACTTCAGATACCGACTCGAAGTTCCTTTTATAACGTTTCTGGCGCAGGTGGTATGCGACAATCTTCATCGAGCGAATGTGATTTCGTTTTAGTAGCGCATAAACTTAATTTGAAATTCGCGGTCAGCGCGATCGTATTACCAAGGGTTACTGAACCCATACCCTCTATCTCGTTTGAGCCGCCTCCATCCCACCAACTTTTGGAACTGGATCCCACTTTAACAAATCCGCTCGGATTGACCTTATTATCGGAAATGATGTGGAGAGATTTATTAATATTAAAGGTATGAGAAGAAATGTTTGTGGTTTTGCCACCGCATATAACACTGTATTTGGTTGTGTTCTTAGTGGACCTGTTATAAACCAAACAATTCATAATTTTTCGGCTTCATTGATTTCTTCCGACAACTCAACTCTCAACGAACTTCTGCGGAGCTTTTGGGAACAGGAGGAACTCCCTTTATCTTCTCCCATATCACCCAATGAGCAGTATTGCGAGGATTATTACGAAAAAACCACAACTCGCGACAAAAGTGGAAGGTATGTCGTCAGACGTTTAAGAAGGAATTTCCTGATAATGTGTCCTTAGGCTCTTCCCGAATATTGGCTCTTGGTCAATATTCCCGCATGAAACAGTCCCTGGCTAGGGATCCTGAACTCTTTGGGCAATACAATTCAGTATTGCACTCTAGACCACATGGAGGAAACATCGTGTCGTGAAATCATCGCTAATGGCAAATTTTTCTCATATTATTTGCCCCACCATGCGGTTATTCGCCCAGAGCATAAAACAACCAAAGTCAGGGTTGTATTTAATGCTTCACGCAGATCCAAATCTGAAAACTATTTGCTTGCCCCAATTGGAACTCTGCGGAGCCGCACTGCTCGCAAACTTGGTCCACTACGTTGTTACCTCTCTTAATTTCAACAATCCTGAAATTATATTGTGGACAGTAGTAGGAGATTGGGGACTCAACTTGATTTAATGGCTTTTTCTATGGGGATTCAATTTGATTTAATGGCTTTTTCTATGGGGACTCAACTTGATTTAATGGCTTTTTCTATGGGGACTCAACTTGATTTAATGGCTTTTTCTATGGGGACTCATATTGATTTAATGGCTTTTTCTATGGGGACTCATATTGATTTAATTGCCTTCTAGTGTGGCCGTCGGTTGTATGCTTATAATATATAAGGGTTGTAATACAAAATTTTTATGATCAAGTGAAAGTCATGGATCTACATATTTGTTTTTGGTCTTTTTGAAATTATGTGGTTAGTGTGGCCGTCGGTTAATTCTTTTTATCTCTTGTTATACCCTCCACCATATATGGTGTCGAAAAATATGTTTAAGACCCCATAAAGTATATATATTCGTGAACCTTATGCAATTTTAAGTCGATTTAGCGATGTCTGTCTGTCCGTCCGTCTGTCTGTCTGGTCCGTCTGTCTGTCTGTCTGTCTGTCTGTCTGTCTGTCTGTCTGTCTGGTCCGTCCGTCTGTCTGTCTGTCTGTCTGTCTGTCTGTCTGTCTGTCTGTCTGTCTGTCTGTCTGTCTGTCTGTCTGTCTGTCTGTCTGTCTGTCTGTCTGTCTGTCTGTCTGTCTGTCTGTCTGTCTGTCTGTCTGTCTGTATGTCTGTCTGTCTGGTCCGTCTGTCTGTCTGTCTGTCTGTCTGTCTGTCTGTCTGTCTGTCTGTCTGTCTGTCTGTCTGTCTATCTGGTCCGTCTGTCTGTCTGTCTGTCTGTCTGTCTGTCTGTCTGTCTGTCTGTCTGTCTGTCTGTCTATCTGGTCCGTCTGTCTGTCTGTCTGTCTGTCTGTCTGTCTGGTCCGTCTGTCTGTCTGTCTGTCTGTCTGTCTGTCTGTCTGTCTGTCTGTCTGTCTGTCTGTCTGTCTGTCTGTCTGTCTGTCTGTCTGTCTGTCTGTCTGTCTATCTGGTCCGTCTGTCTGTCTGTCTGTCTGGTCCGTCTGTCTGTCTGTCTGTCTGTCTGTCTGTCTGTCTGTCTGTCTGTCTGTCTGTCTGTCTGTCTGTCTGTCTGTCTGTCTGTCTGTCTGGTCTGTCTGTCTGTCTGTCTGGTCCGTCTGTCTGTCTGTCTGTCTGTCTGTCTGGTCCGTCTGTCTGTCTGTCTGGTCCGTCTGTCTGTCTGTCTGTCTGTCTGTCTGTCTGTCTGTCTGGTCCGTCTGTCTGTCTGGTCCGTCTGTCTGTCTTTCTGTCTGTCTGTCTGGTCCGTCTGTCTGTCTGTCTGTCTGTCTGGTCCGTCTGTCTGTCTGTCTGTCTGGTCCGTCGAGGGGGGGAAAAAAACGCAACGTAAGCTTCCTGTTCTATTGTTGGCAAACCGAACAAATGTTAAAACAGTTGCGATAAGTAGTAGAGCTCAATTGAAATCATCACTGGATTTGATGAAAGTCTGCATGGATAATTGGTTTTTTGATGAATACGACGAATATTTTGATGATGGTGAATTCAATAATAATTTCAATTGCATACACTCAGAGAATCATGACAATCTCGAAGAGCTATGTGTAGATATAGATTTTGGAGTTTTCCATCCGAACTGAAGATTTTTACAAAGATATACTTAATAATTTGTAATATAATTTAATAAGTTTAAGATTAAAAGAGATTCTTGAAAAATAAATATTTTGTATTTTCTCTTAAAATTTTTTGATTATTAAGCAAAATAAAACAATGGTATTTTAGTTTTCTATTTTAAGAATACATATTTTTATTTATAATTTTAAGACATTGTTTTTAAGTGTGAATTTTCTAAATATTTAATAAAGATAATAAAAATGGAAAATTGCCTTCATTTATTTTAAAGTTTAAAAATTTTTGTAGTAAAAGAGCATTTTTCAGTGCACATGTTCCATGTTTGTGAGAACTACAACGGATGCAATCGGGATATTTTTCATCGAGCTCTCTTAAATTACAGCAGTTGATATTTTCTATATTGAAAACGTTTTTCCGCAGCATATTCTCCAACCATTTTTTCTTTTCCAAACCCTTGACAAAAATTAAAGAACCCTCTGTGTTTGATTTGAGAAATTCGCACACAGACTTGAATGATACGGATCCATCTTCCCATTGCAGATGATGATGATTTTTTGTTAACCAATTGACTTGTTTTTGATTCTTTGGTGATAAATAACTATAATCGAAGGGGGGTTTTATGATGAAATTTATATACTCCTTAGCGTTAAAAACCAATGCAATTTCTTTGGCAATAAAATTATTAGAATCTGCTCTAAAGCCTTGGAGATCAATAAAAACTATTTTTGGCATTTCCATTGCTTAAACAATTTTATGAACCTGTCCTGTCAAAGGCGTATATTCAATTAAACGATCATGAATAAGAATGCAGTAAGCTGATGAGTTTGGTGGTATATTGATGCCAGTCTCAAACATAATTTTTATATCAATCGGACCCCTTGCAACCGTTTCATTTTGATGGCTTAAATCAATAACTGTAATAGGAGCTTTATTTTTGAATTCTTGATAAGTGAGTAGAGGTTGAGGTTCTCTCATATAGTAGTTTTGTTGAAATCTGACATACATATCATAGAGGATGGCAAAGCGTTCTTCCCCAATTAATTAATGTTTAGATCTGTTTCTGAGTTTAAGTGAACTTTGATGTTGGTTAAATCACAATTAATAAATTTATTCTCACGCAGGAATGCTATCAAAACGAAGCGAGGTCGTTCCCTATTTGCAGATAATTTAACATTCCAAATATGATTAGTTCCGCTTGGTAATTGAGGATTAAAATGACAGTCCCAACTGCGGAATGCTATTGGTAAATTTGTTCCATTTTGTATAATTTTTATCATATTTATTTTACTCAGGTCAGAAAGCTGTACATGTGGTATCCTCCATGAAATATTCTTAATAGTAATTTTTGGTTTTTGAACAGATGCTGTTGAATATACGAGACCATCATCACTTTTGCTACGAAGTAATATCAATTCATGTTTGGAATTTAAAATAATTTTATTAAAGTCTTCAGCAAATCCCAATAATATTTTTAATGGTACATAAAAGTTAAAGTGTCCATTTATTACATTTTGGTCATCTACTTTACTCCAAGCAGCATTTTCAATGAGAGCACCGTCCGTTGCCATCAAAGAAACATAATTTTTAATATTAATTGAAACTCCTAGGTGTCTTGTGCGATCAATTTTAATGCCATTTAGCTCATAACGAATTTCATCAAATAGATGAGCAACAAAATTATTTTTCAATCTGAAAGCAGAAGATGCTACCACTTTTTTACTATCGCCGCTTTCTTCTTCTACTAAACCTTCAATGTAAATAAAACTTTCACTCGGCAAAACATACAAATCCTGATTTTGTATTGATATTCTTATTTCATCGTTATTTTTAAATGATTGCAGTGTGATAATCTTTTTTTATAATGCTTTCATCCGATAAGGGTTTATCCAAAACATTAATTATTGATCTCATTCTCTTTGGTGTTGCTTCTTCAATTGGAAATTCAATGATTTGAGAAAATTTCTATTTGATTCTGTTAAATTGTTGGCTGAATGTGAAGATGAGAACAGCGTGGACGCTAATTTTGGTTTGACTGATGGCAATAATATGGATTTTGGGGATAACAATGTGGTATAAGGAATGCTATTTGAGATAATTTCTTTGTTGTAAATTATCATTATTTTCTTGGCCTTAAATGTAATCGAATAGTAATTTCTTCTTGAATTCTTGCCATCATCAGTATGTAAATTTTTTGGCACACGACCCAAATTCAATATATTTTCCATTGCTTTGCAAACATCCGATGAACTTTTAGATTTGAGAGGTGCTGCCTAAGCATATTTTGAAAACGTATCAATGACCGTTAGCAGATAACGATAGTCCTTGTTATCCGATGAATAATTACCCATTTCAACTAGATCTACTTGCCATAAATCATCAATGCCTTTCATTACAACTCTTGACGCTTAAAATTTTTTCGAGCCTGTTTATGCAACTCTTTTACCAGATTTCTCTTTGTATTCATTATAGACAACATATATTAGTTTATTATGTTATCAGTGTTAGACATCATATGTAACACATCTTCCCTCGGCATCAATTTTAGTAGTAAACTCTGCAAAAGTTTAATTCGTTGACGCAACAACTCAAGTTCTCTGTCAAAGTACGATTTTTGATTATGATTTATATCAGAAATTTTCTTATATACTACATCATTATTTGTATCTATATTCAAAAGTATGTCTGTCTGCATTTTGTTGACTTGTAAGAGTAGAAAGTCTTTTGTGACGGCGTCGTTTTCTTCCACAGGGCTCGCAACATTTTTAATTCTTTTGTTTTGGATATTAAAGTTCTTATCGCTATCCAAAATGGGGCCAAATATTTTCGAATCATTCTTTCTTATTATATTATTATAGTTCAGCTTAGAATTGTAATAATGTCCGAACTTGTCGACAGACATTTTCAATATATATCCTTAACTCACAAAACTTTATATATATTATAATATTATATCAGCTTCCTGCAGTTCTTCGATAATAGAAACAATTTCATTGTTATGATTGTTATGACCAGCAGCTTGAGAGGCGATTAATAATCTGAGGCGGTCAACTAATTCATTCGGATCATTCCAATATACATAATTAGGTTTATTAGAATTTAATTTCATTAGACCACTTCCTGTTTTGTCATTTTTAAATAATTTGCTGATAATGTTTACATATTTGTAGGCCCTTGTCCCTTTAATTTGTCCGTCTGATTTATAGTCTCTTTTGTGAGCATTTGTCTCCATTAAAATCTTTTTGTAAATCTCCAATTCCGTTTTATCATAATTTTTTGGAGTTTTATAAAACATTAACTGAACCAAACCTGGTGTTAGCAACCAATTTTGATTTCTTAGCCTAATTTTATCATCACTCAACTTAATGTAGCTATTCCCAAATTTCCACTCACCATTCGAATCTTTGTGAGGACCATAAAGCGTTTCCAGTTCATTTTTTCGAGCTAAATGCGATAAATCGAGTGAGTTTATTATTGTATCGTTTGTAACATCAGCGGGGGATTCAGTTTGATAGTAAATATCATCATCATCATTTTCATCAATTGTTTTGTATTCATCATTCGTACTGGGGTACTTGTCCCCAGTTTCATTGGTAATTTTCTAAACGATAAACTCGTCTCATTTTCTATTTAATTTTTTATTTCATTTTTAATTTCTTCTTTTTCATCTTTAGAAATTCTCTTTTCTTTAGAAGAATTATTTATAAATTCTTTCAGCGGGTTAGTTATGGGCTTAAATGTTTTTTGTAGTCTTTCATGAGTATTAGCTTCACCCATTTTTATGCTTCGAAATTTCTTCTTCAAAGCATTTCCTACCTTGACCAGTTCCTCCAACACTTCAGTCATATCAGATCAGAAACAGATCAGGAACAGATCAGAAACAGATCAGGAACAGATCAGAAACAGATCAGAAACAGACCAGGAACAGATCAGCAACAGACCAGGAACAGATCAGAAACAGACCAGGAACAGATCAGGAACAGACCAGGAACAGATCAGCAACAGACCAGGAACGGATCAGAAACAGACCAGGAACAGATCCGGAATAGATCAGAAACAGACCAGGAATAGATGTAGCAAGCTTATTTGGAATCATAAAAGGATGTAATTATTTAAATGTTTTTAATTTGTCAATCCTATCGATTCAAGAGGTCAAACTTTACTAATAACATCATTTTATTCCAACATCCTTATATTTCAATGAAAACATTAAATGTCTTTCTATATCGACCAGCATTTAAGTTATCATCTTTACATATTGTTAAAAATCCATAGTTTTCTTTCCAACATTCTTGACATATTTTACGAAATTGTTCAAAGGACATATCCGTTCCAACATGATCACTATAGACGTGTTTCATATTCATTTCATTCTGCTTAAACATTATAATCATATTGGCATTATCTCGTATCAAATGTTTAGGTATTCGGGTATAAGTTTGACACAAGTAAAATGAATCCACATTTTTGTGACGACCCATACAAAAGTATGCACGTATATTATTTTGATTTTCACATGCAACGTCATCAAATATAATTATTGAGTTATTTTTAGCTTCATCTGGTGGAATAACACTTTCATTGTTAGAAAATGTAAAATAACCCATTCCTTTAATCGTTGATACGAGTTTATTTAAGTACTCATATTTAGGTTGAAATAATGATTTCGAATATAAATAGATGTTTTCGAATTTTTATCCATTAGGACTTTCAATCAAACTAATCATTACATTAGTCTTTCCACAGTTCGAAGGTCCCACTATAAGTGCTCTTATAGAATTTGGCAATAGAGAACTGTGTTTTCTTCTCATATCTGTACTTGTTGAGGAATCAACATTCCTAACAACTATATTTTTATGTTGTTTGGTCAACCGCATTTTAACAACTAAAACCAAAGTTTTAAATTTCCCTTTTAATTAGTTTCCAGATTATATAAATAGGTCTAACAATATCATAGAATTATCAATCATATGCATTCTGTCACTGGGAGTGGATTAGTAGATAGAATAATAAATTCTCTACCTTTTGAACTTCATTTACCGGGTTATGAATTTTGTGGACCAGATACTAAGCTAGAAAAACGTTTAAAGAGGGCTGATAAGGGGATAAATCCGTTGGAAGCTGCTGCAGAGAGCACGATATTGCTTACTCTCAAAATAAGGAAATCAGTAAGCGACACCAAGCAGATAAAATACTTGAAAATCGAGCCTGGGAACGAGTTTTATCGAAAGACAGCAGTATTGGAGAAAAACAAACTCATATTTTATAACTAACGCTATGAAGGCTAAAGTCAAACTCGGCATGGGTCTAAAGTCAAAAAATAAATTTGGAAAGAAAATTTTTGGCACAGCAATACGAATGGCTACGGCAACTTTAAAGAAAGAAAAACCTTAAGATATTAACGACGCAATTAAAATTGCTCGTAAAGTTTTAAATAAATCGCTGAAAGGAAAAAAATCAAAAGTTGTTATACCTCGCATTATCAATGTACCAAAAGTTGGAGGGTTCTTACCATTAGTGCCAATACTAACTGCTTTAGGGACCTTAGGTGGTCTGTCATCTGGTGGAGCAGCTATTGTTAAAGCTATTAATGCTGCAAAATATGCTAAGAAACAACTCGAAGAGGCTACTAGACATAATAAGAAAATGGAGGCTATAGCAATGGGAAAGGGTATTTATCTTAAACCATATAAGAAGGGGTATGGTCTTGTATTCGATAAATTGTCAAAAAACTAATTAAGATGCTCCCCAAAAGACCACTTACTGATATCGATTTGATTAAGTTTACTACACATATTCCACACTTTAGAGGTATTTTTATGAGAGATTCACTCCCCAAACATCCTCGACGAATAGAATGTGGCATTGTTAATCTGGATTGCTCAATTGGAGCAGACACTCATTGGGTAGCATACTACAAAAATAAAGATCATAAGGAGTACTTTGATAGTTTTGAAAATTTGCAGCCACCACTTGAATTAGTAGCATATTTGGGCTCAAATATAGTGTACAATTATAGAAGACATCAAAAATATAATTCATTTAATTGTGGTCACTTATGCCTGAAATTTTTGTATGAAATTATTAATAAATAAAAACGCATTTTTTTTCTTTTTGTTTTCAATGTATTTTAATATTTTTATTTCTCGTTGTTTAATACAAATTTACAATTTCATCTCCAAAGCGGATATTTGCCACTTTCAGGAACAATATATTCATTTATATCAAATAACTCCAACTCTAATCGCAAGTGTTTATCGTCTACTGTAGGTAATTTTTTGATGAAGTAATTGCCAGAAGATAACTCCTTTATCTCATCATCAGTTATAGTATTAAATCTTTTTGGCAGAAAGATGACACAATTTTCTCCCTCAATCTGGATACTTTCCCCATATTTCGTTTGCATTTTAATTGCTTTCAATATTTTGTATAATTTAAGATCCTCCATATCTTTAATATGGAGAATTGGTTTGTTGTTGAGCTCATCAAATTTGTTTATTAATGATTTTGATACAGCGCTCATGGTTGTTGTTTCTTTGAAGACTTTGTTAAAAATAAAACTTTCACATGAATTAAATTTTAAATTAACTTTACTACAATAAATTGCATGGACTAATATGAAAAGAGGAATAAATTTGTTTTCTCTTTTTTTTTGTTTTTCAAAGACGGATTAATTCTTCACTCTTTATTTCAAAATATTGTGAAATGTATCCTAAAGATATTACAATAAATTGCTCACTTTATTTTCATAGTATTGTATTGTCAAATAGTTTAAATATTCACATTATAAATGCGGAGGGTACAATAAATAATAATAATTTCTGGATTCAGACAGAAAGAACGACTAAGATGTCAATGCGATTAAGATGTCAATGCGGGAACAAATTGTAGAATTCCTTAATGAATATAAGGAGTTTATATGTCTAGAAGATTTTCACTTCTTTTTAAAGAACGCTGATTATTTCGAATTATATGAGAATAAAAGAATTCTTAATTCAGTGCATGGAGAGCATTTTGAGGATTGCATATGGTCTGACGACAGATGTACTGAAGGACCTGATACATGTAGTTGCATCATCTATAAATTTAGAGAAAATTTAGTCAACGATCTTATAAATCTCTATCATAAACATCTAAATTTTTAATTAAATAAAAAAAAAAATAACCGAAATTATTATATTATACGTATTTAAATTTATAAGAAATATTTAATGAGATTTTAATTTAAGAATTATTTCAAAAGAAAGTAAAATAAAACCAAATACATGTAAAACTAATTTTTAGTATTGTTTTTTATTATACTCAACTAAACAAACAAACAAACAAAACACTAACAGATTCCAATTACCGCTTTATTACAAGAAACAAAACCGAACAAAACAAACAAACAGATTCGAATTTCATTAAAACATAAAAATTTGTAGATTAATGAAAATGTCACATTAATAAATAATTAATTTATGACCTACTTGTACATTTATATGTAGAATGTATATAGCAAACACACACAAAAAAAAAAATAAAAACAAAAATAGAACATAAACACAAGAAAGAAAAAATGGAAATTTCCTATTAATACAAAAAACAAATATGTAGACCAATGACTTTCACTTAATGCAAATTTCCTCCTAATACAAAAACAAATATGTAGATCAATGACCACCAAAGAATAGAAAAAAAAAACACAAGAGATAAAAAGAATTAACCGACGGCAACACTCATAATTTCAAAAAAGATCCTTGTCACTTAACACCTAGCCAATCACGAACAAGAAAAATTTTGTATTACCACCACTTTTACATTACAAGCAAAGAACCGACAGTAGAAAGTATATGCCACCAAAGAATAGAAAAAAAACACACAAGTAAAAAAGGGCTAAATTCGGCTGTGCCGAATATTTGAATACCCTCCACCATAGGGGCTGAAGATGGATATACGTATATACTTAATTTTGCATGAAGTGTAATATGAATATGTTTTGTCAATTTATGTAATTTAAATACCAAACTGCTCGGGAGGATGTTCAATAATCTGGGTAAAAATTGGCAGACGGACAGACAGACGGACAGACAGACAGACAGACAGACAGACGGACATCGCTAAATTGACTTAAAATTGCATAAGGTTCACGAATATATATACTTTATGGGGTCTTAAACCTATTTTTCGACATGTTACAAACGGAATGACAATCTGATATATACCCTCACCATATATGGTGGAGGGTATAACAAGAGATAAAAATAATTAACCGACGGCCACACTAACCACATAGTTTCAAAAAGACCAAAAACAAATATGTAGATCAATGACTTTCACTTGATCATAAAAATTTTGTATTACAACCCTTATATATTATAAGCATACAACCGACGGCCACACTAGAAGGCAATTAAATCAATATGAGTCAACATCAAAAATGAAGGCAATTAAAGCATTTTGTGTCAACATCAAAAATTAAGGGCAATTAAATCAATATGAGTCCCCATTGAAAAAGCCATTAAATCAATATGAGTCCCCATAGAAAAAGCCATTAAATCAAGTTGAGTTCCCAATCTCCTACTACTGTGGACTGATTCGTCCATAGTTCTAGGATGGTTATCTAAGCCTCCGCATACATGGGAAACGTACGTGACCAACCGCACCTCCCAGATTCACAACTTAGCACCAACTGCAACCTGGCGTCATGTTCCTACACACGACAATCGCGCGGATCTTGGCACACGAGGATGTCGCCCACAAGATCTCACTATTAACTCCTTATGGTGGCATGGCCCATTGTGGCTCACGAATCCTCAATCAGAATGGCCAACGCGAAACCCCTTGAAAACTCTAACCCTAAAGTCCCCAGTGCAAGCACTACAAGTGTCAGTCACAAAACTCGATGCACTGGAAAATTTTTCTTCCTTTCACAGGGCTTTAAGAGTAATCAGCTATATTTTTCGCTTCTTTAACAGAATCCGCTCTAAAAGTAGACCTCATACTTATACATCAACGGATCTTACACACAATGAAGTCAAGTTCGCAAAGAACAGGCTCATAATACTTGCTCAAAGAGCTTTTTATGATGAAGAAATCAAATGTCTATCGAATTCGCAACCAATCTCTGACAAAAGTCCATTGAAAACTCTCAACCAATTTATTGATTCTGAAGGAATCATGCGTGTTAACGGACGCCTGTCAGAATCTTCTTTGCCATATAACGAGCGATACCCAATGATTTTGCCCGGCAACTCCCGACTTTGCCAATTATATTTAACTCATCTGCACATATTTTTGGTTCACGCAGAATGTAATCAAATGTGCAGAATGATTCAAACTGAATACTACGTATCACGTCTGAAACCCAGAGTTAAAAAAATCATTCGCCTTTGCAAGAATTGCATAATATTTAAGCAGAAGCAGTGCTCACAAATAATGGCTCCATTACCCCCTCAAAGATGTAATCTCTCACTGCCATTTCAAACTACCGGCATAGATTTTGGCGGCCCTTTTGAACTCAAGACCTCCACAGTGCGAAATGCTCCTTATATAAAGGGGTATGCATGTGTTTTCGTCTGCTTTAGCACCAAGGCCATTCACCTCGAAGCATGTTTAGATCTATTTACTGCGGCCTTTCGTGCAGCATTCTCGCGATTCGTTGGGAGGCGGGGGCTCCCTAACAGAATAGTCTCGGACAATGATCGCAATTTTCTCGGAGCTAGCAGAGAGTTAGGCCGAGAGTTTTCCACCTTTATAAAATCCGCTTCGGCCGATATTGCTCAAAAATATATTGATCAGGGATTCGAATGGAAATTCATCCCCCCTCATGCACCTCACATGGGTGGCTTATGGGAAGCTGCTGTGAAAAGTTTTAAGTCGCACTTAAAACGAATAGCTGGAGCTCATAGATTTAACTTCGAAGAGTTTTCAACTGTTCTGACTCGAATCGAAGAAGTTCTTAACTCACGCCCAATTTCAGCAATGACTTAACTGCGTTGACACCCGGCCATTTTCTAAGAGGTGCTCCAATCATGGCCCTCTGAGCCTAGTACCGAAAAAATATCTATTGTCAACCGCTGGGAAAAACTTAAGGTCATTCACCATCAATTCTCTATAAAATGGAGAGAGGATTATTTAAAATCTCTCCATAAGCGGTACAAGTGGCGAAACTCCTTACCAAATATGACTGCCGGTGATCTCGTTGTAGTCATAGACGACCTACAACCCCCTTATGAATGGCGATTAGGCCGAATCGTTAAAACCTATCCTGGTAAAGACAACAACGTACGAATTGCTGAGGTCCGCACAGCATCAGGCGTTATAACACGACCTATTGTAAAGCTTTGTTATCTACCATTCCTAAAGGAGGATAATTCTACTCAGGATTCGCAATAACATATTTCTCAATCTATCTCATATGTTTCTTTATCCATAATACTCACACATTTTTTGTTTTCTATTTTCTATAGCCGTAGCAGCAACGATAGCCGTAGAGGCAATTCTGACTACAATCGTCGTAGCCGCAATATCAACCGCACACCAAAAGATGTTTTTAAGTGCATAATTTGCAACCAGTTCCACGCTCTACGATCTTGCCGTAAATTTCTCAAAATGGACGTTGGAAAAAGAACACAATTGGTCGAGGACAATTTCCATTGTGTTAATTGTTTGGCACGAAGTCATACTTGGAGAGCATGTCCTTCCTCAGAAAGGTGTAAAAAATGTGATGGTTTCCATCATACACTTCTTCATCCAACAAAACGCCGAGAAATAACAACTAAGCAACTTCGTAATCGACAACGTAACCACCAGAAGAAACAACATACTACCAAGCAACAATCAAAAGAGCAACCAGCTCACAAACAACAGAGTTTAACAACGCCAGATGCCAAAATCTTATCTGAAGCCATCGCTGGCGACAGTGCTATGCGCATCAGGTCAGGCTTAAGGATTGCATTCTTGCAAGGCCGGCGGCATGTCCAAACTACGTTTGAACAACGTTTTTTACTATCATCGTAATTATGATACCTGAATTATTACACCTTAATTATTATACAATTGTAATACTATATTGAATTATACTTACCGTATTGTATTTATATTATTAAACTTACTCTATATACTTACCTTAGTGTAGTTATATTTTCCTTACCTTATGTATACTTACTTTTTTATCCTAGTGTGAATATCGTATTTCGAATCTATTGTGAATACTTACTTACATTTTTCTTTTGTATATTCGAATTGACACTGAACAGTTATTCAGTATAGAAAACGGTCAATTAGAGGCTTCGTCGTTTTAAGACGACTTTCATTTTATCACTTCTAGTACAACCACTTGCAGAACTACATCAAATAAATTGTTGCATTTAAAAAAAAAAAAGGGATTGAAAAACCATATTCACACAAAAAAAAATATTTAAAGTCATATTCATTCCTCAAAATCATTTGAATATTATTCATGTATATTTATATTTTCAATCATAATATTCATAATAATTTCAATAAATCATTGAATTATATTCTAATTAATTGCAATTCTTTTATTTCTAATGGCAATTAATTGTGATTTAATTTATAAAAATTAAATCGCTGAGAAAAATATTCACTCTATTTAAACTTTTTATAACTTAAAAAAGAAAAAATAATACAGAAATTACATATTTTAGAAAATACTAATTTTGGTAGATAATTTCGCTCTTCGGGGCTTAGTTAAGCAGAAAACTCTATTTAAACTTTTTATAACTTAAACAAAAAATATAATTAACACAAAATTTAAAATTTTCAATTTTTTTAGAAAATACGAATTTTTGGACGATAATCTATCAAATGAAGTCCTTTTTCGCTCTCCGGGGCTTAGTCAAGGAGAAAACTCTATCTAAACTTTTTACAACTTAAAAAAAAATATAATTTATACAAAATTTAAATTTTTCAAATTTTTTAGAAAATACGAATTGTTGGTAGATAATATATCAAATTAAGCTATTTTTCGCTCTCCGGGGCTTAGAAAAAATAATACAGAAATTACGAATTTATGGTCGATAATTTATCAAATGAAGCTCTTTTTCGCTCTTCGGGGCTTAGTTAAGGAAAAAAATCTATTTAAACTTTTTATAACTTAAAAAAAAAAAATAATTAATACTAGCTGGTTGGTAGCGTGGTAGCTTATCAGTGCGGGGGTTGTGGGTTCAATACCCACCAGAGGCTCTGGTCTGTTTTCGCTACAACGAGCCGAAGGCCTTTGTTGCTAGTGCTCGGTTAGGGTATTAACATATAATTTGTAATTAGATAATTAATAAATAAAATAAAATAAATTTTTCAATTTTTTTAGAAAATACGAATACAAAATTTAAATTTTTCAACTTTTTTAGAAAATACTAATTTTCGGACGATAATATATCAAATGAAGCTCTTTTTCGCTCTTCGGGGCTTAGTTAAGCAGAAAACTATATTTAAACTTTTTATAACTTAAACAAAAAAAAATAATTAATACAAAAAATAATACAGAAATTACGAATTGTTGGTCGTTAATATATCAAATTAAGCTATTTTTTCGCTCTCCGGGGCTTAGTTAAGGAGAAAACTCTATCTAAACTTTTTATAACTTAAAAAAAATATAATTAATAAAAAATTTAAATTTTTAAATTTTTTTAGAAAATACGAATTTTTGGTCGATAATTTATCAAATGATGCTCTTTTTCGCTCCCCGGGGCTTAGTTGGGGAGAAAACTCTATTTAAACTTTTTATACATTTAAAAAAAAATAATTAATAGAAAAAATAAATATTTAAAATTTTTAAAGAAATACGAATTTTTGGACGATAATATATCAAATGAATCTTTTTTTCGCTCTCCGGAGCTTAGTTAGGAAGAAAACTCTATTTAAACTTTTATAAACAAAAAATAATTAATACAAAAATTAAATTTTTCAAATTTTTTAGAAAATACGAATTTTTGGTCGACAATATAACAAATAAAGCTCTTTTTCGCTCTCTGGGGCTTAGTTGAGGAGATAACTCCATTTAAACTTTTTATACCTTAAATAAAATAATTAATACAAAAATTAAATTTTTAACTTTTTAGAAAATACGAATTTTTGGACGATAACATATCAAATGAAGCTCTTTTTCGCTCTCCGGAGCTTAGTTAAGGAGAAAACTCTATTTAAACTTTTTATAACTTATAAAAAAAATATAATTAATACAAAAATTAAATTTTTAAAATTTTTTAGAGTTTTGGTCGACAATATATCAAATGAAGCTCTTTTTCGCTCTCCAGAGCTTAGTTAAGGAGAAAACTCTATTTAAACTTTTTATACATTAAAAAAAAATTATTAATAGAAAAATTAAATTTTTCAAATTTAAAAAAAAATACGAATTTTTAGACGATAATATATCAAATAAAGCTCTTTTTCGCTCTCCGTTGTTTAAATAAGGAGAAAACTCGATTTAAACTTTTTATAACTTAAAAAAGAAAAAATAATACAGAAATAACATATTTTAGAAAATACTTAGTTAAGGAGAAAACTCTATTAGTTAAGGAGAAAACTCTATTTAAACTTTTTATACATAAAAAAATAATTAATACAAAAATTAAATTTTTCAAATTTTTTAGAAAATACGAATTTTTGGTCGATAATATAGCAAATTAAGCTATTTTTTCGCTCTCCGGGGCTTAGATAAGGAGAAAACTCGATTAAAACTTTTTATAACTTAAAAAAGAAACAAGTAAGAGCGGCTAAATTCGGCTATGCCGAATCTTATATACCCTTCACCATGGTTGGGAAAATAGTGAAGTTTATATATGGAAATATATGGAATGGACAGATTTATATACGGACATCTTTAAGTGGAAATTTACCATTTAGCTTAGTGATAAAACTTGGACTCTGAAAGATTTATGGTTCCCGAAAATAGGTATTTAAAAAAATGTATGTTTTGGTCATAACTACTTTCAGCAAATATGATCTACTAAAGATTTTCGATCTTTGGATATATAAGATGTATCCATAGGTCATATAACAGCTCTAAAATTTTAGTTTTTATAAAAATTTTGATGTTTTTAGCCCATTTATGGAGTATTTAATTACGTCTTACCGTTCTTAAGATATAAATTAATCTATTTTGTGCCACGCCCAATTCAAGGATCCCGCCCACATTTGGTCAGATGTTGTGTATTGATAACCAAGATGCTTGCACCTTATTTGGAAACTTTTCCTCTTTCCGTTCTCCAATTATACAGAAAAGCTGACCGACATCGTTAAGACAACTGTGCTGGACGCATTTGTTTTGTTAAAAAAAAAATAAAAAAATAACAAAAAGTCTTAAGAAAATAAAAAAAAAGTGTTAAAAAAATATAAAAATAAAAAAAAGTTGAATAGACGGGGCTCGATCGCGCGACTAAAAGAAAAAAAGTATTTGTGACAAAGCGCTTGGACCACTGAGCCATTGAAGGACATAAGCAAACGTCGTTGATAGAAGTAAATAAAGAGTTTTCGTTTAAAACAGATTTGTTTGGGTTTTATTTAAATGACAAACCTTTGTATGGATTTGTTGTTTGTGGGTAAAAGGTGAGGAGGTGAAAGACCAGAAGTTTAACATGTCATATTTTTTTCAAAAATCTTTTTAGTTCTAAAAAAAAGCTTTTTTCGACCAAAAAAATATTTTTTTACAAATCGTTAAAAGAAATCACTAGAACTGCATGTGTTTTATTTCTTCAAAAAAATTTGAAGGGAAATAGTTTATAATTTTTTTTTATAAATTATTGTAAGTTATGACCTAAAATAGTTGCACTGAAAGGGAAATTATGTATAAAATTTTCTTAATATATGAGAAATAAATGGTTTATAAATTCTTTTAAATCGGAGCAAAAAATAGAAATAAAACCGTTTGTATTTTCTTTGTATCAGAGGGTTTTTATACAAATTTTGATGTTTTTAGCCTATTTATGGATTATTTAATTATTAATATACAATTTTATTTAAATTATTTATTTAATGTTAAAAAAAAAACAAAAAATAAAAAAGTCTTAAGAAAATAAAAAAAATGTACAAACAAAAAGGTGAATTGTGCGTTGAGTAGGATTCGAACTCGCGTTCTTAGAGAAAACAAGTTTTTGTGACAATGCGTTTAGACAACTCAGCTATGAAGGCTATATAGAATCATTGTTTATAGAGTTAAATGAACAGTTTTCGTTCAATAGGGATTTGTTTGGTTTTTATTTAAATGACAAATCTTTGTATGTGTTTGTTGTTTGTGTATAAAAGGTGAAGAGGTGAAAGAAAAGAATTCCAACAAATCGTTAAAAAAATCACTAGAACTGCATGTGTTTTATTTCTACAAAAACGTTTGATTTAGCTGGCAAATTTGCATTTGGGATTTTATTTCGCTTTTTTATTAAAAATATTTTTAATTTCTTTAGCTTAATTTTAAAAATTTGAAGGAAAATAGTTTATAATTTTGTTTTTATAAATTATTATAAGTTATGACCTAAAATAGTTGCACTCGAAGGGAAATTATGTATAAAATTTTCTTAATATATGAGAAATAAAATGGTTTAAAAATCTGTTTATAAATTCTTTTAAAGCGGAGCAAAAAATAGAAATAAAACCGTTTGTATTTTGTTTGTATCAGAGGGTTTTTATAAAAATTCTGATGTTTTTAGCCTATTTATGGATTGTTTAATTATTAATATAAAATTTTATATAAATTAATTATTAATGTTAAAAAAAAAAAACAAAAATAAACAAAAAAAGGTCTTAAGAAAATAATAAAAAAAATGTACAAAAGTGAATTGACCGGGATTCAAACACGCGGCCTTAGAGAAAAAAAAGTATTTGTGACATAGCGTCTAGACAACTGAGCTATTGAAGCTCACACAAAGTTATCGTCAATAGAGGTACATATATAAAAGTCTTCGTTCATTAGAGATTGGTTTAGTTTTTATTTAAATGACAAATCTTTGTATGTGTGTTGTTTGTGTATAAAAGGTTGGGATAAAAGAAAAGAATTTTAACACATGGATGTGTTTGTTAAGCGTAAAATTCTACATAAATATTAAACAAAGGGATTTTACGGAAAAAATTAGAGGTAGTCCTGCTTCTTTGCTAATATCTCAGCCATTTATTAACCGATCTGTCTGATTTTTAATAGCAAACAGAAATGGTTCACATGTAACAGAAATAAAAAACAATCAAGTCCTCATCATGCCTGGGTTCTTCGAAAAACCCATTTCAACACACAGACGGACATCGTTAAATCAACTTCGCTCTTCATAAGGACCCAGAATATATATATATTTTATAAATAAAGCTCTTTCTTGCTCTCCGGTGCTTAGTTAAGGAGAAAACTCTATTAAACTTTTTATATATAAAAAAAAAATAATTAAAACAAATTTAAATTTTTCAAATTTTTTAGAAAATACGAATTTTTGGTCGATAATATATCAGTGGAAGTCAGTGGAAGTGAGTGGAAGCGAGTGGAAGTGAGTGGAAGTGAGTGGAAATTAGTGGAAGTGAGTGACTGGAAGTGAGTGGAGTGAGAGGAAGCGAGTAGAAGTGAGTGGAAGTGAGTGGAAGTGAGTGGAGTGAGTGGAAGTGAGTGGAAGTGAGTGGAAGTGAGCGGAAGTGAGTGGATGTGAGTGGAAATTAGTGGAAGTAAGTGGAAGGAAGTGGAAGTGAGTGGAAGTGAGTGAAAGTGAGAGGAAGTGAGTGGAAGTGAGTGCAGGTGAGTGGAAGTTTGTGGGAGTTTGTGGAAGTGAGTGGAAGTGAGTGGTACTGAGTGGAAGTGAATGGAAGGGAGTGGAAGTGAGTGGAAGTGAGTGGAAGTGCTTGGATGTGAGTGGAAGTTTGTGGAAGTGAGTGGTACTGAGTGGAAGTGAGTGGAAGGGAGTGGAAGTGAGTGGAAGTCAGTGGAAGAGGGTGGAAGTGAGTGGAAATTAGTAGAAGTGAGTGGAAGTGGGTGGAAGTTTGTGGCAGTGAGTGGAAGTGAGTGGAAGTGAGAGGAGTGAGTGGAAGTGAGTGGAAGTGAGTGGAAGTAAGTGGAAGAGGGTGGAAGTGAGTGGAAATTAGTAGAAGTGAGTGGAAGTGGGTGGAAGTGAGTGGAAGTGAGTGGAAGTGAGTGGAAGTGAGTGGAAGTGAGTGGAAGTGAGCGGAAGTGAGTGGAAGTGAGTGTAGTGAGTGGAATAGAGTGGAAGTGAGTGGAAGGGACTGGAAGTGAGTGGAAGTAAGTGGAAGTGAGTGGAAAAGAGTGGAAGTGAGTCGAAGTGAGCGGAAGTGAGTGGAAGTGAGTGTAGTGAGTGGAAGAGAGTGCGAGTGAGTGGAAGTGAGTGGAAGTGAGTGGAAGTGAGTGTAGTGAGTGGAAGAGAGTGGAAGTGAGTGGAAGTGAGTGGAAGTGCGTGGAAGTGAGTGGAAGTGAGTGGAAGTGAGTGGAAGTGATTGGAAGTGATCGGAAGTGAGTGGAAGTGAGTGGATATGAGTGGAAATTAGTGGAAGTAAGTGGAAGTGAGTGGAAGTAAGTGGAAGTAAGTGGAAGTGAGTGGAAGTGAGTGGAAGTGAGAGGAAGTGAGTGGAAGTGAGTGGAAGGGAGTTGAAGTGAGTGGAAGTGAGTGGAAGTGAGTGGAAGTGAGTGGAGTGAGTGGAAGTAAGTTGAAGTGGGTGGAAGTGAGGGGAAGTGAGTGGATGTGGGTGGAAGTGAGTGGAGTGAGTGCAAGTGAGTGCAAGTGATTGGAAGTGAGTGGAAGTGTGTGGAAGTGAATGAAAGTGAGCGGAAATGAGTGGAAGTGAGTGGAATTTTCGGACGATAATATATCAACTGAAACTCTTTTTCGCTCTCCGGAGCTTAGTTATTAACCGATCTGTCTGATTTTTAATAGCAAACAGAAATGGTTCACATGTAACAGAAATAAAAAAATCAAGTCCTCATCATGCCTGGGTTCTTCGGAAAACCCATTTCAATACACAGACGGACATCGTTAAATCAACTTCGCTCTTCATAAGGACCCAGAATATATATATATTTTATAAATAAAGCTCTTTCTTGCTCTCCGGTGCTTAGTTAAGGAGAAAACTCGATTAAACTTTTTATATATAAAAAAAAAAAAATAATTAAAACAAATTTAAATTTTTCAAATTTTTTAGAAAATACGAAGTTTTGGTCGATAATATATCAGTGGAAGTCAGTGGAAGCGAGTGGAAGTGAGTGGTACTGAGTGGAAGTGAATGGAAGGGAGTGGAAGTGAGTGGAAGTGCTTGGATGTGAGTGGAAGTGAGTGGAAGTTTGTGGAAGTGAGTGGAAGTGAGTGGTACTGAGTGGAAGTGAGTGGAAGGGAGTGGAAGTGAGTGGAAGTCAGTGGGAGTGAGTGAAAGTGAGTGGAAGAGAGTGGCAGTTAGTGGAAGTGAGTGGAAATATGTGAAAGTGAGTGGAAGTGGGTGGAAGTGAGTGGAAGTGAATGAAAGTGAGCGGAAATGAGTGGAAGTGAGTGGAATTTTCGGAAGATAATTTATCAACTGAAACTCTTTTTCGCTCTCCGGACCTTAGTTAAGGAAAAAACTCTGTTCAAACTTTTTATAACTTAATCAAAAAGAAATAATACAAAATTAAAATTTTTAAATTTTTTGAAAGTACGAATTTTTGGTCGATAATATATCAAATTAAGCTATTTTTTCGCTCTCCTGGGCTTAGATAAGGAGAAAACTAGATTTAACTTAAAAAAAATATAATACAAAAATTAAATTTTTCAAATTTTTTTAAAAATACGAATTTTTGGTCTATAACATCAAGTTAAGCTCTTTTTCGCTCACCTGGGCTTACATAAGGAGAAAACTCGATTAAAGCTTTTTATTACTTAAAAAAGAAAGAAATAATACAGATATTAAATTTTTTAGAAAATACAAAATTTTTGTCGATAATATATCAAATGAAGCTCTTTTTCGTTCTCCGGGGCTTAGTTAAGGAGAAAACTCTATTTAAACTTTTTATAACTTAAAAAAAATAATTAATACAAAATTGAAATTTTTCAATTTTTTTAGAAAATACGAATTGTTGGTCGATAATATATCAAATGAAGCTCTTTTTCGCTTCTACTCTATTTAAACTTTTCATACATTAAAAAAAATAATTTATAGAAAAATTAAGCTTAGATAAGGAGAAAACTCGAGTTAAACTTTTTATAACTTAAAAAAAATATATAATACAACAATTAAATTTTTAGAAAATATGAATTTTTGGTCGATAATATATCAAATTAAGCTCTTTTTCGCTGTACGGGGCTAAGTTAAGGAGAAAACTCTATTTAAACTTTTTATACATTAAAAAAAATTTGTAGCAAAGGGAAATTATATTAAAAAATAACAATATTTTCTGGTCCAAAAGACACACTTTGGTCAGCTTCTGTCCTCAGAAATAACTACTAGCCACAACAGACTTACAGGTCTTCAAGTGTCTTAGTGGTTTTTTTTAATATTTTTTAAGATATTTATCCTTTACAATTAAAAGAAACGCCGTTGTAATATTTTTAAGCGCAAGAGCTGTTTATTGCTTGAATGTTATAAGACGAATGATTTTATTACATCAATAGCTATAACGAAACCTCGCATTAGAACAAAGCGAACATGACATAAAACAAAATAAACGATAATAAAATAAAAAAAATTAAGTTTAAATGATAATAAATTAAACAGCGTTGTAAAAATGGTAAAGAGTGCTTTTTAGCAAATGAAAATGAATTATTCCGTTAAATTTAATATAAAGTAATTACTAAACAAAATATAAAATAATTAATAAGCAAAATAAAATAATTATAATAATCATAATAACATTTATAATAAAACTAATAAGCGGCGTTACAATCTCCCCCTCTGTTGCATGTTAGCGTCCCGATTGTGCAACAGGAATAAATCTTAGTTAACATCCTTGGAACTTTTTGTTTCGTTGTAGTGTTGTAGACTTTGTTGCAAGGATACGTTGTTATTATTGTTGTTGTTGTTTAAAGTGGTGTTCGGCTTCTCAACACCCTTTGGACCTCGTTTACGAATAGGGTATATAGGTTGTGCTGCAATACTTTCATATGTGTAAGCGCTGACGTGGTATAAACTTTGATGTCAATCCTTGGCTTGCTTTGCTGAGGATATGAGTATCAACTAGTACTTTATCACCAACATTTATATTTTGTTGTGGCTTACGGCTACGATCCACAAGATCTTTATTTTTATCTTGCATTTGCTCCTGAGATTCATTTGCCATTTCTAGAGTGTTTTCTAACCGCAGCAAATGAGGAGTAATTTGCGGAATGAAGTTTTCAGACTTTATAATTGCCTTAAAATCATATTGGGCCTCTGTTGGCGTTCTTAATTCTCTTCCAAATGTAATCTAAGCGGCTGAATACCCAGTGCTTTCACACTTAGCTGTGTTCATGTCAAATCTTATAGCGGGCTACATCAAATTCCATTTAGTGTGTTCAGTTTTTACGCAAATGGATAATTGAGTTTTTAAGTCTCGATTTTTCCTTTCAACAGGATTTGCCTCTGGATGATAAACCGGTGTAAATGTTTGCTTGATATTCAGACAAAATGTTAATTTTTGCATTAGGGATGAAATGAACTGAGTTCCGTTATCCGTATGAATTCTACGTGGAATGCCATATCTCAAAATTACGTCATTTAATAAGGTTAAGGCACAATTTTCTGCAGATGCTTCTTTTAACGCAAATAACTCAACCCAGCGACTACATAAGTCTTCTACTATTAAAATCCATTGATAACCATCAGTAGTTTTGGGAAGAGGTCCAAACAAATCAACGGCGATTATTTCAAATCTTTTATTACTGCTTATGGTCTGTAACAAGCCAATAGGTTTCATGTTGGTTGGCTTGTACTTTCTACACTCGTCGCATGATTTTACGTATTTTTCAATATCTGCTCTTATGCCTGACCAATAAAACAAAGGTGTTATACGGCTTATAGTTTTGTCGATGCCATGTGGCCAGCAGTTGGATCATTGTGATATTTGTAGAGGATTTCTTCACGAAGAGATTCAGGAACAACTAATTGACCGTTTTCGGAGTCTTGTTCTGAACAATATCTATATAAAATACCATCTACCATCATGTATCCGCGATTAGTATTACGTATTACATTTTCATCATTAATTTCAAATGAGGATATGATTTTATTAATTTTCTCATCTTTTAGCTGTGCAGCACGAAATTCTTCTGATCCTTTTCTAGGTAAATCTATTTCAATATGATTACATTCACAAGTTTCGATGCATTGATCATTAATACATGGTGGTCTCGATAGAGTGTCTGCAATGACATTTTGCTTTCCAGGAGTATATGAAAAATTCAAATTGTAGCTTTGTAATAACAGCGCCCACCTGGCTAATCTTCCTGTAGGAGATTTTAAAGTAAATAGCCATTTTAGCGGCTGGTGATCCGTTAAAACCATTATTTCGGCTCCCTCTATATAACCTCTAAACTTTTGTACTGCCCATACTACGGCTAAAGCCTCTCTCTCGGTGGTAGAGTAATTACGTTCAGCAGGAAGAAGGAGGCGACTTGCATATTCGATAGATTTTTCATCTTGTTTCTCCCCCTGCATTAGAACTGCTCCCAAGGCATATTTACTTGCATCGGTTCTTAAAAAAAATTTCTCATTTTCTTTTACCTGTTGTAAAATAGGCGGTGAAGTTAAAAGTTGTTTAAGTTTATCGACCGATTTTTGTTCATCTGTCGACCATTTCAAAATAGCTTTTTTCTTTGTTAGATTTAATAATGGTTTTGAAATCTCAGCAAAATTTGGAATAAAGCGACGGATCCAAGAACATGTTTGTAGAAAAGAAATTAATTGTTTTAGGTTTTTAGGTTCAGGATGTTTAAGTATAGCCTCAGTTTTTTCAGTGTCAATTTTTAGACCATTCGACGTCAAAATGTGACCCAAATATTTAACCTCCGGTCGACAAAAGGAACATTTATCACGATTTAAATGAAAACCAAGTTTTTTCAACTTTTCAAAAATTATTTTAAGATCATTTAGGTGTCTCAAAATCTTTTGAACAAATAATTAATTCATCTAAGTATGCCAAAATTAGAATATTAGGTAAACTTAATCGAAATTTATCGATGATACGTTGGAAAGTAGCTGGCGCGTTTTTTAATCCAAAAGGCATGCGGTTGAATACAAAAATTCCATATGGTGTGGTAAAGGCGGTTTTAAGCTTATCTTTTTTAGCGACTTGAATTTGCCAATACCCGGATTTCAAATCTAGGGTGGTCATGAAAGGTGCAGTTTTAGCGGCGTGTAGTACATCATCCATTCTTGGCAGTGGGTAGGTATCCGTCACTGTTATCACATTAAGACGTCTGTAATCTACACATAATCTTATACTACCATCCTTTTTGGGTATTAAAACAACAGGAAAAGCCCATGGTGATTCGGTTTCTTGAAGTTTTATTTCATTGCGAAGTTTTATTTTCATTGCTGGCGAAATACGATAAGGAACCGTTGCAATAGGTTCATGGTTACCAGTGTTAATTATATGTTCAATGCCATGAATTGGTTTGATAATGTTTTCAAAAATCTGTTTTTGTTCCAAATTCAGTTTCTCGAGTTTTTCTTTTTCATCTTTATTTAAATTTGTAGCTTCATCTACTCTCAAACGAATATCAATCGTATTTAACTCAATAAAACATGAATTAATCTCCTTATTTATTTCTTACTCTTCATTTGATTAAACCTTTTTCAGGGGAGGAAATAAATCTGATGCTTTTGGTGTTTGATACGTTTCTGGAAGACAATTGTAAAATATTCTATTAATACCATTTGGAGAATATTAGGTTTTCATTGGAGAACTTCTATTCGGAGTTTTATTATTTTCCACGAACCATGCTAAGAATTCGTCTATAGCTTTTGGTTTTGGTGTTTCAGGTTTTAATCCCAAATTGGTTTGGCTTATGGATACAATTTGTGCTACTTTTGATGGGTTATTTTTAAACTCAAATATCTTTTCAGGCTCATCTTTGAAGTGCCAAGTTCTCTGTGCCAAATCCATCACAATTCCAACCTGTTCCAGGAAATCTATGCCTAGAAGAGTTCTGTTGTCTCTTCCTTTTGGCAAACAAATAAATCGTATTCTTTTGAAACGATTTCCAATTATAATATTTGCTATTGTAGAATAAACCATTTCTTTATGAATGATACCGTCTGCTAAAGAAATTTCTGCAAATACTTTTTGAAAAGGGACTGCCATTTCTTTTAATTTTTGAAACAAATAATATCCTGCAACACTGGTTCTTGTAGCTGTGTCCATATAGGCTTCTCCATTCAGTCCATTTACATTTATGTTTACAGTTGGAACATTTCTACCTACAATAGTGGTTTCAATGGCATTGAATTCTAATTGTTTAGGACTTTCCATACTATTTTTGTTATTGCAGGTTGGACAATTGGACCTATAGTATCCTGCAGCACCGCAGCCGTAACAGTTTAATTTAGTTTCTTCTTGTTTACCTTTTCTCTCAGCCTCTATTCTTTTGTAGCAAACTTCGGCGGAGTGATTCTTTTTCCTACAGTAGGTGCATCGAATATTAGGTTTATCTTTTGTTTCTGATTGTTTTTGGGCTGGTTCTTTATTATCATGTAAGATCATTTCAATTTCACGAGCTTTGTTCAATAAATCTTGAAAAGATTCAATACTTTCCCTGTGGATCTTTTCTCTTATCTGAACATTAATTTGTGAAAATATCATATTTATTATTGTCTTTTCAGAAAGTCTGTCCTTGAGTTGGGCAAACAATCTTCTCTTTCTACAAACAAAGCTATCTGTTGTCTCTAAAGATTATTGTTTTTCTTGAAATATTTCGGCAAAAATTCTCCAATCAGGTTTAGGAGGCGAAAAAGCATTTCTTAATAGTTGAATGGCTTCATCAAAATTACTAGCTTCGTGTTTAACACCCTGCCACCAAGAAGAAGCGTAGCCTGAGTCTGAAATCTTTTCTGCATCCTTATAAACGAGAATAGTGGCTATAAAATCTTCAACTTTTGTTGCGTTACGACCACCGTTAAATCTGGCATTGCATGAGCTAAATGTTGACCTATTTTCCTGTCTAACATTAAGGGTACCTATCAGGTCTGAAAACTGGCGTTCATTGAGGCTTATAATTGGAGGACCACTATTTATATTATTTGCTTGAGATTGTGCATTAATATTTTGTGCGGAACTGGCCCTAGTTTGCACACCACTTGATGTTGAAGTAGTTGAATTTGTTGGTGTTGGAGCCACATTTACGATATGTTCTGAGGTAGAGTTATTTGCGTTTTGGGAGTTCATTGTAGATCTTGGCATTTTCCACTATATTTCAGTTTATAAGGTTTTTAACATGCACTAATAGGCATAAATATGGCAGTATGTATGTATAATCGATACTAAAACACGTAATCGTGAACTCACAGAATTTTTCGAGTGTATTTGTACAAGAGATTTAAAATCCTCCAACAAAATAAACAACTTTTACTTTAAGAAGTAAAATAATACGTCTTTAGAACCTGTAGGAACGTTTAACCAACGAAAAAAAAAATCGAATCCTGATTTTCAACTGAAAAAATTTAAAACCAGACTTAGGCTGTTATGGCTTGTGACCAAAGATATGTCACAACAATGTAAAGCACAGCATACAAGAAATGTGTGGATGGTGAGAGTAAAGAATATTAAAATTCTTGATGAAAAAGTATAGCAACACACAAACAGCAATTTTAGCGTTAAATATACAACAACGAAGTATTTAGGAGAGCAGTTCAATTGATCGGCTACGCTGATGCTTAAATAAATGCAAAAACAACAACGTAACAGCAAACGGTATATTTCCAATAATAAGAGTTATTGATGATTTTTTTTAACGCAATGTATGGTAGATGCGTGCCCAATAATTTTAAATTTTTGTAAGGAATTAATAATATATATTTTTTTTAGATAAAAAAATTAAAAACTTAATTTACGTTGGGCGCCAATGTAGCAAGAAGAAATTATATTAAAAAATAATAATATTTTCTGGTCCAAAATAGACACTTTGGTCAGCTTCTGTCCTCAGAAATAACTACTAGCCACAAAAGACAAGTCTTCAAGTGTCTTAGTGGTTTTTTTAATATTTTTTAAGATATTTATCCTTAACAATTAAAAGAAACGCCGTTGTAATATTTTTAAGCGCAAGAGCTTAAATAAAATAAAAATAGCTAAAACGAAACCTCGCATAAGAACAAAGCGAACATGACATAAAACAAAATAAACGATAATAAAATAAAAATAATGAAGTTTAAATGACAATAAATTAAACAGCGTTGTAAAAATGGTAAAGAGTGCTTTTAAGCAAATGAAAATTAATTATTCCGTTAAATTAAATATAAATTAATTACTAAACAAAATATAAAATAATTAATAAGCAAAATAAAATAATTATAATAATCATAATAACATTTATAATAAAAATAATAAGCGGCGTTACAAATTTAATTTTTAAATTTTTTTAGAAAATACGAATTTTTGGACGATAATATATCAAATGAAGCTCTTTTTCGCTCTCCGGAGCATAGTTATGGAGAAAACTCAATTTAAACTTTTTATAACTTAAACAAAAAAAAATAATTAATGCAAATTGAAATTTTTCAATTTTTTTTTAGAAAATACGAGTTTTTGGAAGAAAATATATCAAATGAAGCTCTTTTTCGCTCTCCGGAACTTGAATAAGTCTATTTAAACTTTTTATAACTTAAAAAAAATATAATTAATACAGAATTAAAATTTTTCAATATTTTTAGATTATATCAAATGAAGCTCTTTTTCGCGCTCCAGTCCTTAGTCAAGGAGAAAATTCTATTTAAACTTTTTATAACTTCAAAAAATAATATAAAAATTAAATATTTTAGAAAATATGAATTTTCGGCCGATAATATCAAATTAAGCTCTATTTTCGCTCTCCCGGGCTTAGTTAAGGAGAAAACTCTATTTAAACTTTTCATACATTAAAAAAAAAAATAATTTATACAAAAATTAATTTTTTCAAATTTTTTAGAAAATACGAATTTTTGGACGATAATATATCAAATGAAGCTCTTTTTCCCTCTCCGGAGCATAGTTATGGAGAAAACTCAATTTAAACTTTTTATAACTTAAACAAAAAAATAATTAATACAAAGTTAAAATTTTTAAAATTTTTGAGAAAATACGAATTTTTGAACGATAACATATCAAATGAAGCTCTTTTTTCGCTCTCCGGGGCTTAATTAAGAAGAAAACTCTATTTAAACTTTTTATAACTTAAACAAAAAAATATAATTAATACAAAATTTGAATTTTTAAATTTTTTTAGAAAATAAGATTTTTTGGGCGATATTTTTTTTTTTGTGGTACTCACATAACATATCAAATGAAGCTCTTTTTTCGCTCTTCGGGGCTTAGTTAAAAAGAAAACTCCATTTAAACTTTTTATAACTTAAACAAAAAAATATAATTAATACAAAATTTGAATTTTTTAATTTATTAGAAAATAAGATTTTTTGGGCGATAATTTATCAAATGCAGCTCTTTTTCGCTCTTCGGGGCTTATTTAAGCAGAAAACTCTATCTAAACTTTTTATAACTTAAACAAAAAAAATAATTAATACAAAATTAAAATTTTTTAGAAAATACGAATTGTTGGTCGATAATATATCAAATCAAGCTATTTTTTCGCTCTACCGGGCTTAGATAAGGAGAAAACTCGATTTACACTTTTTATAACTTAAAAAAGTAAAAATAATACTGATATTACATTTTTTAGAAAACACGAATTTTTGGTCAATTATTTATCAAATAAAGCTCTTTTTTGCTCTCCGGGGCTTAGTTAAGAAGAAAACTCTATTTAAACTTTTTATAACTTAATACTATAAAATTAATACAAAATTTAAATTTTTCATTTTTTTTTAGAAAATACGAATTTTTGGATGATAATATATCAATATATCTTTTTCGCTCTCCGGGGCTGTGTCGGATAATTTAGCATAGTAAACTATAACCTTTTTCGATAACAATATACAGTTTGGCATTAATCACAAAATACCCATTCATTTTCTCTTCCCACAAACAAAGCTATCTGTTGTCTCTAAAGATTTTTGTTTTTCTTAAAATATTTCGGCAAAAATTCTCCAATCAGGTTTAGGAGGCGAAAAAGCATTTCTTAATAGTTGAATGGCTTCATCAAAATTACTAGCTTCGTGTTTAACACCTTGCCACCAAGAAGAAGCGTAGCCTTCGAAAAGAAGAGAAAGACTAAGAAGAGCGAAAGAGTCTGAAATCTTTTCTGCATCCTCATAAACGAGAATAGTGGCTATAAAATCTTCAACTTTTGTTGCGTTACGACCACCGTTAAATCTGGCATTGCATGAGCTAAATGTTGACCTATTTTCCTGTCTAACATTAAGGGTACCTATCAGGTCTGAAAACTGGCGTTTATTGAGGCTTATAATTGGAGGACCACTATTTATATTATTTGCTTGAGATTGTGCATTAATATTTTGTGCGGAACTGACCCTATTTTGCACACCACTTGATGTTGAAGTAGTTGAATTTGTTGGTGTTGGAGCCACATTCACGATATGTTCTGAGGCAGAGTTATTTGCGTTTTGGGAGTTCATTGTAGATCTTGGCATTTTCCACTATATTTCAGTTTATAAGGTTTTTAACATGCACTAATAGGCATAAATATGGCAGTATGTATGTATAATCGATACTAAAACACGTAATCGTGAACTCACAGAATTTTTCGACTGTATTTGTACAAGAGATTTAAAATCCTCCAACAAAATAAACAACTTTTACTTTAGAACCTGTAGGAACATTTAACCAACGAAAAAAAATCGAATCCTGATTTTCAACTGAAAAAATTTAAAACCAGACTTAGGCTGTTATGGGTTGTGACCAAAGATATGTGTGACGTCACAACAATGTAAAGCACAGCATACAAGAAATGTGTGGATAATGAGAGTAAAGAATATTAAAATTCTTGATGAAAAAGTATAGCAACACACAAACAGCAATTTACGTTAAATATACAACAACAACAACGAAGTATTTAGGAAAGCAGTTCAATTGATCGGCTACGCTGATGCTTAAATAAATGCAAAAACAACAACGTAACAGCAAACGGTATATTTCCAATAATAAGAGTTATTGATGATTTTTTTTAACGCAATGTATGGTAGATGCGTGCCCAATAATTTTAAATTTTTGTAAGGAATTAATAATATATATTTTTTTTAGATAAAAAAATTAAAAACTTAATTTACGTTGGGCGCCGATGTAGCAAGGGGAAATTATATTAAAAAATAATAATATTTTCTGGTCCAAAAGAGACACTTTGGTCAGCTTCTGTCCTCAGAAATAACTTCTAGCCACAAGAGACAAGTCTTCAAGTGTCTTAGTGGTTTTTTTAATATTTTTTAAGATATTTATCCTTAACAATTAAAAGAAACGCCGTTGTAATATTTTTAAGCGCAAGAGCTGTTTATTGCTTGAATGTTACAAGACGAATGATTTTTATTACATCAATAGCTAAAACGAAACCTCGCATAAGAACAAAGCGAACATGACATAAAACAAAATAAACGATAATAAAATAAAAAAATTAAGTTTAAATGACAATAAATTAAACAGCGTTGTAAAAATGGTAAAGAGTGCTTTTTAGCAAATGAAAATTAATTATTCCGTTAAATTAAATATAAATTAATTACTAAACAAAATATAAAATAATTAATAAGCAAAATAAAATAATTATAATAATCATAATAACATTTATAATAAAAATAATAAGCGGCGTTACAAATTTAATTTTTAAAGTTTTTTAGAAAATACGAATTTTTGGACGATAATATATCAAATGAAGCTCTTTTTCGCTCTCCGGAGCATAGTTATGGAGAAAACTCAATTTAAACTTTTTATAACTTAAACAAAAAAAATAATTAATACAAAATTTAATTTTTTTAGCAAATACGAATTTTTGGACGATAGTATATTAAATGAAACTCTTTTTCGCTCTCCGGGGCTTAGTTCAGGAGAAAACTCTATTTAAAGTTTTTATAACTTAAACAAAAAAAAAATAATTAATACAAATTGAAATTTTTCAATTTTTTTTTTAGAAAATACGAGTTTTTGGAAGATAATATATCAAATGAAGCTCTTTTTCGCTCTCCGGAACTTGAATAAGTCTATTTAAACTTTTTATAACTTAAAAAAAATATAATTAATACAGAATTAAAATTTTTCAATATTTTTAGATTATATCAAATGAAGCTCTTTTTCGCGCTCCAGTCCTTAGTCAAGGAGAAAACTCTATTTAAACTTTTTATAACTTCAAAAAAAAAATAAAATAATATAAAAATTAAATATTTTAGAAAATATGAATTTTCGGTCGATAATATCAAATTAAGCTCTATTTTCGCTCTCCCGGGCTTAGTTAAGGTAGAAATCTCTATTGAAACTTTTCATACATTAAAAAAAAAATAATTTATACAAAAATTAATTTTTTCAAATTTTTTAGAAAATACGAATTTTGGACGATAATATATCAAATGAAGCTCTTTTTCCCTCTCCGGAGCATAGTTATGGAGAAAACTCAATTTAAACTTTTTATAACTTAAACAAAAAAATAATTAATACAAAGTTTAAATTTTTCAAATTTTTGAGAAAATACGAATTTTTGAACGATAACATATCAAATGAAGCTCTTTTTTCGCTCTCTGGGGCTTAATTAAGAAAAAAACTCTATTTAAACTTTTTATAACTTAAACAAAAAAATATAATTAATACAAAATTTGAATTTCTCAATTTTTTTAGAAAATAAGATTTTTTGGGCGATATTTTTTTTTTTGTGGTACTCACATTACATATCAAATGAAGCTCTTTTTTCGCTCTTCGGGGCTTAGTTAAAAAGAAAACTCCATTTAAACTTTTTATAACTTAAACAAAAAAATATAATTAATACAAAATTTGAATTTTTTAATTTTTTAGAAAATAAGATTTTTTGGGCGATAATTTATCAAATGCAGGTCTTTTTCGCTCTTCGGGGCTTAGTTAAGCAGAAAACTTTATTTAAACTTTTTATAACTTAAACAAAAAAAAATAATTAATACAAAATTAAAATTTTTTAAATTTTTTAGAAAATACGAATTGTTGGTCGATAATATATCAAATCAAGCTATTTTTTCGCTTTACGGGGCTTAGATAAGGAGAAAACTCGATTTACACTTTTTATAACTTAAAAAAGAAAAAATAATACTGATATTACATATTTTAGAAAACACGAATTTTTGGTCAATAATTTATCAAATGAAGCTCTTTTTTGCTCTCCGGGGCTTAGTTAAGAAGAAAACTCTATTTAAACTTTTTATAACTTAATACTATAAAATTAATACAAAATTTAAATTTTTCATTTTTTTTAGAAAATACGAATTTTTGGATGATAATATATCAATATATCTTTTTCGCTCTCCGGGGCTGTGTCGGATAATTTAGCATAGTAAACTATAACCTTTTTCGATAACAATATACAGTTTGGCATTAATCACAAAATACCCATTAATTTTATATACGGACGTAAAAGTTTTCGGTCGTAATTAGAAAATTTAGTAATTCGGATTATATTTTAACTAGTAGGTTAATTGGAGTTATGATTAAAATTTGATATAAGAAAATGGTTGGGAGATGATTTGTATTTTCTTCCACATAATGTCATATTTTAATTAGCTTTAGTTAATATTTTTTTTTCAGTGTACTAAATGGTTCTCAGAATGTTTCGGAGTTTAGTATGTCATTCATTTAGGGCCAAATTGTTTTTCTAAATTGGCTATATATTCGGAGTTTATAAGATATATGTGGTACATCATTGGAAAGCTTAGGATAAACTCTATTTCAAACACTGCAGCTTGTGTATTTAACATGCAGGAAAAATAAGAAAATGTAAATTAAATAAAACCCCTACCACATGATGAATAGATACAGACGATCAACCAGGGTTGGCGCCTCCGCTAAATTTACGTGTGTTCAACACTTGGATTTAACCCAGTAATTCAATGAGTTATTTACCCAATTTTATAGTTTTCTATCAAGGAATGTAGCAAAAAGTATACAGTTTATTAACTGAGTAATATTATAAGGAAAAGGCTTGTATTTTAATAAGCCTTCCCTGTTTTGGTTCACCGTCGAAAATTCATTTTTTTGCTGCATATTTGGTTATACCATTACAGGTGAAGAGCTGTGTTTATTAGCTGGTACTGCTGGTTCTCTGTAAAGATAATTAGATAATTAATTTGCTTACTGTCAAATTTTTACAAACTTCGATACGTTTTTTGAAATCACGTCACTTCCTTTTCTTGGCAGACGTTGAAGAAACCACACCGATTTTTTTTTATCCCTAAGTGAATAATAAAAATTTTAAGAACTCCTAAGAGGTAATATATATAAAAGTTACAATCGCGTCAATTAAAGGCTGTTTACCCAAAAGAAAGGTAAATATTTTTTCAAAATTATAAATTAAGTGAATATTATAAATTGAATTATTCCAACACGTTAGGAATTTGTTTTTCCGAAACCTCGTGGGTTAACCATTAAAACTAACCTACATATCGTGGGATTGAATGCATACACGTATTCTAAGAGGAAATAATCCAAGGCTTAAAACATTATCACCCTTTATTATAACCCCAATCCAATTTATATTGGATGACAATTAATTCAGCCCCTAATCGCCGGCGTACCTTCCCAGAGATCCACATTACTTATTTCTATCAAGGTAAGCACAATGGAATTTAAGACAAAAAAATGAATGAATCTTCCCTGTTAGAAATCGAGATAATATATAAATCAATGAACATGGGTGAACCATCTGTGTTCATGTATAATTGCTTGTTAACAGGATTCATTTTGGATTAACGTTTCATTTGAAGAAATATAACTTATATATATTTTCCTCTAACAGAATACAAAGAGCAATCATTTCGAAAAGGCCTTGGTTGAATTTGCCTAGAGTCCAACACTATCAGATCCACCTAAAAGTAATAATCAGGTTGACTTGCTTAGCGAAATATTGCAACAAAAAGGAAAAAAAAAAATATTATTTAAATTAAGTGAATAGTATAGTAGGATTTTAAGATCATATCATATTCTTTTTTAATTATTTTTATTGTAAAGAAACATGAAAATTTTTATTAGTAAGTTATAGAGAATAAAAATTGAGAAATTCCACTGAGCCAGCAGGATAGAATACTTAGTATTTTCGGTTGGCGCTACCCAACCTTGTCAATATCCATGCTCTTTTTCTCCCCTTGCGATCATTGCTTGTTGATGATTGTCTATTTTATATTGAGTGTAAGGAAACAAATTAACAAACTTGTAAACAATACAATTAGACTAACATCAACGAAATTTAACAATTTATATTTATCCTCTATATTTTACAGTTTTTGTTATGAACTTTAATTCTTAAAGTATCAAATAACACAGCTTATATGAAGCATTTAATATCAAATGTGTGTCCTAATCCATATTAAATCTACAACTTAATCTATGTTGATAGTTAATGAATAGACAATATTTTGAATTATATTTTGCACTGTATCCTTGTGTGTAAAGTAATGGAATTTTGTGAATTGGTGGTCTGTTATTTTGTAAGTATAGTAGGATTTTAAGATCATATCATATTCTTTTTTAATTATTTTTATTGTAAAGAAACATGAACATTTTTATTAGTAAGTTATAGAGAATAAAAATTGAGAAATTCCACTGAGCCAGCGGGATAGAATACTTAGTATTTTCGGTTGGCGCTACCCAACCTTGTCAATATCCATGCTCTTCTTCTCCCCTTGCGATCATTGCTTGTTGATGATTGTCTATTTTGTATTGAGTGTAAGGAAACAAATTAACAAACTTGTAAACAACACAATTAGACTAACATCAACGAAATTTAACAATTTATATTTATCCTCTATATTTTACAGTTTTTGTTATGAACTTTAATTCTTAAAGTATCAAATAACACAGCTTATATGAAGCATTTAATATCAAATGTGTGTCCTAATCCATATTAAATCTACAACTTAATCTATGTTGATAGTTAATGAATAGACAATATTTTGAATTATATTTTGCACTGTATCCTTGTGTGTAAAGTAATGGAATTTTATGAATTGGTGATCTGTTATTTTGTAAGTGAATAGTATAGTAGGATTTTAAGATCATATCATATTCTTTTTTAATTATTTTTATTGTAAAGAAACATGAACATTTTTATTAGTAAGTTATAGAGAATAAAAATTGAGAAATTCCACTGAGCCAGCGGGATAGAATACTTAGTATTTTCGGTTGGCGCTACCCAACCTTGTCAATATCCATGCTCTTCTTCTCCCCTTGCGATCATTGCTTGTTGATGATTGTCTATTTTATATTGAGTGTAAGGAAACAAATTAACAAACTTGTAAACAACACAATTAGACTAACATCAACGAAATTTAACAATTTATATTTATCCTCTTTATTTTACAGTTTTTGTTATGAACTTTAATTCTTAAAGTATCAAATAACACAGCTTATATGAAGCATTTAATATCAAATGTGTGTCCTAATCCATATTAAATCTACAACTTAATCTATGTTGATAGTTAATGAATAGACAATATTTTGAATTATATTTTGCACTGTATCCTTGTGTGTAAAGTAATGGAATTTTATGAATTGTTGAGCTGTTATTTTGTAAGTGAATAGTATAGTAGGATTTTAAGATCATATCATATTCTTTTTTAATTATTTTTATTGTAAAGAAACATGAACATTTTTATTAGTAAGTTATAGAAAATAAAAATTGAGAAATTCCACTGAGCCAGCGGGATAGAATACTTAGTATTTTCGGTTGGCGCTACCCAACCTTGTAAATATCCATGCTCTTCTTCTCCCCTTGCGGTCATTGCTTGTTGATGATTGTCTATTTTATATTAAGTGTAAGGAAACAAATTAACAAACTTGTAAACAACAACACAATTAGACTAACATCAACGAAATTTAACAATTTATATTTATCCTCTATATTTTACAGTTTTTGTTATGAACTTTAATTCTTAAAGTATCAAATAACACAGCTTATATGAATCATTTAATATCAAATGTTTGTCCTAATCCATATTATATCTACAACTTAATCTATGTGCAAAATATAAGTCAAAATATTGTCTATTCATTAACATAGATTAAGTTGTAGATTTAATATGGATTAGGACAAACATTTGATATTAAGTTGTAGATTTAATATGGATTAGGACAAACATTTGATATTAAAGTTTCATATAAGCTGTGTTATTTGATATTTTAAGAATTAAAGTTCATAACAAAAACTGTAAAATATAGAGGATAAAAATAAATTGTTAAATTTCGTTGATGTTAGTCTAATTGTGTTGTTGTTTACAAGTTTGTTAATTTGTTTCCTTACACTTAATATAAAATAGACAATCATCAACAAGCAATGACCGCAAGGGGAGAAGAAGAGCATGGATATTTACAAGGTTGGGTAGCGCTACTAAGTATTCTATCATGCTGGCTCAGTGGAATTTCTCAATTTTTATTCTCTATAACTTACTAATAAAAATTTTCATGCTTCTTTACAATAAAAATAATTAAAAAAGAATATGATATGATCTTAAAATCCTACTATACTATTCACTTACAAAATAACAGATCAACAATTCATAAAATTCCATTACTTTACACACAAGGATACAGTGCAAAATATAATTCAAAATATTGTCTACTCATTAACTATCAACATAGATTAAGTTGTAGATTTAATATGGATTAGGACACACATTTGATATTAAATGCTTCATATAAGCTGTGTTATTTGATACTTTAAGAATAAAAGTTCATAACAAAATCTGTAAAATATAGAAGATAAATATAAATTGTTAAATTTCGTTGATGTTAGTCTAATTGTTTTGTTGTTTACAAGTTTGTTAATTTGTTTCCTTACACTCAATATAAAATAGACAATCATCAACAAGCAATGACCGCAAGGGGAGAAGAAGAGCATGGATATTGACAAGGTTGGGTAGCGCCAACCGAAAATACTAAGTATTCTATCCTGCTGGCTCAGTGGAATTTCTCAATTTTTATTCTCTATAACTTACTAATAAAAATGTTCATGTTTCTTTACAATAAAAATAATTAAAAAAGAATATGATGTGATCTTAAAATCCTACTATACTATTCTCTTACAAAATAACAGATCAACAATTCATAAAATTCCATTATTTAAATTCTAATATAAATTAAATTTAAATAATTTCATACGTGATAAAGATATATATATATATATATATATATATATATATATTTTGCTGTAAATAGGAAAGGAAAGATTACGCATTAAAAGTTCATAAAATTTAATCATAATCATAACATTATCAATAGCATTCACAGTAAAAAAATGATTGCATTCTTTTAAAATTCTCCATTAATCTTAACCAAATGCAAGAACTTTTTATACACAGCATCTGCGATTAAGCGATACAACAGAACATCAACATGTTCGATCTTCGAAAAAGGCCTTTTTCGTCATCAAACATGTTGGTAAGTGATTTATATCTCAAAACTATTTTCTAACAATTTTGTTTTTGCATCATAAATTTTCTTATTAAAACCAAAAGCAACAACAATTTTTTTTATAATGTTTCATTAAATTGTGTCTTTAATAATAACTCTTGATCAGTAACTCTTTACGTGAATACCACTATTTTTGCACATTCTCTTTATCTCCAGGTTGGCAATGGAAACGACTATCGGCAGCGTTATTGATTTTTTTTGCGGTAACGGTATATTATACCTATCGGTTTTGGTATAACAGATACCGAAACATCCCGTACTCTTTAAAAATTATATTTTTTTGAATGGCGAATTTTAATTCAGGTTTGCAAAAATGAATGAAGTTTGCCAGAATTTGTCTATCAAGACTTCTCATTAAATCGTAGAAAAATTCCATTTGATGTATTCAAAATTTCATACGTAAGAACGTTTAATGAACAGCTAGTTTCATCAAAATTATGAAGCTTTTTCTTTAAATGTAAAACATTTTTCACTCATTAGTGAAAAACAAAAAAAAAAAAAACTATTAGTTTACTTGCAAATTCCATACAAATTCGTCCAATTAAAATCGCAGTTTTGCCACCTCCGTTTGAAAAGGTTTTGAAGCCGGTATTAAACAGGCATCGGTTGCCAACCTTGTTTAACATATTCGGTAAAATAAGCTACGCTACAGAATTGATGGAAAAAATATATATAAAAAAATATTGTTTTTGCTTTTTGTTTTGATTATAACCAAAAATAAATAAAATAGAAATCCAAATATATAATTACACTACAGTCTCGGTAATCTCGGTTTTTGTGTATAAAGTAAAAATAGCTCGTATTTGATAAAGTCCGGCACAGTGGTTAGGAAGCTATTTTGTGAATATCTATTTTTTTATATTATTATTATTTCAAAGATATTGTTGATATTTAAAAAAAAAAATAATAATTAAGACAGTTTGTTCAAATTTTATAAAATAAGTTTAGATAGTGAATTATTCTCATATCAATTAACAGTGTACGATAAGGTGCATCGATTTGTAAATATTTTTAAGTTCAGATTTATTTTTTTTAATGTTTTAAATCTAATGGGTTAAATAAGTTAATATTTAAATTATGAATTGCTAAGGTTTAAAGATCGTGTTTTTCTAAGATGATGATGTAAGAGCAACTAAAGGAGATTATTTAACATTTTTTTGGGGTTCTAGACTTTTATAAAATATTACGGCCCTAGAACCATAGGTAAGGGTGGGTTTTGAGCCGATTTACTCCCGAGGTCATCTGGGAGATATTGATAGGCAAGCTCAATAAATACCATTTCTTTTTCTTTTAAATACATCCTTTTAGTGACTAAAATAGGGGAATTTTTTTTTTAGTTTTTAGTCACCTTGGCCCGTTATAGTTGTTTTTAATTAAAAAAAATAGGGAGTCTATAATAATATTATTGTATTGTCAAAATAATTATAACAGAGAAAGGACCCGAACCCCACAACCCGACTGATTAGCTAGCTCTTCAATGGCTCCCATAGTCCTACTCTCGTTTATAATTTTACGAAACTTTGTTTCTATGATTATAGACTTTAGTTTCACAAAAATTATATTTTAGAATTTTAAAATGTTCAATACACGACGTGTACGTTACAATAATTGGCGCCCAACGTGGGCTTGTTCTTTTGCTCATTTTCTTAGTTTTTAGAGTAGAATAGTAGTTTCATTAATATGCGTGAAGTTAAAGGATTTTTTAGTTCAGGACACTTTCCGGAGAATTGATTGTTGAACTATTTTGGATCTTAAGCTACTTGAGGATAACCGGTTCGAGTACGCTTACTAAGTAGATTCACAATGCATTTCACGGTCAGGAAAATGGTTTGGAGATTCCTTTATATTTATATGCAGTAAGGGGTAAGGTTGTAAATTCGTTTTTATTTTTACTTAGTTATCAGCAGCTAATTGATAGATCGGATTACAATAATTTTGCTACTAGCGAATTACTGTCTACTTGAAATTAGTTCCCTTAACAATGGCTTGAAAATTAATACATTTTTGACGTTTGTTTTAACGAAAGACGAGTTTCTGAACAGACCCCCAACCAATAGACCAATTTTTTTATCCTGTATTCATTGAGTAATTACAGCCTACAACCTTTAGTTCTAATTTACATCATCATAAAACGAAAAACACGTACTGTCAGGAATATATTGTATTTACATTTGTTATTTATTTATTTTTTTTTTTTGCTGGAAAAGGAAAATTTTGAATTTAGAGATAAAATATTTTAAGCAAATTTAATGATTGAGTTTAGGGTATTGTTGTTGAAAACTTCTCTTGTTTGGTTCATCTTATATAGAAACGGTTTTGGTCAAGTTTGCCTGAACCCATGTTGTGAGGAAGACCATTCATTATTGACTTTGTCTGATAACATCCATTTTGACTTGAATAAAATTTTATATTGTCGGTCGAGCATCTTTATTTTTTGTAATACTTAAATCTGGATTACCGTCAGGAAATTTAATCATATCCAACGACATTGATTTATGTATTGAAAGTAGGTTGGCGGATAAAGTTCGAGGAGCCATACCTACGGAATTCATTTGATAGATTTTAGAATTTAAATCCTTAGGTATTCTTATATCCACTTATCAAGTTTTATTTTACGAAATTGAAGTAGCGATATCGTTTTAATTATTAAATTGCTGTCATATTGTTGGGCTAAACTTTTTGTTCGAAATGTCACGCAGGCAAATCTTCAGCCGCGTAAGGAATCCGGCAATATTGATGCCACCGTTTGCCATTTGTGTAATGCGTCTTTAAGAGAAGGCCAGGACTGTGTAATATTGGAGGACTGTCCGCATAGGCGAAACTACAATATCAGGAGTTTCAGTTCCAATCTTTTCCAGGAGTCTACTACTCCATTGCATAACCTTAATGGAGGGGAAGAGAGTGCCACCTCCAGGGCGAATAATTCAGGAACCAACAATAATACTTTTTCAATGTCACCTGGTACCATAAATAATTCTACTACGAACGCTTCCAATAATCATTCCATAGATTATGATCATATTAATCGAATGATTGAACAAAATTTATCGCGGCTAGTGGAATTGATAAAACTTCCAGTATCGAACCTGAGTTTCGATAACTCCAATCAGACTTCTAATAAGGAAAAAAGTTTAACGTTAAATCCGGAAAAGAGTTTTAACCAGCAAACTCCTATTGAAAGGGCGTATAAGTCCCCCGACGATAGTTCCACGACATCACCTAGTAATCGACAACACGAGTCAAGTCGTCCTTTCACACATTCTTCATATTCCACCTATTTAATGAATCCCGAAAAGATCACTTCAATCATTCAAAATTGGCATCTGAAATTTGACGGTTCACAGACGGGTTTAAATGTAGAGGAATTTTTACTTCATGGTGACTTTGGGATCTTGGAAAAGAATATTCATATTTTGTTATCCGGTAAAGCCAAGGACTGGTTTTGGGGATACCATAAAAAAGTAAACGCGATTCAGTGGGAACCGTTTTGTGAGGCGCTACGTTGCCAGTATGAGGATTTTAAATCCCCTTTTGATTCGCGAAGAAATAAGAAATAGGAAACAAAAACCTGGCGAATCATTTGATCTATTTTACGAAGCCGTTTCGTCTATCCTAAATCGATTACCGTCACCGATGTCGGAGACTGAACTGCTGGAAGTTTTGTCACGAAATTTGAGACCAGAAATCCGGCAAGACTTGGAATTGGGAATTGCGACGAATCTGACCATCATTGGGAAGACTGTCTACGAGAGAGACAGGTCTTCTGCTATGGATGTGGGGCCAAGAAAACCTACAAGCCCAATTGCGTGAAATGTGCCTCCAGAAGACAAAATTTTTTAAAGAACTTAAAACTACTACTATTTGATTATCGCCCTCCTTGTCTAATAATGACACCGCCCCGATTGTAAATCATAATTTAAGACCTACATCTGTCCTTAAACGACCCAATACACCTGAACTTTCGACAAAATCTCTTCCGAAGGTACACCAAGAAAGGGTTCCGTATCCGAAATTGCCCTATCATAAAAGATGGGAAATATACTTTGAAAAGCGTAATGCGATATTTAACGTATCCGCTGTTTCGAAATATCCGAGGATGGATCCTTTTTGCAATTTAATGAATTTGGTTTGTTGGAAAGCGGTGCCAATATAAGTTGTATATGTTCCGATTTTGCCTTGTTGGATTTTTCTTCTGTTCCTAATTTTGTGAAATGCAAGTCCTTCGTTAAAACTGCGGATGGTAACCCACAGAAAGTTATCGGTTGGATTGACGTCGATGTCACTTTTAAAGAACATAAAAAGGCTATGAGATTTTTTATCATTCCATCTATATCACAAAGATTGATTTTGGGTATTGACTTCTGGAGGTCTTTTAAGTTATTTCCAGAAGAAATTGGCTCCGTAGACATTTACAATTTAGATCAAATGGCCAATAATCCGTTCGAGTTGTCAGCTATTCAAAATAAGTCCGATGTTAAATCCGAGTTTGAAAAACAATCTGATAGATCAGATGAACCTTTATATTCATTAACCCAAAGCCAACGGAATCAGTTAAATACTGTTATTGCTCTCTTTCCAAACTTCGAGGAACAGGGGTTGGGAAGAACCCGTTTGATTAAACATTCGATTGATGTAGGAAGCACTACCCCGATCAAGCAACGGTTCTATCGGTGTCTCCAGCGGTTGAGAAATTGATGTTTGGTGAAATTGACCGAATGTTAGCATTAGGTGTGATCGAACCATCCACATCCCCATGGATCTCGCCTATGAGATTGGTTGTAAAACCAAACAAAATTCGTTTGTGTCTAGACGCTAGGAAAGATGCAACGAAGAAAGATGCATATCCACTTCCTAGCATTGAGGGTATAGACTCCCAAAAGCCAATATAATTACAAAGCTCGATCTGAAAGATGCCTACTGGCAAATAGCTTTAGATGATGCATCCAAGCTGCTCACAGCGTTCACAGTTCCTGGAAGACCACTCTACAAGTTTGTAGTGATGCCGTTTGGACTGTGTAATGCTCATCAAACAATGTGCAATCTTATGGATGAAATCATTCCCCCAGATCTCCGGCATGATTTGGTCATTGTTTCAGAAGACTGTCCAAACCATTTGGAAGTGTTAATTCGTATTTCCTCTCAGTTTCGAAAAGCCAATCTCACACTGAATGTCTCAAAGACTAAATTTTGTGTCACTAGGGTGAACTATTTGGGATACATTATTGGTGATGGCGGTATTACTACGGATCCTGAAAAGATAAGTGCTATTCAAAATTGGCCGGTACCCAAAAATTTGAAACAAGTTCGAGGTTTCTTGGGACTGGCACCCTGCCAGTATCGGCGGTTTATTGACAATTTTTCCACTGAAGCATATCCCATATCAGAAGTACTTTCTTCCAAGAAGAAATTTATTTGGACCCCCGAAGCCCAAGCTGCCCCCTCTTTCCTCCCTCTCATAACAAATTTTCCTAATTCTAACACAATGCACTGCATTAGTCCCCTGAGTGTTAGTCTAACGTAAAAAAAAAGTGATTATGGTATAGGGGCAGTTCTCGTGCAATTGGATGGCGAAGGCCAAGAAAAACCCATTGCATACATGAGTCGAAAATTGAATTCAGCTCAGCGTAATTACAGTGTCACAGAGAGGGAGTGTCTGAAAGCTCTAGAGGCCATATACCGTTTTAGGTGTTATCTAGAGATGCAAGAATTCGAAGTAATAACGGACCACTCGAGTTTAGTGTGGCTGGTGCGTCAATCAGATCTCAGTGGAAGGTTAGCGAGGTGGGTGTTTAAACTTCAAGCCTACAAATTTACAATAAGTCACCGCAAGGGTAAAGACAACGTGGTTCCCGATGCCTTATCCAGGATTCCTGAGGAGGATGGAATATGTGGTTTGGAAATACTAGAACCTGAAGTAGATTTGAACTCTAAACATTTTGAAGACGCTAATTATCAGGTGCTTGGAATGAGAATTAAGGAAAACGAAGATAAGTACCCAGATATAAAAATTGTAGATAAATATATTTATATCCGAACAGAGAATTATTCTGGCGAGGAACATCAAGAACAACAAGCATGGAAGCTGTGGATACCCAGCAACCTAAGAACCGTAGTCATTTACAGGGCACATGACGCTCCTGTTGCTGCCCATGGGGGATATGCAAAACCTTAGAGCTCATCCGAAGAAACTTGTTCTGGCCCGGGATGGTACGTGATGTGAGAAAGTATGTAAATGATTGTGCCATTTGTAAAATCACCAAGTCCCCTAACTTTACAAAGAAACCCCCTATGCGAAATCAGGCTACCTCTATTCGTCCAATGCAACGATCGTACATTGACCTTCTGGGTCCATATCCCAGAAGTAAAGCGGGTTGTATTAGCCTTCTAATAGTACTAGACCACCTTACAAAATTCCATTGGCTCTGTCCTCTGCGAAAATTTACATCCAAATTGATTCAAGTGTTTTTAGCGAAGCAGCTATTTCATACCTTTGGAGTCCCAGAGGTAATAGCAAGTGACAATCGTAGTCAATTCCGAGCGAATGACTTCAATGCGTTCCTGACCAGATATGGCATAACTCATACATATACCGCTGTCTACTCGCCGCAATCCAATGCCTCCGAACGGGTCAATCGATCGTTAATTGCTGGAATTCGTGCTTACTTGAAGCAAGATCAACGACGTTGGGATGAAAATTTAACCGCCATTAGCTGCGCTCTTAGGAACTCCAAGCATCAGTCGATAAATAGTTCACCCTATCACGCTCTTTTTGGTTTCAATATGATAACCCATGGTTCTTCCTATTCTCTTTTGCGAAATTTACATCTGATAGATGAGCCAGCGGCCAAACTTTCTAGGGAAGATACAATCCAAACACTTCGACATGACTTGCGCAAGTACATTAAAGAGGCCTATGAGAAAAATCAAAAGCAGTACAATCTTCGAGTCAGAATACCAACTTTTCATGTAGGGTTTTTATCAAAGCTCGTTTACGGGAAAAACTAGGAAATCGCTATTATATCCTTGAGGATTTAACAGGTAAATTAACTGGTACATTCCATGCGAAGGATATTCGAGCATAACAACATTTCTATGTCCATCGGACCTTTGATGAAAATAGTAACCGATTTCGAAAATATTAGGGTTTCGTGGTAAAGAAATGCACTCACAATACATTTTCCGTGACCGATTCAAGTTTACTTAATGATTACTCAATTAAAATCCATAGAAATATATTTTTTTTTGATTATTTATAATCAATATATATATAATTTATATATATAATCATATTATATATAATTTATATATATAATCAGCCATTCAAAATCTTCAGTAAATGTTAAATTTTATGTTTTTTGTTAAAAAAAAAATATAGAAATTCAAATAATTTCTCTCCTTTTTTTTCCAAACTCGGTGTTCTAATACTAAAGTATTGGGTCTTGCAATCACCAAATTTAAAAAACACACTACAAATGTTTTTTTTTCTAACGTTTCTCGTTTAAATAATGAAGATTATTGTAAAAGAACTTCGATTGTTTGACTTTCGTCGGGGATTAAACAATGATTGAATATAAGTAACAAATCGGGGTTCATATACTGAAAAAGTATAAGCCCTAATTTAAATTATATTTTCGATTAAATTTATACGTATTTTAGAATGTTTTAATGAAATAATATTGTGAGTGTAAGAATGGTCTATTAAACCATTTTTTTTTTCAATCATCAATTCCATTTGATATTGATATGAGGAATGGTTCTCTTGATTCCATACGTGGCAACCCTGACATGACAAATTTAATAAATTATTTATGGTATATATGGTCAGGCCCCTAAGGAAGCTCATGCTTTTACATGTTTTTGGTTTTTAAATTTTTTGGCTCTCAAAGGAAGAGGTTTTTTTTTAAGTTACCATTTTGCGAATTGGCTGATTTATAAGTGAGTAATGGGGCAAAATACCCTTCGGTAATAATGATGGAAAAGCTTTCAGAATTTTGTTTAGAGACTGAGTACATTGGTTAATTTTAGTTAGATAAACACGACTAATGTAAAAAAAAAACTAAAACTGGTCGGTTTTCATTTAAACCTGGGTTAACCGGGTTTTCGCTTTTGAATACTCTAAACATGACCACATAACACAGTTGGCATTAATCACAAAATGCCCATTCATTTTATATACGGACGTAAAAGTTTTCGGTCGTAATTAGAAAATTTAGTAATTCGGATTATATTTTAACTAGTAGGTTAATTGGGGTTATGATTAAAATTTGATATAAGAAAATGGTTGGGTGATGATTTGTATTTTCTTTCACATAATGTCATATTTTTTTGTGGTACTCAGTCTTAGCTTTAGTTAATATTTTTTTTTTCATTGAACTAAATGGTTCTCAGAATGTTTCGGAGTTTAGTATGTCATTCATTTAGGGCCAAATTGTTTTTCTGAATTGGCTATATATTCGGAGGTTATAAGATATATGTGAAAAGCTTAGGATAAACTCTATTTCAAGCACTGCAACTTGGGTTATTTAACATAGAGGAAAAATAGGAAAAAGTAAATTAAATAAAACCCCTACCACATGATTTATTTTTTTTATTAGCATTTTGGGTTTACCTTTTCTCATTATAATTGAGAATTTTTTCAGATACAGACGATCAACCAGGGTTGGCGCCTCCGCTAAATTTACGTGTGTTCAACACTTGGATTCAACCCAGTAATTCAATTAGTTATTTACCCAATTTTATAGTTTTCTATCAAAGAAGGTAGCAAAGAGTATACAGTTTATTAACTGAATAATAATATAAGGAAAAGGCATGTATTTTAATAAGCCTTCCCTGTTTTGGTTCACCGTCGAAAATGCATTTTTTTGCTGCATATTTGGTTATACCATCACTGGTGAAGAGCTGTGTTTATTAGCTGGTACTGCTGGTTCTCTGTAAAGATAATTAGATAATTAATTTGCTTACTGTCAAATTTTTACAAACTTCGATACGTTTCTCGAAATCACGTCACTTCCTTTTCTTGGCAGACGTTCAAGAAACCGATTTTTTTTAATCCCTAAGTGAATAATAAAAATTTTAAGAACTCCTAAGAGGTAATATATATAAAAGTTACAATCGCGTCAATTAAAAGCTGTTCACCCAAAAGAAAGGTAAATATTTTTTCAAAATTATAAATTAAGTGAATATTATACAATTGAATTATTCCAACACGTTAGGAATTTGTTTTTCCGTAACCTCGTGGGTTAACCATTAAAACTAACCTACATATCGTGGGATTAAATGCATACACGTATTCTAAGAGGAAATAATCCAAGGCTTAAAACATTATCACCCTTTTGGGTCACCAAAATTGTATTGTATTGGGTCTAACCCCAATCCCTAACCCCACATTACTTATTTCTATCAAGGTAAGCACAATGGAATTCAAGACAAAAAAATGAATGAATACCTTCCCTGTTAGAAATCGAGATAATATATAAATCAATCAACATGGGTGAACCATCTGTGTTCATGTATAATTGCTTGTTAACAGGATTCATTTTGGATTAACGTTTCATTTGAAGAAAAATAACTTATATCTATTTTCCTCTAACACAATACCAAGAGCAATCATTTCGAAAAGGCCTTCCTTGCCTTGGTCGAATTTGCCTAGAGTCCAACACTATCAGATCCACCTAATAGTTATCATCAGGTTGACTTGCTTAGCAAAATATTGCCACAAAAAGGAAAAAAAATATTTTTTAAATTTTAATATAAATTAAATTTAAATAATTTCATACGTGATAAAGATATATATATATATATTTTGCTGTAAATAGGAAAGGAAAGATTACGCATTAAAAGTTCATAAAGTTTAATCATAATCATTATCAATAGCATTCACAGAAAACAATGATTGCATTCTTTTAAAATTCTCCATTAATCGTAACCAAATGCAAGAACTTTTTATATACAGCATCTGCGATTAAGCGATACATCAGAACATCAACAGGTTCGATCTTCGAACAAGGCCTTCTTCGTCATCAAACATGTTGGTAAGTGATTTATATCTCAAACCTATTTTCTAACAATTTTGTTCTTGCATCATAAATTTTCTTATTAAAACCAAAAGCAACAACAATTTCTTTTTTATAATGTTTCATGAAATTGTCTCTTTAATAATAACTCTTGGTCAGTAACTCTTTACGTGAATACCACTATTTTTGCACATTCTCTTTATCTCCAGGTTGGCAATCGAAACGACTATCGGCAGCGTTATTGATTTTTTTTTTGCAGAAACGGTATATTATACCTATCGGTTTTGGTATAACAGATACCGAAACATCCCGTACTCTTTAAAAATTATATTTTTTGAATGGCGAATTTTAATTCAGGTTTGCAAAAAATTAATGAAGTTTGCCAGAATTTGTCTATCAAGACTTCTCATTAAATCGTAGAAAAATTCCGTTTGTATATTCAAAATTTCATACGTAAGAACGTTTAATGAACAGCTAGTTTCATCAAAATTATGAAGTTTTTTCTTTAAATTTAAAACATTTTCCACTCATTAGTGAAAAACAAAAATAAAACACTATTAGTTTACTTGCAAATTCCATACAAATTCGTCCAATCAAAATCGCAGTCTTGCCACCTCCGTTTCAAAATGTTTTGAACAGGCATCAGTTGCCAACCTTGCTTTAACATATTCGGTAAAATTAGCTTCGCTACAGAATTGATGAAAAAAATATATTGAAAAAATATTGTTTTTGCCAAAAAATCCAAATATATAATTACACTACAGTCTCGGTAATGTCGGTTTTGTGTATAAAGTAAAAATAGGATTTTTTTTATAATTTTTTTTATTAAGATTTAATTATTTTCTCATTTTAGCCAATTTTAATGATTAGTTTTTAGCAAATAGTTTTTTTTAGCAAGATTTAACACAAAATCAATTTTAAGCAAATTTTCATACAAATTAATTTCACTTGCACTAAATGTTTTTTTTTTTCTAATCATGAACTTAATAAAAAAAAGTGAATAGAAATTTTGTTATTTCAAAATCTTAGATCACGCAAATTTTCTTTTCTTCCTTCTTTTATGCCCTTTTCATTTGGGTCTTTTACACGATTTCTATGCCTTACGAAATAATTTTAGAAAATTTACCACATTTTTGTTGGACCATTCTGTAGAATTTTTTTCCTTCTTCATTTTTTTAACACCTTTTAAACCAATTTTTTTTTAATATTAATTTAATTGTTTTCCCACTACACTTGTTTTTTCTTCCGACGGCTTTTGTGTTAAGGTCCTGTAGCCGATGACGTTGACTAAAAGCACTTTTTAACGGCACTGATCGAACGCTTGCTGGACGATGATATCATAGGCAAAGAGAGTGTGAGAATCGAAAGCTTCTATTTGCCTATTCCAAAACCTGGATTCATGGTCGATGCTATTATTTTATATTAAGCACAAGGTGCCAAATCTATTAAAAAGAGACTTTTATAGGATTTGATAATATTAATATTTTATTAGCTATTTTTTTACCGTTTGAGATGGCACCAGGGGGAAATTGTAAAGAAGTAGCCACAAAATATAAAAATATGATTCAATTTGCTTGAAAGATTTAGGCATAGAGCACAATCAATAATAATTAAAATTTCCAGAAGTTACCTTAGGATAAAGATACTTTTTATAGTTTTATCATTAGCAATGAACACTGCAGAGAAGTAAATATGTATGTAAATAAAAAAAATTAAACTAATCCCTACTCATTGAAAATAAAATACTCACATAATTTTTCCCAATTTCCTGCTTCACAGTTTGTGTAATATTTACAAAACAAAAAAATCAGCTTTAAACAAAAAAAATCAAACACTATTTTTGTTTACTTTAGTTAACTTTTTAAAACTGAGAACTTTCTTCCTTAGCGGTTGAATGATAAAATGACTGAGAAATCTATCTTTTGGTCAAACGAAAGCTCGGTTTCGTCATTATGACTCGACAAATTTGGATGGTTACGTTTTAATTCCAAGTATTGTAAAATAGCGAACAGATAAATGCAGAATAAACGTCAACAAGTAATAAATAGGCAAGTGTCAGAAGTAGTTTTTCAGGTACAGATGGCGTTGTGCAAAAGCGTTAAAGATTGAAAGCAATCTGCTTGAAAAAAACAAAGATAAAATTATTGAAATAGGGGAAAGAAAATAATCCGCCATTACAAATTCCCCCCGCCAAAATCAGACTTTGGGGTAAAATATCAACAACAAAGCTCATAACGCTTGCTGGGAAGAATCTGAAATAATCAAATATATTGGCGTATGTCTTTGGCATGGTAAGTCCCTAGCAATGTACCTTTCAAGTCCTCAAGCTCATAATAACTATTGCCCAATTTTCGGCCTATGCGTGCGTAGGAGCTAACTTGGCATTATAGCCTTGTTCAAAATTACTTTGCTTAAAGTTTCTACGAAAAACCTCCTGGCCTACATCATAGGACACCTCTCTAGATCAAAGTACGCTCGTTCCTCTCGAACTGTTTTTGAACCAGTTGCATAGCCTTTTTGCTCATGATTTGCATTGAGTCATTGCGGTCAAACCGTACCGAACGATCGTCTAACATATCGAGCTGACGCAAAAGAGCATAGGTGGAACCATTAGTCACCATATGCTGACCGAACGCAAGATAATATGGCGACGTACCAATAGCCGAATGAACCGACGACCTAAGGGCACAACCAATACTGCTCAAGAGCGCGTCCCAATTTTTTTGATCAGGCTTAACATATGACTTTATTGTGGACAAAATCGACCTATTTACTCTCTCGGAAGAATTTGCTTGCGGAGCGTGAACTGTCGTGTATATATGCTTAACACCATAACGCGAGAGGAATTGATTAAATTGGTTTGAACGAAATTGTGAGCCGTTGTCCGAAACCACAATTTCTGGAATTCCGAATGTATGGAACAACTCTTCTTCCATATACTTAACAACCGGCCCTGCAGTTAGCTTTTTAACGGGTTTTAAAAACGGGAATTTAGAGATATGGTCAAGGACTAAAAATATTCCGACGTTACCCGAGCGCGACCGTGGATACGGACCAAGAAAATCGACGTATAATTTCTGGAAAAATCTCTGGGTTTCCGACGTTTTACCCATAGGAGGCCTGAGAACTTGGTTAGGATATTTGGTCATTTTACATACATCGCAATCGTTTATATAATTTTTCACGTCAATTACCAAATTTGGCCAAAAATAAAAACGGCGAATTTTCCCACTATGTGACGAAAGAGGGTTATCGTGAGCACTTTTTAATATCTCGGGAATCATACCTTTTGGCATCCACAATTTCCACGCCAAATCATCGTGTAATTTTGCTCCTGTAGCATGTTCTGTTCTTCTGTACAGGTATCCGTCTACTAGTTTCAAGTCCGGCATTTTGTCAATGGACATCTCAACTTTGCTCAATAGTTCCTTATGTTCGACAGATTTAAAATGAGTAGAATTAAGATCTACAAAAGTCCCAGAGTCAGTGTCTAAATCAGTTAAGCTATCGATCAATAATGCGGACAGGTCCTCAGTGTTGGCCCTAGATAAAGTATTCGGGACAATGTTCAAACTCCCACGCCTGTGATGAATGTTAAATTTGTATCCCTGCAGTTTTAAAGCCCACCGAGCTAGCCTAGAACTCAGATCCGTCTGAGACATGAGCCACTTTAATGACATGGTCAGTGATGACAGTAAACTCATGTCCTTCGACATAGGCCCTAAACTTTTTAATGATTAACAAAGCTGCTAAGCATTCTTGTTCGGTCACTGAATAGTTACGTTGGGCTTGGTTGAGTTTCTTGGACATAAATGCCACAGGAACCTCTTCACCCTCCGCATTATTTTGGACCAGCACGCTTCCTATACCTGTCTTGCTAGTAAGACAGGTATGAAAGTGTATGCAGTGTATGAAAAATGGCTGCGAAAAATCGGGGCTGTGTAAAACAGGAGCTGTGCTCAAATGGGTCTTTAAAACTTCAAAAGCTTTTTGGGCTTCATCGGTCCATACAAATTTTCTCTTCGCCTCCAACAAGTCAGTCAAAGGCGTGGTAATTAAAGCGTAGTCCCTAATAAATTTCCGGTACCAACCTGTCATACCCAAAAATCTACGAATCTGTTTCACGGATCTAGGAACTGAAAAGTCAGTAATGGCAGACACTTTCTCCGGATCCGTCTGTATAACTCCATTACCCACTAAATGGCCTAAATACTTTACTTCCGGTACACAAAAGTTACTTTTCCCTACGTTTATCGTCAAACCTGAGTCACGTATCTTCTGCGCAACCATCCTTAGAACCTCGAGATGCCTTTCGAAAGTATCCGATATGATCAGAAGATCATCCAGATAAACAAACACCTCCGTTCTAAGGGCCGGTGGTATTACCTTGTCCATTAAGCGAGACATGGTCTGCGGGGCATTACAAAGCCCGAAAGGCATAACCTTGTGATGGTACAACGGTCTCCCAGGAACGGTGAATGCTGTTTTATCTCTTGTTCCCAAATCTAAAGGAATCTGCCAAAAGGCATCTTTGAGGTCTAATGATGTTATAAATTCGGCTTTGGGAAGCCTGCTCAAAATTCCATAGATTTGCTGCAATGGATAGGCGTCACCAATGGTTACCGAATTTAATTTCCTACTATCCAAGCATAGTCGGTTCTTTCTGGGTTTCCTATGCAGTACTACAGGAGAAGACCATGCACTATTGGATTCTTCTATAACTTCGAGAGCTATCATTCGGTCTAGCTCCTCATAAATTAATTTTTCGACGGCAGGCGAAACCGGGAAATGCCGTTGTTTGATGGGTTTTGCGTTCCCGGTGTCAATAACGTGGCATAACACATTTGTTTTACCTAGGCCCTCGTTAGCAAACGAAGGACAGGCGATATAATTCGAGTGGTTCCTGCCGGGAGTAAATTAAATAATTTCCAAAAATCTACACCTAAATACAAATCTTGGTCTAAGCCTGGAATTATAAAAATTGTAATCGGTTTTTCTTCACTCTTAAACGAAATTCCAGTTTCAACCAAGCTGAGAATCTTTTGCTTACTTCCGTTTGCCGCCCGAAATTAAATAATTTTCAGCTGCCTTGGAACCTATGCAACTGATAGACGCACCTGTGTCCATCAGATCTACCATCTTTTCACCAAAGAGGTATACCTCAGCATACGGCCGTACATCACATGGTTTATTCAATATAGAACAGATTGTTCGCTGTTTATAATTCCTAACTTTTTGCCAAAATGAACGCGTACGTCGAGCTGAGCGTTTAGTTTTATGACTATCACCAAAAATCCTATTACGAGCCTTCTCATTTTCTTTTAAACACACGTGAAATGCTTTAAAAGATTGGCTGATAAAATTGGCACTTAAAGATTTTGTACCATCATCACTCGTTTCTAAAATGTCACGTCCTGTAGAAATATTGCCATATCTGGTAGTATTTTTAATGCTGGTGGAATCTTTGTTACATAATATTGATTTTTTTTTAAATTTTTATTCCATTTCCGGATCCGACTGTTTCGGTTGCCGGTGCACATTCTGTTGTACAGTTGCTTTGCCGTTTTTTGGATTGCACTTTTTGCAGTTGGATTTAAAAGTAAGAATTTTGTAGAAAATTAATATTAAAATATATTTATTTAAAATCGCAATTACTTTCATTTATATTGTATAAGATTTATCTCGAACAAAGAAATTAAAATGATGGGAAACGGGGAAAAGATAAATAAGATATATATATATATATATTTTTCTTTTAATTGTATAAATATTGATTTTAATTAAAACTTATTGAAAAAAAAAATTATTCAGTGGATACTAACTTAAATATAAGGGATAAAGTAATAATAATAAAATATGTTCACTTTTAATTTCGGTACCCAAATGCAAATTACAAATCAATTTAATTTAAAAAGATATTATTTAGATTTCTTTTAAATTTATTGGAATTTTCATAACAGCTTTTAACAAGAAGAATAAAATAAGTTCAATAAAAAAATTTAGTTGGTTACGTTAATCATAAAGCATCCAAAGTTCAATAAACTCAAGATATTTAATCTAGTTTTACCGAAATTAAAAATGTAAACAAGCCAGGAAAAAAATTTAATGTAGGTCAAAATTATAAAAAAATGAGAGTAAAGAAAGAAAAAAACTTACATTATTAACGATGCTCACTCCTTGGAAAGTCAGTGCTGCTCGGTCGTTAAAGCTGTAAAAAAAGCTTTCTCTTTATGTAAGAGAAATGTTAATGTTAAAGAACATTAGCTGCACAAATGTAAAATTATTTTATTTTATATAAGTTTAAACGTTTGAGATTTTAAAGCTGAGTTAAATCATTTATAAGGTTATTAAAAGTTAAAAATAATTTTGTATTTAACTTAATATAGCGTTTTCTTTTTTTTTAACACAACCAAAATTTATGAAGATGTAAAGCTGTTAGCTAACATTAAAAGTTGTAGGCGGATAACAATGCTGTTAACATTTGTACATGATCTTAAGTTTAGCTTTCTGTTAAAGAATTTTGCTTCGGTTAAACTGTACATTGAAAAGCAAGAAATTACCAGAAAACGAAAAATAATTTAAAATAAACGGAACTATTACATAGGCAATTTAAATAGAGAAATATTTTTACACTGTGCATCCAATTTTATTTTTTAATTATAACAAAAGAAATATTTCAAAGCATATAAAATAAAATATTTTATGTGTATATGAATTGTTTTAACTCATATATTTCTAATTTTGACCAGTTTCAGTAATTTCTACACGTTATTTGTTTCCCGGTGTTTTTGTATGTTTTTTATAATTTAGTTTTAAGTAGGATTTGTTTTTTTATAATTTTTTTTTTAAGATTTAATTATTTTCTCATTTTAGCCAATTTAAATGATTAGTTTTTAGCAAGTATTTAAATAGTTTTTTTTAGCAAGATTTAACACAAAATCAATTTTAAGCAAATTTGCATACAAATTTATTTCACTTGCACTAAATGTTTATATTGATAAGTTTTTTTCTAATCATGAACTTAATAAAAAAAGTGGATAGAAATTTTGTTATTTCAAAATCTTAGATCACGCAAATTTTCTTTTCTTCCTTCTTTTATGCCCTTTTCATTTGGGTCTTTTACACGATTTCTATGCCTTACGAAATAATTTTAGAAAATTTTGCCACATTTTTGTTAGATCATTCTGTAGAATTTGTTTTCCTTCTTCATTTTTTTTAACACCTTTTAAACCAATTTTTTTGACGTTGACTAAAAGCACTTTTTAACGACACTAATCGAACGCTTGCTGGACGATGATATCATAGGCAAAGAGAGTGTGAGAATCGAAAGCTTCTATTTGCCTATTCCAAAACCTGGATTCATGGTCGATGCTATTATTTTATATTAAGCACAAGGTGCCAAATCTATTAAATAGAGACTTTTATAGGATTTGATAATATTAATATTTTATTAGCTATTTTTTTACCGTTTGAGATGGCACCAGGGGAAAATTGTAAAGAAGTAGCCACAAAATATAAAAATATGATGCAATTTCCTTGAAAGATTTAGGCATAGAGCATAACCAATAATAATTAAAATTTCCGGAAGTTACCATAGGATAAAGGTACTTTTTATAGTTTTATCATTAGCAATGAACACTGCAGAGAAGTAAATATGTATGTAAATAAAAAAAATTAAACTAATCCCTACTCATATGAAAATAAAATATTCACATAATTTTTCCCAATTTCCTGCTTCACAGTTTGTGTAATATTTACAAAAAAAATAAGCTTTAAGCAAAAAAATCAAACAAAAACAAAAAACAAAAGTTCACTTTTTTTTAAAACTGAGAACTTTCTTCCTTAGCGGTTGAAAGATAAAATGGCTGAGAAATCTATCTTTTGGTCAAACGAAAGCTCGGTTTCGCCATTATGACTCGACAAATTTGGATGGTTAACGTTTTAATTCCAAGTATTGTAAAGTAGCGAACAGATAAATGCAGAATAAACGTCAACAAGTGATAAATAGGCAATTGTCAGCAAAGTAGTTTTTCAGGTACAGATGGCGTTGTACAAAAGCGTTAATGATTGAAAGCAATCTGTTTAACTTTGAAAAATAATCCAAAAGATAGCAAGCGCCATTACAATATCTGTATTATGTTTTCTTTTTTAAGTTGTAAGAAGTTTAAATCGAGTTTTCTCCTTATCTAAGCCCCGGAGAGCGCAAAAAAAGATTTAATTTTGTATTATTTATTGTTTTTTTAATGTATAAAAACTTTAAATAGAGTTTTTTCCTTAACTAAGCCCCGGAGAGCGAAAAAGAGCTTCATTTGATATGTTATCGTCCAAAAATTCGTATTTTCTAAAAAATTATTTTTTTTGTTTAAGTTATAAAAAGTTTACATAGAGTTTTCTCCTAATCTCATCCCCGGAGAGCGAAAAAGAGCTTTATTTGACATATTATCGTCCAAAAATTCGAATTTTCTAAAAAATTTTAAAAAGAGCTTAATTTGATATATTGTCGACCAAATATTAGTATTTTCAAAAAAATTTTAAAATTTTAATTTTTGTATTAATTATTTTTTTGTTTAAGTTATAACAAGTTTAAATAGAGTTTTCTCCTTAACTAAGCTCGAGAGAGTGAAAAAAAGCTTCATTTGATATTATCGTCCAAAAATTCGTATTTTTTACAAATCTGAAAAATTTAATTTTTCTATTAATCATTGTTTTTTTTAATGTATAACAAGTTTAAATGGAGTTTTCTCCTTAACTAAGCTCCGGAGAGCGAAAAAGAACTTCATTTGATTTATTATCGTCCAAAAATTCGTATTTTCCAAAAAATTTTAAAAAGAGCTTAATTTGATATATTATCGACCAAAAATTCATATTTTCTTAAAAATTTAATTTTTGTTTATATATATTTTTTAAGCTATAAAAAGTTTAAATAGAGTTTTTACCTTGGCTAAGGACTGGAGAGCGAAAAAGAACTTCATTTGATATATTATCGTCCAAAAATTCATATTTTCTAAATAAATTTGAAAAATTTTAATTTTGTATTGATTATATTTTTTTTAAGTTATAAAAAGTTTTGATAGAGTTTTCTGCTTTGAAAAATTTAATTTTTGTATTAATTATTTTAATGTATAACAAGTTTAAACTTAACTAAGCCCCAAAGAGCGAACAAAGAGCTTCATTTGATATGTTATCGTCCAAAAATTCGTATTTTCTAAAAATTTGAAAAATTTTTAATTTTATATTAACTATTTTTTTTGTTTAAGTTATAAAAAGTTTAAATAGAGTTTTTTCCTTAACTAAGCCCCGAAGAGCGAAAAAGAGCTTAATTTGATGAATTATCGACCAAAAATTCGTATTTTCTAAAAAATTTTATTTCTGTATTATATTTTCTTTTTTAAGTTATATCGAGTTTTCTCCTTATCTAAGCCCCGGAGAGCGAAAAAATACTTTATTTGATATATCATCGACCAACAATTCGTATTTTCTAATAAATTTGAAAAATTTAAATTTTGTATTGATTATATTTTTTTTTTAAGTTATAAAAAGTTTTGATAGAGTTTTCTGCTTAACTAAATAGAGTTTTTTCTTTGACTAAGGACTGGACAGGGAAAAAGAACTTCATTTGATATATTATCGTCCAAAAATTCGTATTTTCTAAAAAATTTAATTTTTGTATTAATTATTCTTTTTTAATGTATAAAAAGTTTAAATTGAGTTTTCTCCATAACTATGCTCCGGAGAGCGAAAAAGAGCTTCATTTGATATATTGTCGACCAATAATTCGTATTTTCTAAAAAATTTTAAAAATGTAATTTTTGTATTAATTATTTTTTTTTTAATTTATAAAAAGATTAAATAGAGTTTTCTCCTTAACTAAGCTCGAGAGAGTGAAAAAAAAAGCTTCATTTGATATTATCGTCCAAAAATTAGTATTTTTTACAAATCTGAAAAATTTAATTTTTCTATTATTTTTTTAATGTATAACAAGTTTAAATGGAGTTTTCTCCTTAACTAAGCTCCGGAGAGCGAAAAAGAGCTTCATTTGATTTATTATCGTCCAAAAATTCGTATTTTCTAAAAAATTTTAAAAATTGCTTAATTTGATATATTATCAACCAAAAATTCATATTTTCTTAAAAATTTAATTTTTGGTTATTTATTTTTTTTAAGTTATAAAAAGTTTAAATAGAGTTTTTACCTTGGCTAAGGACTGGAGAGCGAAAAAGAACTTCATTTGATATATTGTCGACCAAAAATTCGTATTTTCTAAAAAGTTTTAAAAATGTAATTTTTGTATTAATTATTTTTTTTTAATGTATAAAAAGATTAAATAGAGTTTTCTACTTAACTAAGCTCGAGAGAGTGAAAAAAAAGCTTCATTTGATATTATCGTCCAAAAATTCGTATTTTTTACAAATCTGAAAAATTTAATTTTTCTATTAATCATTGTTTTTTTTAATGTATAACAAGTTTAAATGGAGTTTTCTCCTTAACTAAGCTCCGGAGAGCGAAAAAGAGCTTCATTTGATTTATTATCGTCCAAAAATTCGTATTTGCTAAAAAATTTTAAAAAGAGCTTAATTTGATATATTATCGACCAAAAATTCATATTTTCTTAAAAATTTAATTTTTGTTTATTTATTTTTTTTAAGCTATAAAAAGTTTAAATAGAGTTTTTACCTTGGCTAAGGACTGGAGAGCGAAAAAGAACTTCATTTGATATATTATCGTCCGAAAATTCATATTTTCTAAAAAAAATTGAAAAATTTAAATTTGTTTAAGTTATAAAAATTTTAAAAAGAGTTTTCTCCTTATTTAAGCCTCGGAGAGCGAAAAGGAGCTCCATTTGATATATTATCGTCCAAAAAATCGTATTTTCTAAGAAAATTGAAAAATTAAAATTTTGTAGTAATTATATTTTTTTTAAGTTATAAAAAGTTTGAATAGAGTTTTCTGCTTAACTAAGCCCCGAAGAGCGAAAAAGAGCTGCATTTGATTTATTATCGTCCAAAAATTAGTATTTTCTAAAAAATTTGAAAAATTTAAATTTTGTATTCATTATTTTTTTTAAGGTATAAACAGTTTAAATGGAGTTATCTCCTCAACAAAGCCCCGGAGAGCGAAAAAGAGCTTCATTTGATAAATTATCGACCAGAAATTCGTATTGTCAAAAAAATTGTAATATCTGTATTAATTTTTCTTTTTTAAGTTATAAGAAGTTAAAATCGAGTTTTCTCCGTATCTAAGCCCCGAAAAGCGAAAAAATACTTAATTTGATATATCATCGACCAACAATTCGTATTTTCTAATAAATTTGAAAAATTTAAATTTTGTATTGATTATATTTTTTTTAAGTTATAAAATGTTTTGATAGAGTTTTCTGCTTTGAAAAATTTAATTTTTGTATTAATTATTTTAATGTATAAAAAGTTTAAACTTAACTAGCCCCAAAGAGCGAACAAAGAGCTTCATTTGATATGTTATCGTCCAAAAATTCGTATTTTCTAAAAATTTGAAAAATTTTTAATTTTATATTAACTATTTTTTTTTGTTTAAGTTATAAAAAGTTTAAATAGAGTGTTTTCCTTAACTAAGCCCCGAAGAGCGAAAAAGAGCTTAATTTGATGAATTATCGACCAAAAATTCGTATTTTCTAAAAAATGTTATTTCTGTATTATTTTTTCTTTTTGAAGTTATAAAAGTTTAAATCGAGTTTTCTCCTTATCTAAGCCCCGGAAGCGAAAAAATACTTAATTTGATATATCATCGACCAACAATTCGTATTTTCTAATAAATTTGAAAAATTAAAATTTTGTATTGATTATATATTTTTTTTTTAAGTTATAAAAAGTTTTGATAGAGTTTTCTGCTTAGCTAGAGTTTTTTCTTTGACTAAGGACTGGAGAGGGAAAAAGAACTTCATTTGATATAGTCCAAAAATTCGTTTTTTCTAAAAAATTTAATTTTTGTATTAATTATTCTTTTTTAATGTATAAAAAGTTTAAATTGAGTTTTCTCCATAACTAAGCTCCGGAGAGCGAAAAAAAGAGCTTCATTTGATAAATTATCGACCAGAAATTCGTATTTTCTAAAAAATGTAATATCTGTATTCATTTTTCTTTTTGTAAGAAGTCTAAATCGAGTTTTCTCCTAATCTAAGCCCGGAGAGCGAAAAATAGCTTGGAAGTAAGTGAGTAGAGTGGGTGGAAGTGAGTGGAAATGAGTGGAGTAGTGAGTGGAACTGAGTGGAAGTGAATGGAGTGAGTGGAAGTGAGTGGAAGTGAGTGAAGTGAGTGGAAGTGAGTGGAAGTGAGTGGAAGTGAGTGGAAGTGAGTGGAAGTGAGTGGAAGTAAGTGGAAGTGAGTGGAAGTGAGTGGAAAAATTTAAATTTTGTATTAATTATTTTATTTTTTTGTTTAAGTTATAAAAAGTTTTAATAGAGTTTTCTCCTTAACTAAGCCCCGGAGACCGAAAAAGAGTTTCATTTAATATATTATCGTCCAAAAATTGGTATATTATAAAAAATTTTAAAAATTTAATTTTTGTATAAATTATTTTTTTTTTAATGTATAAAAAGTTTAAATAGAGTTTTCTCCTTGACTTAAGACCGGAGACCGAAAAAGAGCTTCATTTGATATATTATCGTCCAAAAATTCGTATTTTCTAAAAAAGTTCAAAAATTTAAATTTTGTATTCGTATTTTCTAAAAAATTTAAAAATTTAAATTTTGTATTAATTATTTTTTTTAAGTTAAAAAAAGTTTAAATAGAGTTTTTTCCTTAACTAAGCCCCGAAGAGCGAAAAAGAGCTTTATTTTACAAATAATCGATCAGAAATTCGTATTTTCTAAAAAATGTAATTTCTGTATAATTTTTTCTTTTTAAGTTATAAAAAGTTTAAATCGAGTTTTCTGCTTGGGTAAGCCCCGGAGAGCGAAAAAATACTTAATTTGATATATCATCGACCAACAATTCGTATTTTCTAAAAAATTTGAGAAATTTAAATTTTGTATTAATTATATGTTTTTTTAAGTTATAAAAAGTTTAAATAGAGTTTTCTGCTTAACTAAATAGAGTTTTCTCCTTACCTAAGCTCTGGAGAGCGAAAAAGAACTTTAGTTGATATATTATCGTCTAAAAATTAGTAGTTTCTAAAAAATTTTAAATAGAGTTTTCTCCTTAACTAAGCTCCAGAGAGTGAAAAAAAGCTTCATTTGATATTATCGTCCAAAAATTCGTATTTTTTTAAAAATTTTAAAAATTTAATTTTTCTATTAATTATTTTTTTTTTGTGTATAAAAAGTTTAAATAGAGTTTTCTCCTTAACTAATATCCGGAGAGCGAAAAAGAGCTTCATTTGATTTATTATCGTCCAAAAATTCGTATTTTCTAAAAAATTTTAAAAATTAAAATTTTGTATTTATTATTTTTTTTTGTTTAAGTTATTTAAGCCCCGGAGAGCGAAAAGGAGCTTCATTTGAGTTATTATGGTCCAAAAATTCGTATTTTCTAAAAAATTTTAGAAAATTTAATTTTTGTATTAATTATTTTTTTTAAGGTATAAAAAGTTTAAATGGAGTTATCTCCTCAACGTAGCCCCGGAGAGCGAAGAAGAGCTTCATTTGATCAATTATCGACCAGAAATTCGTATTTTCTAGAAAATTTAATATCTGTATTCATTTTTCTTTTTGTAAGTTGTAAGAAGTCTAAATCGAGTTTTCTCCTTATCTAAGCCCCGGAGAGCGAAAAATAGCTTGGAAGTGAGTAGAGTGAGTGGAAGTGAGTGGAAAAATTTAAATTTTGTATTAATTATTTTTTTTTGTTTAAGTTATAAAAAGTTTTAATAGAGTTTTCTCCTTAACTAAGCGCCGGAGAGCGAAAAAGAGTTTCATTTGATATATTATCGTCCAAAAATTCGTATTTTCAAAAAAGTTCAAAAATTTAAATTTTGTATTCGTATTTTCTAAAAAATTTGAAAAATTTAAATTTTGTATTCATTATATTTTTTAAGTTATAAAAAGATTAAATAGAGTTTTTTCCTTAACTAAGCCCCGAAGAGCGAAAAAGAGCTTTATTTTACAAATAATCGATAAAAAATTCGTATTTTCTAAAAAATGTAATTTCTGTATTATTTTTTCTTTTTTAAGTTATAAAAAGGTTAAATCGAGTTTTCTACTTGGGTAAGCCCCGGAGAGCGAAAAAATACTTAATTTGATATATCATCGACCAACAATTCGTATTTTCTAATAAATTTGAAAAATTTAAATTTTGTATTGATTATATTTTTTTTTTTAAGTTATAAAAAGTTTTGATAGAGTTTTCTGCTTTGAAAAATTTAATTTTTGTATTAATTATTTTAATGTATAAAAAGTTTAAACTTAACTAGCCCCAAAGAGCGAACAAAGAGCTTCATTTGATATGTTATCGTCCAAAAATTCGTATTTTCTAAAAATTTGAAAAATTTTTAATTTTATATTAACTTTTTTTTTTGTTTAAGTTATAAAAAGTTTAAATAGAGTGTTTTCCTTAACTAAGCCCCGAAGAGCGAAAAAAAAACTTAATTTGATGAATTATCGATACAAAAATTCGTATTTTCTAAAAAATGTTATTTCTGTATTATTTTTTCTTTTTGAAGTTATAAAAGTTTAAATCGAGTTTTCTCCTTATCTAAGCCCCGGAAGCGAAAAAATACTTAATTTGATATATCATCGACCAACAATTCGTATTTTCTAATAAATTTGAAAAATTAAAATTTTGTATTGATTATATATTTTTTTTTTAAGTTATAAAAAGTTTTGATAGAGTTTTCTGCTTAACTAGAGTTTTTTCTTTGACTAAGGACTGGAGAGGGAAAAAGAACTTCATTTGATATATTATCGTCCAAAAATTCGTATTTTCTAAAAAATTTAATTTTTGTATTAATTATTCTTTTTTAATGTATAAAAAGTTTAAATTGAGTTTTCTCCATAACTAAGCTCCGGAGAGCGAAAAAGAGCTTCATTTGATAAATTATCGACCAGAAATTCGTATTTTCTAAAAAATGTAATATCTGTATTCATTTTTCTTTTTGTAAGAAGTCTAAATCGAGTTTTCTCCTAATCTAAGCCCCGGAGAGCGAAAAATAGCTTGGAAGTGAGTAGAGTGAGTGGAAGTGAGTGGAAATGAGTGGAAGTGGGTGAAAGTGAGTGAAATTGAGTGGAAGTGAGTGGAAGTGCGTGGTAGTTGGTGAAAGTGAGTTAAAGTGAGTGGAACTGAGTGGAGTAGTGAGTGGAACTGAGTGGAAGTGAATGGAGTGAGTGGAAGTGAGTGGAAGTGAGTGAAGTGAGTGGAAGTGAGTGGAAGTGAGTGGAAGTGAGTGGAAGTGAGTGAAAGTGAGTGGAAGTGAGTGGAAGTGAGTGGAAGTAAGTGGAAGTGAGTGGAAGTGAGTGGAAAAATTTAAATTTTGTATTAATTATTTTATTTTTTTGTTTAAGTTATAAAAAGTTTACATAGAGTTTTCTCCTAATCTCATCCCCGGAGAGCGAAAAAGAGCTTTATTTGACATATTATCGTCCAAAAATTCGAATTTTCTAAAAAATTTTAAAAATTTAATTTTTGTATTAATTATTTTTTTTAAGGTATAAAAAGTTTAAATAGAGTTATCTCCTCACCTAAGCCCCGGAGAGCGAAAAAGAGCTTAATTTGATATATTGTCGACCAAATATTAGTAGTTTCAAAAAAATTTTAAAATTTTAATTTTTGTATTAATTCTTTTTTTGTTTAAGTTATAAAAAGTTTAAATAGAGTTTTCTCCTTAACTAAAAAAAGCTTCATTTGATATTATCGTCCAAAAATTCGTATTTTTTACAAATCTGAAAAATTTAATTTTTCTATTAATCATTTTTTTTTTAATGTATAACAAGTTTAAATGGAGTTTTCTCCTTAACTAAGCTCCGGAGAGCGAAAAAGAACTTCATTTGATTTATTATCGTCCAAAAATTCGTATTTTCCAAAAAATTTTAAAAAGAGCTTAATTTGATATATTATCGACCAAAAATTCATATTTTCTTAAAAATTTAATTTTTGTTTATATATTTTTTTTAAGCTATAAAAAGTTTAAATAGAGTTTTTACCTTGGCTAAGGACTGGAGAGCGAAAAAGAACTTCATTTGATATATTATCGTCCAAAAATTCATATTTTCTAAATAAATTTGAAAAATTTTAATTTTGTATTGATTATATTTTTTTTAAGTTATAAAAAGTTTTGATAGAGTTTTCTGCTTTGAAAAATTTAATTTTTGTATTAATTATTTTAATGTATAACAAGTTTAAACTTAACTAAGCCCCAAAGAGCGAACAAAGAGCTTCATTTGATATGTTATCGTCCAAAAATTCGTATTTTCTAAAAATTTGAAAAATTTTTAATTTTATATTAACTATTTTTTTTGTTTAAGTTATAAAAAGTTTAAATAGAGTTTTTTCCTTAACTAAGCCCCGAAGAGCGAAAAAGAGCTTAATTTGATGAATTATCGACCAAAAATTCGTATTTTCTAAAAAATTTTATTTCTGTATTATTTTTTCTTTTTGAAGTTATAAAAAGTTTAAATCGAGTTTTCTCCTTATCTAAGCCCCGGAGAGCGAAAAAATACTTAATTTGATATATCATCGACCAACAATTCGTATTTTCTAATAAATTTGAAAAATTTAAATTTTGTATTGATTATATTTTTTTTTTAAAGTTATAAAAAGTTTTGATAGAGTTTTCTGCTTAACTAAATAGAGTTTTTTCTTTGACTAAGGACTGGACAGGGAAAAAGAACTTCATTTGATATATTATCGTCCAAAAATTCGTATTTTCTAAAAAATTTAATTTTTGTATTAATTATTCTTTTTTAATGTATAAAAAGTTTAAATTGAGTTTTCTCCATAACTATGCTCCGGAGAGCGAAAAAGAGCTTCATTTGATATATTGTCGACCAATAATTCGTATTTTCTAAAAAATTTTAAAAATGTAATTTTTGTATTAATTATTTTTTTTTTTAATTTATAAAAAGATTAAATAGAGTTTTCTCCTTAACTAAGCTCGAGAGAGTGAAAAAAAGCTTCATTTGATATTATCGTCCAAAAATTAGTATTTTTTACAAATTTGAAAAATTTAATTTTTCTATTATTTTTTTAATGTATAACAAGTTTAAATGGAGTTTTCTCCTTAACTAAGCTCCGGAGAGCGAAAAAGAGCTTCATTTGATTTATTATCGTCCAAAAATTAATATTTTCTAAAAAAATTTAAAAATTGCTTAATTTGATATATTATCGACCAAAAATTCATATTTTCTTAAAAATTTAATTTTTGGTTATTTATTTTTTTTAAGTTATAAAAAGTTTAAATAGAGTTTTTACCTTGGCTAAGGACTGGAGAGCGAAAAAGAACTTCATTTGATATATTGTCGACCAAAAATTCGTATTTTCTAAAAAGTTTTAAAAATGTAATTTTTGTATTAATTATTTTTTTTTAATGTATAAAAAGATTAAATAGAGTTTTCTACTTAACTAAGCTCGAGAGAGTGAAAAAAAAGCTTCATTTGATATATTATCGTCCAAAAATTCATATTTTCTAAAAAAAATTGAAAAATTTAGATTTTTTTAAGTTATAAAAATTTTAAAAAGAGTTTTCTCCTTATTTAAGCCTCGGAGAGCGAAAAGGAGCTCCATTTGATATATTATCGTCCAAAAAATCGTATTTTCTAAGAAAATTGAAATATTAAAATTTTGTAGTAATTATATTTTTTTTAAGTTATAAAAAGTTTAAATAGAGTTTTCTGCTTAACTAAGCCCCGAAGAGCGAAAAAGAGCTGCATTTGATTTATTATCGTCCAAAAATTAGTATTTTCTAAAAAATTTGAAAAATTTAAATTTTGCATTCATTATTTTTTTTAAGGTATAAACAGTTTAAATGGAGTTATCTCCTCAACAAAGCCCCGGAGAGCGAAAAAGAGCTTCATTTGATAAATTATCGACCAGAAATTCGTATTGTCAAAAAAATTGTAATATCTGTATTAATTTTTCTTTTTTAAGTTATAAGAAGATAAAATCGAGTTTTCCCCGGAGAGCGAAAAAATACTTAATTTGATATATCATCGACCAACAATTCGTATTTTCTAATAAATTTGAAAAATTTAAATTTTGTATTGATTATATTTTTTTAAAGTTATAAAAAGTTTTGATAGAGTTTTCTGCTTTGAAAAATTTAATTTTTGTATTAATTATTTTAATGTATAAAAAGTTTAAACTTAACTAGCCCCAAAGAGCGAACAAAGAGCTTCATTTGATATGTTATCGTCCAAAAATTCGTATTTTCTAAAAGTTTGAAAAATTTTTAATTTTATATTAACTATTTTTTTTTGTTTAAGTTATAAAAAGTTTAAATAGAGTGTTTTCCTTAACTAAGCCCCGAAGAGCGAAAAAGAGCTTAATTTGATGAATTATCGACCAAAAATTCGTATTTTCTAAAAAATGTTATTTCTGTATTATTTTTTCTTTTTGAAGTTATAAAAGTTTAAATCGAGTTTTCTCCTTATCTAAGCCCCGGAAGCGAAAAAATACTTAATTTGATATATCATCGACCAACAATTCGTATTTTCTAATAAATTTGAAAAATTAAAATTTTGTATTGATTATATATTTTTTTTTTAAGTTATAAAAAGTTTTGATAGAGTTTTCTGCTTAACTAGAGTTTTTTCTTTGACTAAGGACTGGAGAGGGAAAAAGAACTTCATTTGATATAGTCCAAAAATTCGTTTTTTCTAAAAATTTAATTTTTGTATTAATTATTCTGTTTTAATGTATAAAAAGTTTAAATTGAGTTTTCTCCATAACTAAGCTCCGGAGAGCGAAAAAGAGCTGCATTTGATTTATTATCGTCCAAAAATTAGTATTTTCTAAAAAATTTGAAAAATTTAAATTTTGTATTCATTATTTTTTTTAAGGTATAAACAGTTTAAATGGAGTTATCTCCTCAACAAAGCCCCGGAGAGCGAAAAAGAGCTTCATTTGATAAATTATCGACCAGAAATTCGTATTGTCAAAAAAATTGTAATATCTGTATTAATTTTTCTTTTTTAAGTTATAAGAAGTTAAAATCGAGTTTTCTCCGTATCTAAGCCCCGGAGAGCGAAAAAATACTTAATTTGATATATCATCGACCAACAATTCGTATTTTCTAATAAATTTGAAAAATTTAAATTTTGTATTGATTATATTTTTTTTAAGTTATAAAAAGTTTTGATAGAGTTTTCTGCTTTGAAAAATTTAATTTTTGTATTAATTATTTTAATGTATAAAAAGTTTAAACTTAACTAGCCCCAAAGAGCGAACAAAGAGCTTCATTTGATATGTTATCGTCCAAAAATTCGTATTTTCTAAAAATTTGAAAAATTTTTAATTTTATATTAACTATTTTTTTTTGTTTAAGTTATAAAAAGTTTAAATAGAGTGTTTTCCTTAACTAAGCCCCGAAGAGCGAAAAAGAGCTTAATTTGATGAATTATCGACCAAAAATTCGTATTTTCTAAAAAATGTTATTTCTGTATTATTTTTTCTTTTTGAAGTTATAAAAGTTTAAATCGAGTTTTCTCCTTATCTAAGCCCCGGAAGCGAAAAAATACTTAATTTGATATATCATCGACCAACAATTCGTATTTTCTAATAAATTTGAGAAATTAAAATTTTGTATTGATTATATATTTTTTTTTTAAGTTATAAAAAGTTTTGATAGAGTTTTCTGCTTAGCTAGAGTTTTTTCTTTGACTAAGGACTGGAGAGGGAAAAAGAACTTCATTTGATATAGTCCAAAAATTCGTTTTTTCTAAAAAATTTAATTTTTGTATTAATTATTCTTTTTTAATGTATAAAAAGTTTAAATTGAGTTTTCTCCATAACTAAGCTCCGGAGAGCGAAAAAGAGCTTAATTTGATGAATTATCGACCAAAAATTCGTATTTTCTAAAAAATGTTATTTCTGTATTATTTTTTCTTTTTGAAGTTATAAAAGTCTAAATCGAGTTTTCTCCTAATCTAAGCCCCGGAGAGCGAAAAATAGCTTGGAAGTGAGTAGAGTGAGTGGAAGTGAGTGGAAATGAGTGGAAGTGGGTGAAAGTGATTGAAATTGAGTGGAAGTGAGTGGAAGTGCGTGGTAGTTGGTGAAAGTGAGTTAAAGTGAGTGGAACTGAGTGGAGTAGTGAGTGGAACTGAGTGGAAGTGAATGGAGTGAGTGGAAGTGAGTGGAAGTGAGTGAAGTGAGTGGAAGTGAGTGAAGTGAGTGGAAGTGAGTGGAAGTGAGTGGAAGTGAGTGGAAGTGAGTGGAAGTAAGTGGAAGTGAGTGGAAGTGAGTGGAAAAATTTAAATTTTGTATTAATTATTTTATTTTTTTGTTTAAGTTATAAAAAGTTTTAATAGAGTTTTCTCCTTAACTAAGCCCCGGAGACCGAAAAAGAGTTTCATTTAATATATTATCGTCCAAAAATTGGTATATTATAAAAAATTTTAAAAATTTAATTTTTGTATAAATTATTTTTTTTTTAATGTATAAAAAGTTTAAATAGAGTTTTCTCCTTGACTTAAGACCGGAGACCGAAAAAGAGCTTCATTTGATATATTATCGTCCAAAAATTCGTATTTTCTAAAAAAGTTCAAAAATTTAAATTTTGTATTCGTATTTTCTAAAAAATTTAAAAATTTAAATTTTGTATTAATTATTTTTTTTAAGTTAAAAAAAGTTTAAATAGAGTTTTTTCCTTAACTAAGCCCCGAAGAGCGAAAAAGAGCTTTATTTTACAAATAATCGATCAGAAATTCGTATTTTCTAAAAAATGTAATTTCTGCATAATTTTTTCTTTTTAAGTTATAAAAAGTTTAAATCGAGTTTTCTGCTTGGGTAAGCCCCGGAGAGCGAAAAAATACTTAATTTGATATATCATCGACCAACAATTCGTATTTTCTAAAAAATTTGAGAAATTTAAATTTTGTATTAATTATATGTTTTTTTAAGTTATAAAAAGTTTAGATAGAGTTTTCTGCTTAACTAAATAGAGTTTTCTCCTTACCTAAGCTCTGGAGAGCGAAAAAGAGCTTTAGTTGATATATTATCGTCTAAAAATTAGTAGTTTCTAAAAAATTTTAAGTAGAGTTTTCTCCTTAACTAAGCTCCAGAGAGTGAAAAAAAGCTTCATTTGATATTATCGTCCAAAAATTCGTATTTTTTTAAAAATTTTAAAAATTTAATTTTTCTATTAATTATTTTTTTTTGTGTATAAAAAGTTTAAATAGAGTTTTCTCCTTAACTAATATCCGGAGAGCGAAAAAGAGCTTCATTTGATTTATTATCGTCCAAAAATTCGTATTTTCTAAAAAATTTTAAAAATTAAAATTTTGTATTTATTATTTTTTTTGTTTAAGTTATTTAAGCCCCGGAGAGCGAAAAGGAGCTTCATTTGAGTTATTATGGTCCAAAAATTCGTATTTTCTAAAAAATTTTAGAAAATTTAATTTTTGTATTAATTATTTTTTTTAAGGTATAAAAAGTTTAAATGGAGTTATCTCCTCAACTAAGCCCCGGAGAGCGAAGAAGAGCTTCATTTGATCAATTATCGACCAGAAATTCGTATTTTCTAAAAAATTTAATATCTGTATTCATTTTTCTTTTTGTAAGTTGTAAGAAGTCTAAATCGAGTTTTCTCCTTATCTAAGCCACGGAGAGCGAAAAATAGCTTGGAAGTGAGTAGAGTGAGTGGAAGTGAGTGGAAAAATTTAAATTTTGTATTAATTATTTTTTTTTTTGTTTAAGTTATAAAAAGTTTTAATAGAGTTTTCTCCTTAACTAAGCGCCGGAGAGCGAAAAAGAGTTTCATTTAATATATTATCGTCCAAAAATTGGTATTTTATAAAAAATTTTAAAAATTGAATTTTTGTATAAGTTATTTTTTTTTAATGTATAAAAAGTTTAAATAGAGTTTTCTTCTTGACTAAGGACCGGAGACCGAAAAAGAGCTTCATTTGATATATTATCGTCCAAAAATTCGTATTTTCTAAAAAAGTTCAAAAATTTAAATTTTGTATTCGTATTTTCTAAAAAATTTGAAAAATTTAAATTTTGTATTCATTATATTTTTTAAGTTATAAAAAGATTAAATAGAGTTTTTTCCTTAACTAAGCCCCGAAGAGCGAAAAAGAGCTTTATTTTACAAATAATCGATCAAAAATTCGTATTTTCTAAAAAATGTAATTTCTGTATTATTTTTTCTTTTTTAAGTTATAAAAAGGTTAAATCGAGTTTTCTACTTGGGTAAGCCCCGCAGAGCGAAAAAATACTTAATTTGATATATCATCGACCAACAATTCGTATTTTCTAATAAATTTGAAAAATTTAAATTTTGTATTGATTATATTTTTTTTTAAGTTATAAAAAGTTTTAAGTTATAGAGTTTTTTCTTTGACTAAGGACTGGAGAGGGAAAAAGAACTTCATTTGATATATTATCGTCCAAAAATTCGTATTTTCTAAAAAATTTAATTTTTGTATTAATTATTCTTTTTTAATGTATAAAAAGTTTAAATTGAGTTTTCTGCATAACTATGCTCCGGAGAGTGAAAAAGAGCTTCATTTGATATATTGTCGACCAAAATTCATATTTTCTAAAAAATCTAAAAATGTAATTTTTGTATTAATTATTTTTTTTTAATGTATAAAAAGATTAAATAGAGTTTTCTCCTTAACTAAGCCCCCGGACTGCGAAAAAATGGCGTAATTTGATATACTATCTAAAAAATTTAATTGCTTATTATTTATTTTTTTTTAAGTTATATAAAGTTTAAATCGAGAGCGAAAAAAGAGCTTCTTTTGATTATTACCGTCCACAAATTCGTATTTTCTAAAAAATTTATTTTTTATATTCATTATTTTTTTTTTAATGTATAAAAAGTTTAAATAGAGTTTTCTCCTTATCTAAGCCCCGGACAGCGAAAAAAAGAGCTTAATTTGATATATTATCGACCAAAAATTCATATTTTCTAAAAAATTTAATTTTTGTATTATTTATTTTTTTGAAGTTATAAAAAGTTTTAATAGAGTTTTCTCCTTAACTAAGCTCCGGAGAGCGAAAAAGAGCTTTATTGGATTTAGTATCGTCCAAACATTAGTAGTTTCTAAAACATTTTAAAAATTTAATTTTTGTATTAATTATTTTTTTTAAGGTAAATAAAGTTTAAATGGAGTTACCTTCCCAACTATTTGATCAATTATCGACCAGAAATTCGTATTTTCTAAAAAATGTAATATCTGTATTCATTTTACTTTCTGTAAGATGTCTAAATCGAGTTTTCTCCTAATCTAAGCCCCGGAGAGCGAAAAATAGCTTGGAAGTGCGTAGAGTGAGTGGAAGTGGGTGAAAGTGAGTGAAATTGAGTGGAAGTGAGTGGAAGTGAGTGGAAGTGCGTGGTAGTTGGTGAAAGTGAGTTAAAGTGAGTGGAATAGTGAGTGGAACTGAGTGGAAGTGAATGGAGTGAGTGGAAGTGAGTGGAAGTGAGTGAAGTGAGTGGAAGTGAGTGGAAGTGAGTGGAAGTGAGTGGAAGTAAGTGGAAGTGAGTGGAAAAATTTAAATTTTGTACTAATTATTTTATTTTTTTGTTTAAGTTATAAAAAGTTTTAATAGAGTTTTCTCCTTAACTAAGCCCCGGAGAGCGAAAAAGAGTTTCACTTAATATATTATCGTCCAAAGATTGGTATTTTATAAAAAATTTTAAAAATTTAATTTTTGTATAAATTATTTTTTTTTTTAATGTATAGAGTTTTCTCCTTGACTAAGGACCGGAGACCGAAAAAATACTTAATTTGATATATCATCGACCAACAATTCGTATTTTCTAAAAAATTTGAGAAATTTAAATTTTGTATTAATTATATGTTTTTTTAAGTTATAAAAAGTTTAGATAGAGTTTTCTGCTTAACTAAATAGAGTTTTCTCCTTATCTAAGCTCTGGAGAGCGAAAAAGAGCTTCAGTTGATATATTATCGTCTAAAAATTAGTAGTTTCTAAAAAATTTTAATTTTTGTATCAATTATTTTTTTGTTTAAGTTATAAAAAGTTTAAATAGAGTTTTCTCCTTAACTAAGCTCCAGAGAGTGAAAACAAGCTTCATTTGATATTATCGTCCAAAAATTCGTATTTTTTTAAAAATTTGAAATATTTAATTTTTCTATTAATTATTTTTTTTTGTGTATAAAAAGTTTAAATAGAGTTTTCTCCTTAACTAATATCCGGAGAGAGAAAAAGAGCTTCATTTGATTTATTATCGTCCAAAAATTCGTATTTTCTAAAAAATTTTAAAAATTAAAATTTTGTATTTATTATTTTTTTTGTTTAAGTTATAAAAAGTTATTTAAGCCCCGGAGAGCGAAAAGGAGCTTCATTTGATATCGATCAAAAATTCGTTTTTTTCTAAAAAATTTTAAAAATTTAATTTCTGTATTAAGTATTTTTTTATGTATAAAAAGTTTTAAAAGAGTTTTTTCCTTAATTAAGCTCCGGAGAGCAAAAAAGAGCTTCATTTGAGTTATTATGGTCAAAAAATTTAATTTTTGTATTAATTTTTTTTTTTAAGGTATAAAAAGTTTAAATGGAGTTATCTCCTCAACTAAGCCCCGGAGAGCGAAGAAGAGCTTCATTTGATAAATTATCGACCAGAAATTCGTATTTTCTAAAAAATGTAATATCTGTATTCATTTTTCTTTTTGTAAGTTGTAAGAAGTCTAAATCGAGTTGTCTCCTTATCTAAGCCCCGGAAAGCGAAAAATAGCTTGGAAGTGAGTAGAGTGAGTGGAAGTGAGTGTAAGTGAGTGGAAGTGGGTGAAAGTGAGTGAAAGTGAGTGGAAGTGAGTGGAAGTGCGTGGTAGTTGGTGAAAGTGAGTTAAAGTGAGTTAAAGTGAGTGGAACTGAGTGGAAGTGAATGGAGTGAGTGGAAGTGAGTGGAAGTGAGTGAAGTGAGTGGAAGTGAGTGGAAGTGAGTGGAAGTGAGTGGAAGTGAGTGGAAGTGAGTGGAAGTGAGTGGAAGTGAGTGGAAGTGAGTGGAAGTGAGTGGAAGTGAGTGAAAGTAAGTGGAAGTGAGTGGAAAAATTTAAATTTTGTATTAATTATTTTTTTTTTGTTTAAGTTATAAAAAGTTTTAATAGAGTTTTCTTCTTAACTAAGCGCCGGAGAGCGAAAAGGAGTTTCATTTAATATATTATCGTCCAAAAATGGGTATTTTATAAAAAATTTTAAAAATTTAATTTTTGTTATTTTGTTTTTATTGTATAAAAAGTTTAAATAGAGTTTTCTTCTTGACTAAGGACCGGAGACCGAAAAAGAGCTTCATTTGATATATTATCGTCCAAAAATTCGTATTTTCTAAAAAAGTTCAAAAATTTAAATTTTGTATTCGTATTTTCTTAAAAATTTGAAAAATTTAAATTTTGTATTAATTATTTTTTTTAAGTTATAAAAAGTTTAAATAGAGTTTTTTCCTTAACTAAGCCCCGAAGAGCGAAAAAGAGCTTTATTTTTCAAATAATCGATCGAAAATTCGTATTTTCTAAAAAAATTAATTTTTGTATTAATTATTTTTTTTTAATTTATAAAAAGTTTTGATAGAGTTTTCTCCTTAACTAACCCCCGACAGCGAAAAAAGAGCTTAATTTGATATATTATTGACCAAAAATTCATGTTTTCTAAAAAATTTAATTTTTGTATTATTTATTTTTTTGAACTTATAAAAAGTTTTAATAGAGTTTTCTGCTTAACTAAGCTCCGGAGAGCGAAAAAGAGCTTCATTGGATTTAGTATCGTCCAAAAATTAGTAGTTTCTAAAACATTTTAAAAATTTTATTTTTGTATTAAATATTTTTTTTAAGGTAAAAAAAGTTTAAATGGAGTTATGTCCTCAACTAAGCCCCGGAGAGCGAAACATAGCTTGGAAGTGAGTAGAGTGAGTGGAAGTGAGTGTAAGTGAGTGGAAGTGAGTGGAAATGAGTGGAAGTGGGTGAAAGTGAGTGAAAGTGAGTGGAAGTGAGTGGAAGTGCGTGGTAGTTGGTGAAAGTGAGTGGAACTGAGTGGAGTAGTGAGTGGAACTGAGTGAAGTGAGTGGAAGTGAGTGGAAGTGAGTGAAGTGAGTGGAAGTGAGTGGAAGTGAGTGGAAGTGAGTGGAAGTAAGTGGAAGTGAGTGGAAGTGAGTGGAAAAATTTAAATTTTGTATTATTTTTTTTTTGTTTAAGTTATAAAAAGTTTTAATAGAGTTTTCTCCTAAACTAAGCCCTGGAGACCGAAAAAGAGTTTCATTTATTATATTATCGTCCAAAAATTGGTATTTTATAAAAAATTTTAAAAATTTAATTTTTGTATAAATTATTTTTTTTTTTTAATGTATAAAAAGTTTAAATAGAGTTTTCTCCTTGACTAAGGACCGGAGACCGAAAAAGAGCTTCATTTGATATATTATCGTCCAAAAATTCGTATTTTCTAAAAAAGTTCAAAAATTTAAATTTTGTATTCGTATTTTCTAAAAAATTTTAAAAATTTAAATTTTGTATTAATTATATTTTTTAAGTTATAAAAAGATTAAATAGAGGTTTTTCCTTAACTAAGCCCCGAAGAGCGAAAAAGAGCTTTATTTTACAAATAATCGATCAAATATTCGTATTTTCTAAAAAATGTAATTTCTGTATTATTTTTTCTTTTTTAAGTTATAAAAAGTTTAAATCGAGTTTTCTGCTTGGGTAAGCCCCGGAGAGCGAAAAAATATTTAATTTGATATATCATCGACCAACAATTCGTATTTTCTAAAAAATTTGAGATATTTTAATTTTGTATTAATTATATGTTTTTTTAAGTTATAAAAAGTTTAGATAGAGTTTTCTGCTTAACTAATTAGAGTTTTCTCCTTGCCTAAGCTCTGGAGAGCGAAAACGAGCTTCAGTTGATATATTATCATCTAAAAATTAGTAGTTTCTAAAAAATTGTAATTTTTGTATCAATTATTTTTTTGCTTAAGTTATAAAAAGTTTAAATAGAGTTTTCTCCTTAACTAAGCTGCAGAGAGTGAAAAAAAAACTTCATTTGATATTATCGTCCAAAAATTCGTATTTTTTTAAAAATTTTAAAAATTTAATTTTTCTATTAATTATTTTTTTTTAGTGTATAAAAAGTTTAAATAGAGTTTTCTCCTTAACTAATTCCGGAGACCGAAAAAGAGCATCATTTGATTTATTATGGTCCAAAAATTCGTATTTTCTAAAAAATTTTAAAAATTAAAATTTTGTATTTATTATTTTTTTTTGTTTAAGTTATAAAAAGTTATTTAAGCCCCGGAGAGCGAAAAGGAGCTTCATTTGATATATATCGTCCAAAAATTCGTTTTTTTTCTAAAAAATTTGAAAAATTTAATTTTTGTATTAATTATTTTTTTTAAGGTATAAAAAGTTTAAATAGAGTTTTCTCCTTAACTAAGCTCCGGAGAGCAAAAAAGAGCTTCATTTGAGTTATTATGGTCCAAAAATTCGTATTTTCTAAAAAATTTTAGAAAATTAAATTTTGTATTAATTATTTTTTTTTAAGGTAAAAAAGTTTAAATGGAGTTATGTCCTCAACTAAGCCCCGGAGAGCCAAAAAGAGCTTCATTTGATAAATTATAGACCAGAAATTCGTATTTTCTAAAAAATGTAATATCTGTATTAAATTTTCTTTTTCTAAGTTGTAAGAAGTCTAAATCGAGTTTTCTCCTTATCTAAGCCCCGGAGAGCGAAAAATAGCTTGGAAGTGAGTAGAGTGAGTGGAAGTGAGTGGAAGTGAGTGGAAGTGAGTGGAAATGAGTGGAAGTGGGTGAAAGTGAGTGAAAGTGAGTGGAAGTGAGTGGAAGTGCGTGGTAGTTGGTGAAAGTGAGTGGAACTGAGTGGAGTAGTGAGTGGAACTGAGTGAAGTGAGTGGAAGTGAGTGGAAGTGAGTGAAGTGAGTGGAAGTGCGTGGAAGTGAGTGGAAGTAAGTGGAAGTGAGTGGAACTGAGTGGAAGTGAGTGGAAAAATTTAAATTTTGTATTAATTATATTTTTTTTGTTTAAGTTATAAAAAGTTTTAATAGAGTTTTCTCCTAAACTAAGCCCCGGAGAGCGAAAAAGAGTTTCATTTAATATATTATCGTCCAAAAATTGGTATTTTATAAAAAATTTTAAAAATTTAATTTTTGTATAAATTATTTTTTTTTTAATGTATAAAAAGTTTAAATAGAGTTTTCTCCTTGACTAAGGACCGGAGACCGAAAAAGAGCTTCATTTGATATATTATCGTCCAAAAATTCGTATTTTCTAAAAAAGTTCAAAAATTTAAATTTTGTACTCGTATTTTCTAAAAAATTTTAAAAATTTAAATTTTGTATTAATTATATTTTTTAAGTTATAGAAAGATTAAATAGAGGTTTTTCCTTAACTAAGCCCCGAAGAGCGAAAAAGAGCTTTATTTTACAAATAATCGATCAAAAATTCGTATTTTATAAAAAATTTTAAAAATTTAATTTTTGTATAAATTATTTTTTTTTTAATGTATAAAAAGTTTAAATAGAGTTTTCTCCTTGACTAAGGACCGGAGACCGAAAAAGAGCTTCATTTGATATATTATCGTCCAAAAATTCGTATTTTCTAAAAAAGTTCAAAAATTTAAATTTTGTACTCGTATTTTCTAAAAAATTTTAAAAATTTAATTTTTGTATTAATTAATTAATTAATTTTTTAAGTTATAGAAAGATTAAATAGAGGTTTTTCCTTAACTAAGCCCCGAAGAGCGAAAAAGAGCTTTATTTTACAAATAATCGATCAAAAATTCGTATTTTCTAAAATATGTAATTTCTGTATTTTTTTTTTCTTTTTTAAGTTATAAAAAGTTTAAATCGAGTTTTCTGCTAGGGTAAGCCCCGGAGAGCGAAAAAATATTTAATTTGATATATCATCGACCAACAATTCGTATTTTCTAAAAAATTTGAGAAATTTAAATTTTGTATTAATTATATGTTTTTTTAAGTTATAAAAAGTTTAAATAGAGTTTTTTCCTTAACTAAGCTGCAGAGAGTGAAAAAAAACTTCATTTGATATTATCGTCCAAAAATTCTTTTTATTTTAAAAATTTGAAAAATTTAATTTTTCTATTAATTATTTTTTTTTAGTGTATAAAAAGTTTAAATAGAGTTTTCTCCTTAACTAATATCCGGAGAGGGAAAAAGAGCATCATTTGATTTATTATCGTCCAAAAATTCGTATTTTCTAAAAAATTTTAAAAATTAAAATTTTGTATTTATTATTTTTTTTTGTTTAAGTTATAAAAAGTTATTTAAGCCCCGGAGAGCGAAAAGGAGCTTCATTTGATATATATCGTCCAAAAATTCGTTTTTTTTCTAAAAAATTTGAAAAATTTAATTTTTGTATTAATTGTTTCTTTTTTTATGTATAAAAAGTTTAAATAGAGTTTTCTCCTTAACTAAGCTCCGGAGAGCAAAAAAGAGCTTCATTTGAGTTATTAGGTCCAAAAATTCGTATTTTCTAAAAAATTTTATAAAATTTAATTTTTGTATTAATTATTTTTTTTTAAGGTATAAAAAGTTTAAATGGAGTTATCTCCTCAACTAAGCCCCGGAGAGCGAAAAAGAGCTTCATTTGCTAAATTATTGACCAGAAATTCGTATTTTTTAAAAAATGTAACATCTGTATTCATTTTTCTTTTTGTAAGTTGTAAGAAGTCTAAATCGAGTTTTCTCCTTATCTAAGCCCCGGAGAGCGAAAAATATCTTGGAAGTGAGTGTAAGTGAGTGGAAATGAGTGGAAGTGAATGGAGTGAGTGGAAGTGAGTGGAAGTGAGTGATGTGAGTGGATGTGAGTGGAAGTGAGTGGAAGTGAGTGGAAGTGAGTGGAAGTGAGTGGAAGTGAGTGGAAGTGAGTGGAAGTAAGTGGAAGTGAGTGGAAGTGAGTGGAAAAATTTAAATTTTGTATTAATTATTTTTTTTTTTGTTTAAGTTATAAAAAGTTTTAATAGAGTTTTCTCCTTAACTAAGCGCCGGAGAGCGAAAAAGAGTTTCATTTAATATATTATCGTCCAAAAATTGGTATTTTATAAAAAATTTTAAAAATTTAATTTTTGTATAAATTATTTTTTTTTTTTAATGTATAAAAAGTTTAAATAGAGTTTTCTCCTTGACTAAGGACCGGAGACCGAAAAAGAGCTTCATTTGATATATTATCGTCCAAAAATTCATATTTTCTAAAAAAGTTCAAATATTTAAATTTTGTATTCGTATTTTCTAAAAAAATTTAAATATTTAAATTTTGTATTAATTATTTTTTTTTTAAGTTAAAAAAAGTTTAAATAGAGTTATTTCCTTAACTAAGCCCCGAAGAGCGAAAAAGAGCTTCATTTGATAAATTATCGACCAAAAATTAGAATTTTCTAAAGAATGTAATTTCTGTATTATTTTTACTTTTTTAAGTTATAAAAAGGTTAAATCGAGTTTTCTCCTTATCTAAGTCCCGAAGAGCGAAAAAGAGCTTTATTATATATAATCGTCCAAAAATTCGTATTTTCTAAAAAATTTAATTTTTGTATAAATTTTTTTTTAATGTATGAAAAGTTTTAAATGAGTTTTCTCCTTAACTAAGCCCGGGAGAGCGAAAAAAGAGCTTAATTTGATATATTATCCACAAAAAATTCATATTTTCTACAAAATTTAATTTTTGTATAAATATTTTTTTTTAATGTATGAAAAGTTTTAAATGAGTTTTCTCCTTAACTAAGCCCGGGAGAGCGAAAAAAGAGCTTAATTTGATATATTATCGACAAAAAATTCATATTTTCTAAAAAATTTAATTTTTGTATTATTTTTTTATATTTTTGAAGTCATAAATGTTTAAATAGAGGTTTCTCTTTGACTAAGGACTGGAGAGCGAAAACAAGCTTGATATATTATCGTCCTAAAATTCGAATAATCTAAAAAAATTGAAAAATTTTAATTTTATATTAATTATATATTTTTTTTAAGATATAAAAAGTTTAAATAGAGTTTTCTGCTTAACTAGGCCCAGAAGAGCGAAAAAGAGCTGCATTTGATATATTATAGTCCAAAAATTCGTATTTTCTAAAAAAATTGAAAAATTTAAATATTGTATTAATTATATTTTTTTTAGGTTATAAAAAGTTTAAATAGTGCTTTCCCTTTACAAAGCCCCGGAGAGCGAAAAAAATGATTTAATTTTTGTATTAAAAAAATAGCTTAATTTGATATATTATCGACCAACAATTCGTATTTTCTAAAAAATTTTAAAAATTTAAATGTTTTATTAATAATTTTTTTTGTTTAAGTCTGCTTAACTAAGTCCCCAAGAGCAAAAAAGAGCTGCATTTGATAAAAAAAAAAGTTTAAATGGAGTTATCTCCTCAACTAAGCCCCGGAGAGCGCAAAAGCGCTTCATTCGATATATTGCCGACCAAAAATTCGTATTTTCCAAAAAATTTAATTTATGTATAAATCATTTTTTTTAATGTATAAAAAGTTTAAATAGAGTTTTCTCCTCAACTAAGCCCCGGACAGCGAAAAAGAGCTTCGTATTTTCTAAAATATTTTAATTTTGTATTAATTATTTTTTTTGTTTAAGTTATAAAAAGTTTAAATTGAGTTTTCTCCATAACTATGCTCCGGAGAGCGAAAAAGAGCTTCATTTGATATATTGTCGACCAAAAATCCGTATTTTCTAAAAAAATTGAAAAATTTAATTTTTTATTAATTATTTTTTTTGTTTTGATTATAAAAAAATTTAAATAGAGTTTTCTCCTTAACTAAGCTCTGGAGAGCGAAAACAAGCTTCATTTGATATATTATCGTCCAAAAATTCGTATTTTCTAAAAAATTTTAAAAATTAAATTTTTGTATTAATTATTTTTTTTTAATGTATAAAAAGTTTAAATATAGTTTTTTCCTTAACTAAGCCCCGGACAGCAAAAAAAGAGCTTAAGTTGATATATTATACACTAAAAATTCATATTTTCTAAAAAATTTAATTGTATTAATAATTTTTTTTTTTTAAGTTATAAAAAGTTTAAATCGAGTTTTCTCCTTATCTAAGCCACGGAGAGCGAAAAAAAATATTTAATTATTTTATTTTTAATGTATAAAAAGTTTAGAGTTTTCTCCTTAACTATGCCCCGGAGAGCGAAAAAATAACTTCATTTGATGTTATCGTCCAAAAATTCGTATTTTCTAAAATATTTGAAAAATTAAAATTTTGTATTAATTATTTTTTTTTTGTTTAAGTTATAAAAACTTTAAATAGAGTTTTCTCCTTAACTGAGCCCCAGAGAGCGAAAAAGAGTTTCATTTAATATACTATCGTCCAAAAATTCGTATTTTCTAAAAATTTTAAAAATTTAATTTTTCTATAAATTAATTTTTTTTATGTATAAAAATTTAAATCGAGTTTCTCCTTACTAAGCCCCGGAAATCGAAAAAATAGCTTAATTTGATATATTTTGGACTTGAAAATTTTAAATTTTGTATTAATTATTTTTTTAAGCTATAAAAAGTTTAAATAGAGTTTTCTCCTTAACTAAGCCCCGGAGATCGAAAAAAGAGCTTCATTTTATATGTTATCGACCAAAAATTCGTATTTTCTAAAAAATTTTATATATATAATTTTTGTATTAATTATTTTTTCTGTTTAAGTTATAAAAAGTTAAAATAAAGTTTTCTCCTTAACTAAGCTCCGGAGAGCGAAAAAAGCATCATTTGATATATATCGTCAAAAAATCGTATTTTCTAAAAAATTTGATAATTTTAAATTTTGCATTAATTATATTTTTTTTAAGTTATAAAAAGTTTAAATACAGTTTTCTCCTTAACGAAGTCCCGAAGAGCAAGAAAGGGCTTCATTTGATATATTATCGTCCAAAAATTCGTATTTTCTAAAAAATTTTAAAAATTTAATTTTTGTATTAATTATTTTTTTTTTTATAATATAAAAATCTTAAATTGAGTTTTCTCCATAACTATGCTCCGGAGAGCGAAAAAGAGCTCCATTTGTCGACCAAAAATTCGTATTTTCCAAAAAATTTGATAAATTTAATTTTTGTATTAATTATATTTTTTAAGTTATAAAAAGTTTAAATAGAGTTTTCTCCTTTACTAAGCCCCGGAGAGGAAGAAAGAGCTTCATTTGATAAATTATCGACCAAAAATTCATATTTTCTGAAAAATGTAATATCTGTATTATTTGTTCATTCTTAAATTATAAAAGGTTTTGTACGGTTACACGGGTGTTAAATATAACATTATTTGGGGGGTACTTACTGGTTCTGATGTCGAATACCTGGTTTTGTCGCTTCTTCTTTCTGGTGGTAGTTGGCTGCGGCCGCTGTTATGGATGGCAAACCTTTTGTGTTGCTTTACAATTTTACAAGTTTGCAATTTTATATTGTAAGGAAAAAAACACTTTCTTGATATATATGTATGTGTAGTAGGGTTATAACTTTTTTTTAGCAAACTTTATACCTATCACCACGTCATAATAAAAATCAATTTTTCGGGTCATTTTGACACAAAAACCTCGCCCACCAAATGCAATTTCTAAAATTTTTCTGATATATATTTTTTTTAAATATTTTATTTTTAATTTAATGTGTTCATTTTTAGTACTATTGCCTGTGTTTCTTTACACTAAATTTTTTTCCATCGAAGTGGAGGCACCATTTTTCTTTTTTTAGCTCGTTTTTATACACTTCTTCTGTTTGTTTTGCAGATCTAATCACCGATTTATAAATACCTACTTGTGATGGTGTTGAAATGTTAATTCCATTCTTAGCTAAATCTCTGCAAATTTCTTTCTTAAAAACTTCTTTAATTAAATGTTTTACTTTTCGTTCTATTGATGATATTTCAATTTTCGGAACTTTGAGGCTATTCCACAAGTTGGATAATTCTTTTGAGATGGTTCTGTAACTGCTTTTGACTTTTCTGATGCTGCTAATCCAATAAATCTTCCAATAATTATTTTTTTCTCTGGAATTTTGTTTAATTTACATAACGAGTCTTCAATAATTGGTATGAACTTCAATGTTGGTGTGTCATAATCCAAACCTTCAATATTTTTAGCCCAGATTTTGCTATTCTTCTGCACCATTACGTTACTGTTCTTATTCTTATAAGACATTATATAAAATAAGTGTGATATTTTAACAAACACAATAATTGTTCATAAGAAAAACTATTGAAAAAGTGACATAACAATATGTGCCGCAAAGTTAAAAAAAATTGTTTTTTTTTTTGGTTTATAATTATTTCATTAGGGAATTTAATCAATGATTATTTTTTTTATTCAAAAATATTGAAAAAAAAAATATATTGCGGGCCCGTTGTTGTGCAAATTTTGACACCCATATCGTAAAAAAACCAGTATTTTTTTCACCAAAATATTCGCAGATTTCATCCATGAATAAAAAAACGTCTAAAGGTATTCTAGAAGATCAACAATAGCAATAGTTTGGATTTTTGTTGGAATTAAATTAAAAAAAATCAAAACTTCAAACAGGTTGGTGGGCCAACTTTTTTGACAACCGCGAAAAAGTAGAACGGGTTTCTTAATATTTTTTTATGAACTTTACCGCTGGATAGGTAAATTTTGATATTTGCAAAAAAATGTCAAAAGTTATAACCCTAATGTGCACACAAAAAAAAACGCTTTTGGTTGGGTATACGCCTTTCACATGAGGCCAACAAATCACCTTTTATTCTTTTCTTTTTTTTCTTTACTTGAAACAATAACTTTCTATTAATTTTTCTTTGTTTTTTAATTGAACTTAAGATTTAAAGAAAGATTTAACTATAGATTTTTATAATTTAATATAAAATTTAGTTTTTCTTTTCTAATAATTATTTTAACACTTTATTCACTTCTTCAGCATTAATTTTTTGTAAGATCTTTGACAATGTTATCCAAAAAAAAAAGAAATATATTCCAAAAGAGATTTTGATTATAAATTCCAAAAGAGATTTTGATTATAAGGCAAATCTATCAATTTATAAAAAATCCTTCAGTGAAAATTTTCAACATTACTTTGTAGAATTAGCAATTGTTTTTATTATGTGTTAAAGGGAAAAGCGATAATCCTTTGAAGAAAAACTTTATAAAATTTGTTGTTGTACGTGATTTTATTTTTTTTATTTAACACTTCATTATTCAACAGATTTATTTAAAATTTTTGTAAATTATGTTTTTTTATTCACTCACTTCCTTTGCATTCAATGGTTCAAGAACGAATGATAGTTGTGAGAAAAAAGTGTGTATTCAATTGCTTGTCGATCGTAAGGAAAGACAAAGCAGAAGAGGAAAAAATACAAAATTGTGTAAACATACTCTGTTAGGGCTGCCATGCATAAACATCGCGCCCCCCTTGTTATCACCCAGGATAACAAACAAGGGTAGGTTCTCTAGTCCAAATTTCCTTACGAAGGACAAGCAATTGGGTTCAAATATAATTAACCAACTAGGTAAAATAATTCATAGGGTGAACAAATAGTGTTATGAATAATATAAGTATAAGTTGAGGTTCAGTGTATAATTCATTCAATAAAAAAAAATAAATGCATAAAGTTTATAAATTTAGGTTAGTGATAAAAAGATATTTGTTGGCTAAATCCCAAATTTGCCTATTATGACCCAACCTAGGGCAGTATCCTGTGCTAGTGGAGAGCCAATGGATGCCAGTTGAAGACCGCTTCGGATGAATCGTGGGTAGATATCGGCTCCCAATATAAAGTTGATGGTGTTACTCTCATAAAAATCTGGATCAGGTTCCAGTAAGCGTCTTTGACGCTACAATCGAGATGCTTAGGCGATGGTTTCTTTGGCAAATCGCTTGATATTTTGGCTTTCACCGTAAAAGACCCTTGTTCTTCCTCAAAACGGGTCCGAAATGTGAATTGGCACCATTTATCTGTATTGAAGCGCTCGAACGGCAAGTGATACCGTTCGACCACAAAAGCGGCTATGGCGCTCGTTGAAGCGCACGGGTTCAAAAGGCCTCGTACCTGGATCCACACTTTGCTAAGCCGTATCCTGATGATCACTGTGGGGACCACGGTGGTGTCGTCTGCTCGGCGCAAACTCTCGGTTACCCTGGGGATGGCAGGCGGATGAAGGAGAGTATGATGCTGACCATTGCAGTCGTGACAGCGCTCACGACTACGGCAGTTTTAAAGGCTGTGTGAGTGCGCGAGACAGTTGCGGCAATAATTGTGGCGCTTCACGACGTCTTGCCTGGTGAAGACGGTCATTTGTTGGAATTTGACGAACTTTCGTAGCGAATGACCTTTGCGGCAGAGGCGGCAATCCGGATTTTTCGGCTGAGGTTTTCCTTGCCTCTTCCTCTCCTCGATGGGAGAACCTTTATCTCGGCTATGATGGCGCATAATTACTGCAACAAGGAAAAAATAAGAGGAAATAATTAATTGTCACGCCGCCAGAGGGAGCGGTAGAAAAATCAGTTTTATTATATTCGGCAACTCTAACCCTGTTGTCAGCGCCGTGAAAGATTTTATTAATGCAACCGAGATGCCATTGATTGGGGGGTAAGTTGTCCTGTTTAACGACAACAAGATCGCCGAGGGTATTTCCATTTTTTTCGCTTGGGAAGTTCGGAGAGTTCTTTCCATCTACGGACCAAGTGATGGTGAAGTACTTTTAGCTTTTGCCAACGGTTGACGTAGCTGAGAGAGTGGCTTAATAAATCAGGCTCTGGGGGGGATAAAAGGGGGGTTCCTACGAGAAAGTGACCCGGCGTCAGAGCGCATAAGTTGGTTGGGTCCTCACTCATAGGACTTAAGGGTCTTGAGTTTAAACACGCTTCAATTCGTGCCAACATGATGCTGAAACTTTGACTATATCATAGTTTTTTAAAATGGGATTTGAAACTTTTGACGCCTGCCTCCCAGAGGCCACCCATATGGGGTGCCCCAGGGGGGATAGAATGCCATTCCGCGGGAGTAAAACAATCCTGACAGAGAAGACCCTTTTTAATCATGGACAAGAAATGTTGTCTATCCTCATGTAGGATGTTAGCGGCGCCGACAAACGCGGTGCCATTATCCGAGTATATATCGTTGGGGGTCCCTCGGCGCGAAAAGAAACGAGCGAAGGTGGCTAGAAAGGCTTGGGTGGAGAGATGGATCGCCTTCGTCGAAAAACATACGAAGACTAGCACGTACCCTTTGGTAACCCTGCAGCCACGAACCGCATAGAATTTTATGTCGAAGGGCCCCGCAAAATCGACGCTCGGGGGTAATGCCGCCATGATTTGTTGACTGAATTGGCGTTTATGTCTCACGCAGGTTATGCATTGAGATAAAATGGTTTTTATAACCGTTTTGAGTTTAGGGACATAATAACGTAGTCTTGTCAAGCGGTATAAGAGCGCGTTTTGACCATGTAGGGATTTTTTATGTAAATATCTGAGAAATAATCTTGTAAAGCGCGCATGGTAAGGTAATAAAATGGGATGACGTTCATCATAACTCAAAGTAGGGGAATCCGCTAGACGACCATTTATTCGCATTATTCCTTTTGGAATCAAGGAAGGGGTTAAGAGTTAAAAGCGAGCTTTTCCGGGATAGTTGTCTTTTCTCAGATAACTGTAAGTATCTTTGGCCGACAGCTCTTCTCGCTGGATCTCTTCCGCTATCAACTTGGCTGTCGTTCGTTTGTAAAACGGAAAATGTAGAATATGACTCTAAACGCGCGAGGCAGGTCCGAAAATTTTCTAAGGATATCGTCCTGCTGTATTCAAGATGAAGTGCACGGACTGGTCTGATTTCTTCTTCCGTGTCAAACTCCTTTCCACGTGATGGCCAGTCTGAATGGGGACGTCTTAGCCAAGCTGGCCCATGCCACCACAGTTCACTGGATGACAAATCAGATATTGTAATGCCGCGAGATGCTAAGTCGGCGGGGTTACTTTTCGATTCGACATGAGACCACGCGTCTGTTCTGACCTTTTCAACAATAGATGAAATTCGATTTTATACGAACGTTTTCCACTTATGAGCCGGTTTTTTCAACCAAGCCAACACAATGGTGGAATCTGTCCACAGGAAAAGTCTATAATCCCTGAGATTGAGCTGCGCTTGAATGGAATCTATAATTTTTGCAACCAAGTCTGCTTCACAAAGTTCCTTGCGAGGTAGGGAAACAAATTTAATGGGGGCAACTTTCGATTTTGCTGCCAAAAGGTGGCTAGCGACAAATCCTTGGTTCTCAGAGCGAAGATAGATGGCGGATGCGTACGCCTTTTTCGACGCGTCGCAGAAACCGTGTAACTCGATTTTGTAGAAAAGATCGTAATCAATGAAACGGGGAATTCTCACTTCCTCAATCGAGAAATTCGCGCCACTTGTTCATCGTAGAAGGATGCAAATCTTCGTCCCAATCAGTACCATCTTTCCATATTTGCTGCATAATCATTTTTGCCACTATAATCTTGGGAGACAACCAACCAGCTGGATCGAACAACTTTGCGATTTCGGATAGAACACATCTCTTTGTGGTTTACTCACGATTGGGCTTAGATTGGAGTTTAAATATAAATGAATTAAATGGTTACCCTTTTCATTTGGCCCAGAGTAAGGTACTCTGTTATGACTTGATCATATTCAGTTTTAAGTTGTGGGTTTTTTATTAATCTCATTTTGTTTCGTAGAAACTGCGAGAGAGCGATTTTTCTAGAGTGGCTAGGGAGTGAAACGACGTATCGACCTTCCTTATTGCGGAACGTAGTGGCTGTGTACAATTTCGATGGTGTTAAAAAATGATAAGACTGCCCGCCCACACGGGCTTGCTGGTATCTTGCCGGTAATAGTCCATCAAAAAACTGGGCTAACAAAGATTGATGTGTGTCCCACTGTAGACCGTCCTGAATTATTTTTGGGTACACATCACCACCGAGCAGTAAATCAATTTTAGAACAATAACGGCGATAGGTATCAGCCAATTGTAGATTGGAAAAACTGTAATTTTTTAATGCTGACGAGGGGTAGTGAGGTAGGTGACCTGTAAAACCTTTGATGACTAAGGCATTTGAAAAAAGTTCAAACGATTTGTGGACGGGGGACCCGATTCTGATGTGACAGCTTTGGGTTGAGGTGGCGGTCACCGAGTCACTTAACCCGTGCATTTGAAGTTTTCTCGAAATGAACGTTGCCTCGGATGCCGAGTCGATTAGGGTGCGAACAGTACACTTGAGATCACTATTGTACACGTCGACTAGCGCGGTACCGAGTATGACAGACTTTGGGGTGGGTTCAAGATGAGTTGAAAAGGATTGCAGCATTCGATTTGCTGCTTGTGACGATCACGATGGGGGTTATTGGTGAGATAAACAGAGCCCTTGCCCACGGTACTCTCAGTAACGAGCGTTTCTTCTCGATCTACGCGGTGAAGCAACGAGTGATGTTTTCCTTTGCATATTTTACAAAGAAATTTGCTTTGGCATGTTTTAGCACCATGAGAAGTTCCCAGGCAGTTAGTGCATTTGTTTTGTTTTTGCACTGTGACATAGCGTTCTTCAACGGCCATAGCTAGGAAAATGGAACAAAATCTTAGCGGATGAAACTGAGAACACAGAGCGCACTTGCCCATTTTGTCATTAGAAACTTGAGTCTGGTAGCTTTTGACCTTTGTCCCCTGCAATGTTCTAGATCTATTAGATCTGTCCGATTGGGAAGGTTTTGGGGCATGTGAGCTTAAAAAAGTGGATCGAATATCCGAACTGATTCTAAAGTCTGGAACCGTGATGATAAAAATTCATCCAGTGCTTTTCATGTGGGCAAATTAGCTATATTCGGTAAAGATTGTTCCCATAAGCTGAGTGTGATCTCAAGTAAACAAGTTGAACAGATGTAGACGAATATTACATCCCAGTTTGCGGTGTCAATTTGCATTAAACGAAGATTTGTTATACAGTCGTTAATCGTGCGCTGCAAACGTCTGAGATCGGAACCGGTTTCCTTTGATATAGGTTTTAGGTTGAAGAGCGTATTTAGATGCGCGCTTACTAAAATTCGTTTATTATCGTAGCGGTGCGCTAAATTCTGCCAGGCCATGTTGAAACCATCGTTTTTAAAAGTTCGCGGGCTTCACCCTGCGTTTTCTTTACCAGATGGCATATTTTTTCCACTCGTGACAGGCGCTTGCTGTTGCGGTAGAGGGATGTGAACATGTCACGAAAAGTTGGCCAGGATTTATAGTCACCGTGAAATACTTCGGTGTCACATGGCGGTAAAGATATATGATGGGTTAGGTCGCCTGAGTTGTCAGTTGAGGAGGAAGCTACTTTGGCCTTGGCCTGAAGCGCTTTACGAAATTCGTGAATTTTTGCGACTACAGTTGTATGAGCTCCAAAGGTGGAGTAAAAACATCCCTTTAGGGTTTCTAGATCGATGTCCTTTTGGATAGTGTCATATTTATCCAACGCAGCTTCATAAGAATTCTCGAAACTAGACCAGAGTCGCTCGATTTGTTTTTCAAGAGCCTCCAGGGTGTGTCGCGTGTGCGACTCTACCATCAGGTCATCAAAGTAGCTTTTGAATTCGACCACACGATCCGAAATACGAATTAAATTCTTTAGCAAGGTGACTTGTTTACGACCAGTCTATTTAAGAAAATTTAATAAAATTTTAAAAAGTGCTTTGAAAAAGCGACCAATATTATTTATGTGAGAAAATTTTAACGAAATTTTTAATGGTGCTTTGTAAAAGCGACCCTGGTTATTTTGTAAGAGAATTTATGCAATTTTATTTTTGTTGAGGAAAATTTTATATGAGAAAATTTAAGAAATTCTCAATAGTGCTTCGTAAAAGCGACCAGTATTATTTTATGTAAGAAAATTTAAGAAATTTTCAATGGTGTTTGGAAAAGCGACCAGTATTATTGTATTTAAGAAAACTTAAGAAATTTTCAATGGTGCTTCGTATTATGTTATTTAAGAAAATTTTATTTTATTTAAGGAAGTTAAATAAAAAACTTTAAGTGTGCTTCGTAAAAGCTACCCGGATTATTTTACTTGAGGAAAATTTAAAAATTTTATTTTATTTCTGGAAAAAATTTTATTTAAGAAAATTTCAATGATTATTTTATTATGTGGCTATATGATTTAAGGCCATTTGGAACCAATGGGTAACGTGTGTAAGGGTATTTTCCTTAGTGGTGTGAAATTTAGCATATGACAATAATGTTAATATTCGATGACTTATCCAACGTCCTGCGTAGCCACTGTACGTATATAACTTCTTATATACAACTTATTATTGTCCCAGTGACCTAGTTATGATTTGTATTAAAAACAAAAAACTAGTATATACATGTACTTGTTTGTTTTCTTGTACTTTGTTGTCTCATCGAAAATCAAACCAATGAGTTAATGGTATAAGCGTTTGATTGATGGATGAAGCAAAATGAAAACAGCAGCTAAAAATGATCCCGTTGTCAAGTAAAACAAACACATGAGATGCTGACTTATATTGCCCTTGAATATCAAACAGCAAAAAAATGCAATGTACTTATGACCCCTCTGTTATCACTTGTGTGTTTGCCAGCTACCGTATATAACGGAAAAAGTACTGCGGGGGCAAACGTACGTTATGAAGCTTGCAGTTGTTTTCTTCTTTTGCTGCTCTTCCTTTGCTTTCCCTCTTCCTATTATTTTGTACAGTTAAAGATGTACAAAAAAATTTGCAACAATACCGACCGTTGCTAAGCCTAATGATTAGGTAAGTTGTTTAATATTTGGTACAATTGTACAAAATAGTGTACAAAAAATTTGCAACAAGACTGATAGTTGCTAAGTTTGTCGATTAGGTATACCCCTTTGTTTTTTTTTTGTACTTTATATAGGCTGACTGTACTACTGAATTTTGTCAACAGTTATTTAATGTTGTTTTGTTCTTTTGGGTTACCGTTAATTTATCGTATGGTAAATTAAAATATGACACATGTTATGTTGCGGGGCGGTAAATTATATTTTCTTCATTTTGTAGAAGTCAAGTCTTCTAGTGGAGAAGGGGGGCAATATGTATTAAAGGGGAATACATATTGAATCGCATAGGGTTTGAATGTGATGATTGACAAATATGTCGAAGTTTATGGGGTTTACCGGGTTTTGGGGGAACCGAATCCAGTTCGAAGGACCAAAATGTACGGTTACCAATAATATACGGTTAAATATAATATTAATTGGGGGTACTTACTAGTTCTGATGTCGAATATCTGGTTTTGTCACTTCTTCTTCCTGGTGGTAGTTGGCTGCGGCCGCTGTTATGGATGGCAAACCTTTTGTCTTGCTTTACAATTTTACAAATTTGAAAAATTAGCAACTGTTTATAATATGTTGAGTGTTAAAGGGAAAAGCGATAATCCTTTGAAGACAAAAAAACTTTATAAAATTTGTTGTTGTTGTACGTGATTTTATTTTTTTTATTTAACACTTCATTATTCACATTTATTTTAAATTTTTGTAAATTATTGTTTTTTTTATTCACTCACTTCCTTTGCATTCAATGGTTCAAAAACGAATGATAGTTGTGAGAAAAAATGTGTGTATTCAATTGCTTGTCAATCGTAAGGAAAAACAAAGCAGAAGAGAAAAAAAAAAACAAAATTGCGTAAACATACCCTGTTAGGGCTGCCATGCACAAACAGGTTTAAATCGAGTTTTCTCCTTATCTAAGCCCCGGAGAGCGAAAAAAAAGATTTAATTTTTGTATTAATTATTTTTTTTAATGTATAAAAACTTTAATTAGAGTTTCCTCCTTAACTAAGCCCCGGAGAGCGCAAAAAGAGCTTCATTTGATATGTTATCGTCCAAAAATTCGTATTTTCTAAAAAATTTTAAAAATTTAAAAATTCGATTTTCTAAAAAATTTTACAAATTTAATCTTTGTATAAATTATTTTTTTTAATGTATAAAAAGTTTAAATCGAGTTTTCTCCTTATCTAAGCCCCGAAAAGCGAAAAAAAATAGCTTAATCTAATATCTATGGACCAACAATTCGTATTTTCTAAAAAAATTGATAAATTTAAATTTTGTATTAATTATTTTTTTTAAGTTATAAAACGTTTAAATAGAGTTTTCTCCTTAACTAAGCCCCGGAGAGCGAAAAAAGAGCTTCATTTGATATGTAATCGACCAAAAATTCGTATTTTCTAAAAAATTTTAAAAATTTAATTTTTGTATTAATTATTTTTTCTGTTTGAGTTATAAAATGTATAAATCGAGTTTTCTCCTTAACTAAGCTCCGGAAAGCGAAGAAAGCATCATTTGATATATTATCGTCCAAAAATTCGTAATTTCTAAAAAATTTTAAAAATTTAATCTATCTATAAATTATTTTTTTTTAATGTATGAAAACTTTAAATAGAGTTTTCTCCTTAACTAAGCCCGGGAGAGCGACAAAAGAGCTTAATTTGATATATTATCGTCCAAAAATTCATTTTTCCTAAACAATTTTATTTTTGTATTATTTTTTTTTTTTTTTTGAAGTTATAAAAAGTTTAAATAGAGTTTTCTCCTTGACCAAGGACTGGAGAGCGAAAAAGAACTTCAGTTGATATATTATCGTCCAAAAATTCGTATTTTCTAAAAAAGTTGAAAAATTAAAATTTTCTATAATTATATTTTTTTAAGTTATAAAAAGTTTAAATAGAGGTTTTTCCTTATTTAAGCCCCGGAGAGCGAAAAAGAGCTTCATTTGATATATTATCGTCCAAAAATTCGTATTTTCTAAAAAAATTTAAGAATTTAAATTTTGTATTAATTATATTTTTTTTAAGTTATAAAAAGTTTAAATAGAGTTTTCTCCTTAACAAAGCCCCGAGAGCAAAAAAGAACCTCATTTGATAAATTATCGACCAAAAATTCGTATTTTCTAAAAAATGTAATTTCTGTATTATTGTTTCTTTTTTAAGTTATAAAAAGTTTAAATCGAGTTTTCTCCTTATCTAAGCCCCGGAGAGCGAAAAAGAGCTTCATTTGATATATTGTCGACCAAAAATTCGTATTTTCTAAATAATTTATTTTTGTATAAATCATTTTTTTTAATGTATAAAAAGTTTAAATAGAGTTTTCTCCTTAACTAAGCCCCGGACAGCGAAAAAGATCTTCGTTTGATATATTATCGTCCAAAAATTCGTATTTTCTAAAAAAATTTAAAAATTTAATTTTTATATAAATTATTTTATTTCTTTAATGTATAAAAAGTTTAAATAGAGTTTTCTCCTTGACTAAGGACCGGAAACCGAAAAAGAGGCTCATTTGATATATTATCGTCCAAAAATTCGTATTTTTTAAAAATTTAGTTTGTTATGAATTATTTTTTTTTAAGTATAAAAAAGTTTAAATAGAGTTTTCTCCTTACCTAAGCCCCGGAGAGCGAAAAAAATCTTAATTTGATGTATTATAGACCAACAATTCGTATTTTATAAAATATTTGAAAAAATATAAATTTTGAGTTTATTATATATTTTTTTAAATTTAAAAATTTACATAGAGTTTTCTGCTTAACTAAATAGAGTTTTCTCCTTAACTAAGCCCGGGAGAGCGACAAAAGAGCTTAATTTGATATATTATCGTCAAAAAATTCATTTTTCCTAAAAAATTTAATTTTTGTATAATTATTTTTTTTTTTTGAAGTTATAAAAAGTTTAAATAGAGTTTTCTCCTTGACCAAGGACCGGAGAGCGAAAAAGAACTTCATTTGATATGTTATCGTCCAAAAATTCGTATTTTCTACAAAAATTGAAAAATTTAAATTATGTATTAATTATATTTTTTGTTAAAAAGTTATACAAAGTTTAAACAGAGTTTTCTGCTTAACTAAGCCTCGCAGAGCGAAAAAGAGCTTTTTAAGTTATAAAAAGTTTATATAGAGTTTTCTCCTTATCTAATCGCCGGAGAGCGAACAAGAGCTTTATTTGACATGTTTCTAAAAAATTTGAAAATTTTAATTTTTGTAGTCATTATTTTTTTGTTTAAGCTATAAAAAGTTTAAATAGAGTTTTCTCCTTAACTAAGCCCCGGAGAGCAATAAAGAGCTTCACTTCCCCTCACTTCCACTCACTTCCACTCACTACTCCACTAACTTCCACTCACATTCCACTCACTTCCACTCACATTCCACTCACATTCCACTCACTTCCACTCACTTCCACTCACTTCAACTTACTCCACTCACTTCCACTCACTTTCACTCACTTTATCTCACTTTCACCCACTTCCACGCACTCCCACGCATTTCCACTCACTTCCATTCACTTCCACTCCCACCACTAACTTTCACCCACTTCCACTCACTTCCACTAACTTCCACTCACTTCCACTCCCACCACTAACTTTCACCCACTTCCACTCACTTCCACTAACTTCCACTCACTTCCACTCACTCCACTCACTTCCACTCACCCCACTCAATTCCACCTACTTCCACTCACTTCCACTCACTCCACTCACTTCTACCCACTTCTACTCATTTCCACTTATTTCCACTCACTTCCACTCATTTCCACTCATTTCCACTCACTTCCACTCATTTCCACTCACTTCCACTCACTTTCACTCACTTCCACACACTGCCACTCACTTTCACTCACTTCCGCTCACTTCCACTCACTTCCACTCACTTCCACTCACTTCCACTCACTTCCACTCATTTCCACTCACTTCCACTCACTTCCACTCACTTTCACCTACTTCCACTCACTTCCACTCACTTCCACCTACTTCCACCCACTTCCACTCACTTCCACCTACTGCCACTCAGTTTCACTCACTTCCACTCACTTCACTTTTTTAAGTTATAAAATGTTTAAATCGAGTTTTCTCCTTATCTAAGCCCCGGAGAGCGAAAAAATAGCTTAATTTGATATATTATCGATCAACAATTCGTATTTTCTAAAAAATTTAAAAAATTTAAATTTTGTATTAATTATGTTTTTTAAGTTATAAAAAGTTTAAATAGAGTTTTCTGCTTAACTAAGCCCCGAAGAGCGAAAAAGAACTGTATTTGATAGATTACCGTCCAAATATTCGTATTTTCCAAAAAAAAAATTAATAATTTAAATTTTGTATTAATTATATTTATTTTTTTAAGTTATAAAAAGTTTAAATAGAGTTTCCTTCACTAAGCCACGGAGAGCAAGAAAGAGCTTCATTTGATATATTATCGACCAAAAATTCGTATTTTCTAAAAAATGTAATGACTGTATTATTTTTTCATTTTTTAAGTTATAAAAGGTTTAAATCGAGTTTTATCCTTATCTAAGCGCCGGAAAGCGAAAAAATAGCTTAATATGATATATTATCGACCAACAATTCGTATTTTCTAAAAAATTTAAATTTTGTATTCTGCTTAACTAAGCCCCGAAGATCAAAAAAGAGCTTCACTTCCCCTCACTTCCACTCACTACTCCACTAACTTCCACTCACATTCCACTCACTTCCACTCACATTCCACTCACTTCCACTCACTTCAACTCGCTCCACTCACTTCCACTCAGTTCCACTCACTTTAACTCACTTTCACCCACTTCCACGCACTCCCACGCATTTCCACTCACTTCCACTCCCACCACTAACTTTCACCCACTTCCAATCACTTCCACTCACTTCCACTCACTCCACTCACTTCCACTCACTCCACTCACTTCCACCTACTTCCACTCACTTCCACTCACTCCACTCACTTCTACCCACTTCCACTCATTTCCACTCACTTCCACTCACTTCCACTCACTTCCACTCACTTCCACTCACTTCCACTCACTTCCACTCACTCCACTCACTTCCACTCACTCCACTCACTTCCACTCACGCCACTCACTTCCACCTACTTCCACCCACTTCCACTCACTCCACTCACTTCCACCCACTTCCAATCATTTCCACTCACTTCCACTCACTTCCACTCACTTCCACTCACTTCCACTCACTCCACACACTTCCACTCATTTCCACTCACTTCCACTCACTTCCACTCACTTCCACTCACTCCACTCACTTCCACCCACTTCCACTCATTTCCACTCACTTCCACTCACTTCCACTCACTTCCACTCACTTCCACTCACTTCCACTCACTTCCACTCACTCCACTCACTTCCACTCACTCCACTCACTTCCACTCACTCCACTCACTTCCACTCACGCCACTCACTTCCACCTACTTCCACCCACTTCCACTCACTCCACTCACTTCCACCCACTTCCACTCACTTCCACTCACTCCACTCACTTCCACTCACTTCCACTCACTTCCACTCACTTCCACTCACTTCCACTCACTTCCACTCACTTCCACTGACTTCCACCCACTTCCACGCACTCCCACGCATTTCCACTCACTTCCACTCACTCCACTCACTTTCACTCACTCCACTCACTTCCACCTACTTCCACTCACTTCCACTCACTCCACTCACTTCCACTCACTTCCACCCACTTCCACGCACTCCCACGCATTTCCACTCACTTCCACTCCCACCACTAACTTTCACCCACTTCCAATCACTTCCACTCACTTCCACTCACTCCACTCACTTCCACTCACTCCACTCACTCCACTCACTTCCACCTACTTCCACTCACTCCACTCACTTCCACCTACTTCCACTCACTTCCCCTCACTACAACTCACTTCCACTCACTTCCACTCAGTTCCACTCACTACTCCACTAACATCCACTCACTACTCCACTAATTTCCACTCACTTCCACTCACATTCCACTCACTACTCCACTCACTACTCCACTCACTTCCACTCGCATTAACTCACTTTCACCCACTTCCACGCACTTCCACTCAGTTCCACTCCCACCACTAACTTTCACCCACTTCCACTCACTTCCACGCACTTCCACTCACTTCCACGCACTTCCTCTCACTTCCACTCCCACCACTAACTTTCACCCACTTCCACTCACTCCACCCATTTCCACTCACTCCCACTCACTTCCACTCACTTCCTCTCACTTCCACTCACTTCCACTCACTTCCACTCACTTCCACTAAATTCCACTCACTTCCAGTCACTTCCACTCACTTCCACCAACTTCCACTCACTTCCACTCACTTCCACTCACTTCCACTCACTTCCACTCATTTCCACATACTTCCACTCACTTTCAACCACTTCCACGCACTTCCACTCACTTCCACTCGCACCACTAACTTTCACCCACTTCCATTCACTCCACCCACTTCCACTCACTCCCACTCACTTCCACTCACTTCCACTCACTTCCACTCACTTCCACTCACTTCCACTCACTTCCACTCACTTCCACTCACTTCCACTCATTTCCACCCACTTCCACTCACTCCCACTCACTTCCACTCACTTCCTCTCACTTCCACTCACTTCCACTCACTTCCACTCACTTCCACTCACTTCCACTCACTTCCACTCATTTCCACCCACTTCCACTCACTCCCACTCACTTCCACTCACTTCCTCTCACTTCCACTCACTTCCACTCACTTCCACTCACTTCCACTCACTTCCACTCACTTCCACTCACATCCACTCACTTCTACTCACTTCCACCCACTTCCACTCACTTCCACTCACTTCCACTCACTCCACTCACGTCCACTCACTTCCTTTCACTTCCACTCACTTCCACTCACTTCCACTCACTTCCACCCACTTCCACTCACTCCACTCACTTCCACTCACTTCCACTCACTTCCAGTCACTTCCACTCACTTCCACTCACTTCCACTAACTTCCACTCACTTCCACTCACTTCCACTCACTTCCACTCACTTCCACTCACTTCCACTCACTTCCACTCAGTTCCACCCACTTCCACTCACTTCCACTCACTTCCACTCACTTCCTCTCACTTCCACTCACTTTCACTCACTTCCACTCACTTCCCCTCACATCCACTCACTTCTACTCACTTCCACCCACTTCCACTCACTTCCACTCACTCCACTCACGTCCACTCACTTCCACTCACTTCCACTCACTTCCACTCACTTCCACTCACTTCCACTCACTTCCACTCACTTCCACTCACTTCCACGCACTTCCACTCACTCCACTCACTTCCACTCAGTTCCACTCACTACTCCACTCACTTCCACCCACTTCCACTTACTCCACTCACTTTCACCCACTTCACGCACTTCCATTCACTTCCACTAACTTCCACTCACTTCCACTCACTTCCACTCACTTCCACTCATTTCCACTCACTTCCACTCACTTCCACTCACTTCCACCCACTGCCACTCACTTGCACTCACTTCCTCTCACATCCACTCACTTCCACCCACTGCCACTCACTTTCAACCACTTCCACTCACTTCCACTCACTTCCACCCACTGCCACTCACTTTCACTCACTTCCATTAACTTCCACTCACTTCCACCCACTGCCACTCACTTTCACTCACTTCCACGCACTTCCACTCACTTCCACTCCCACCACTAACTTTCACCCACTTCTACCCACTTCCACCCACTTCCACTCACTTCCACGCACTTCCACTCACTTCCACTCACTTTCACCCACTTCCACGCACTTCCACTCACTTCCACTCCCACCACTAACTTTCACCCACTTCTACCCACTTCCACCCACTTCCACTCACTTCCACGCACTTCCACTCACTTCCACTCACTTTCACCCACTTCCACGCACTTCCACTCACTTCCACTCCCACCACTAACTTTCACCCACTTCCACCCACTTCCACCCACTTCCACCCACTTCCACTCACTTCCACGCACTTCCACTCACTTCCACTCACTTCCACTCACTTCCACTCACTTCCACTCACTTCCACTCACTTCCACTCACTTCCACTCACTTCCACTAACTTCCACTCACTTCCACTCACTTCCACTCACTTCCACTCATTTCCACTCATTTCCACTCACTTCCACTCACTTCCACCCACTGCCACTCACTTGCACTCACTTCCACTCACATCCACTCACTTCCACCCACTGCCACTCACTTTCAACCACTTCGACTCACTTCCACTCACTTCCACCCACTGCCACTCACTTTCACTCACTTTCACTCACTTCCACTCACTTCCACTCACTTCCACTCACTTCCACTCACTTCCACTCACTTCCACTCACTTCCACTCACTTCCACTCACTTCCACTCACTTCCACTCACTTCCACTCACTTCCACTCACTTCCACTCACTTCCACTCACTTCCACTCACTTCCACTCACTTCCACTCACTTCCACTCACTTCCACTCACTTCCACTCACTTCCACTCACTTCCACTCACTTCCACTCACTCCACTCACTTCCACTCAGTTCCACTCACTACTCCACTCACTTCCACTCACTTCCACTCACTTCCACCCACTTCCACTCACGTCCACTCAACATTTTTGAATGGTTTTGCTTTAGTTGGGTTCTGACAAGCTTATTTCATATCAAAATGATTAAGGGAAAGTCCCCAGAAGCTTATGGTCCTGAAAGGGTTATGGGACCAACAATCGTATTTTCTAAAAAAATTGATAAATTTAAATTTTGTATAATTATTTTTTTTAAGTTATAAAATGTTTAAATAGAGTTTACTCCTTAACTAAGCCCCGGAGAGCGAAAAAAGAGCTTCATTTGATATGTTATCGACCAAAAATTCGTATTTTCTAAAAAATTTTAAAAATTTAATCTATCTATAAATAATTTTTTTTAATGTATGAAAACTTTATATAGCGTTTTCTCCTTAACTAAGCCCGGGAGAGCGACAAAAGAGCTTAATTTGATATCTTATCGACCAAAAATTCATATTTCCTAAAAAATTTAATTTTTGTATTATTTTTTTGAAGTTATAAAAAGTTTAAATAGAGTTTTCTCCTTGACTTAGGACTGGAGAGCGAAAAAGAACTTCAGTTGATATATTATCGTCCAAAAATTCGTATTTTCTAAAAAAGTTGAAAAATTTAAATTTTCTATAATTATATTTTTTTAAGTTATAAAAAGTTTAAATCGAGTTTTCTCCTTATCTAAGCCCCGGAGAGCGAAAAGGAGCTTCATTTGATATATTGTCGACCAAAAATTCGTATTTTCTAAATAAGTTATTTTTGTATAAATCATTTTTTTTTAATGTATAAAAAGTTTAAAAAGAGTTTTCTCCTTAACTAAGCCCCGGACAGCGAAAAAGATCTTCGTTTGATATATTATCGTCCAAAAATTCGTATTTTCTAAAAAAATTTAAAAATTTAATTTTTATATAAATTATTTTATTTTTTTAATGTATAAAAAGTTTAAATAGAGTTTTCTCCTTGACTAAGGACCGGAGACCGAAAAAGAGCCTCATTTGATATATTATCGTCCAAAAATTCGTATTTTTTAAAAATTTAGTTTTTTATGAATTATTTTTTTTTTTTTAAGTATAAAAAGTTTAAATAGAGTTTTCTGCCTAACTAAGCCCCGAAGAGCGAAAAAAAGCTTAGTTTGATATATTATAGACCAAAAATTCGTATTTTCTAAAAAATGTAATTTCTGTATTATTTTTTCTTTTTTAAGTTATAAAAAGTTTAAATCGAGTTTTCTCCTTATCTAAGCCCCGGAGAGCAATAAAGAGCTTCACTTCCCCTCACTTCCACTCACTACTCCACTAACTTCCACTCACATTCCACTCACTTCCACTCACATTCCACTCACTTCCACTCACTTCTACTTACTCCACTCACTTCCACTCACTTTATCTCACTTTCACCCACTTCCACGCACTCCCACGCATTTCCACTCACATCCACTCCCACCACTAACTTTCACCCACTTCCACTCACTCCCACTAACTTCCACTCATTTCCACTCCCACCACTAACTTTCACCCACTTCCACTCACTTCCGCTAACTTCCACTCACTTCCACTCACTCCACTCACTTCCACTCACCCCACTCAATTCCACCTACTTCCACTCACTTCCACTCACTCCACTCACTTCTACCCACTTCCTCTCACTTTCACTCACTTCCACCCACTGCCACTCACTTTCACTCACTTCCGCTCACTTTCACTCAATTCCACTCACTTCCACTCACGTCCACTCACTTCCACTCACTTCAACTCACTCCACTCACTTCCACTCACTTCCACAAACTTTAACTCACTTTCACCCACTTCCACGCACTCCCACGCATTTCCCCTCACTACCACTCACTCCACTCACTTCCACCCACTTCCACTAATTTCCACTCACTTCCACTCATTTCCACTCACTTCCACTCATTTCCACTCACTTCCACTCACTTTCACTCACTTCCACCCACTGCCACTCACTTTCACTCACTTCCGCTCATTTTCACTCACTTCCACTCACTTCCACATACTTCCACTCAGTTCCACTCACTTCCACTCACTTTTACTCACTTCCACTCACTTCCACTCACTTCCACTCACTTCCACTCATTTCCACTCACTTCCACTCACTTCCACCTACTTCCACTCACTTCCACTCACTTCCACTCACTTCCACTCACGTCCACTCACGTCCACTCACTTCCACTCACTTCCACTCACTTCCACTCACTTCCACTCATTTCCACTCACTTCCACTCACTTCCACCTACTTCCACACACTTACACTCACTTCCACCTACTTCCACCCACTTCCACTCACTTCCACCTACTGCCACTCAGTTTCACTCACTTCCACTCACTTCACTTTTTTAAGTTATAAAATGTTTAAATCGAGTTTTCTCCTTATCTAAGCCCCGGAGAGCGAAAAAGAACTGCATTTGATAAATTACCGTCCAAATATTCGTATTTTCCAAAAAAAAAAAATTAAAAATTTCAATTTTGTATTAATTATATTTATTTGTTTAAGTTATAAAAAGTTTAAATAGAGTTTCTCCTTCACTAAGCCACGGAGAGCAAGAAAGAGCTTCATATGATATATTATCGACCAAAAATTCGTATTTTGTAAAAAATGTAATGACTGTATTATTTTTTCATTTTTAAGTTATAAAAGGTTTAAATCGAGTTTTATCCTTATCTAAGCGCCGGAAAGCGAAAAAATAGCTTAATTTGATATATTATCGACCAACAATTCGTATTTTCTAAAAAATTTAAATTTTGTATTCTGCTTAACTAAGCCCCGAAGAGCAAAAAAGAGCTTCACTTCCCCTCACTTCCACTCACTACTCCACTAACTTCCACTCACATTCCACTCACTTCCACTCACATTCCACTCACTTCCACTCACTTCCACTCACTTCAACTCGCTCCACTCACTTTCACTCAGTTCCACTCACTTTAACTAACTTTCACCCACTTCCAATCACTTCCACTCACTTCCACTCACTTCCACTCACTCCACTCACTTCCACTCACTCCACTCACTTCCACCTACTTCCACTCACTTCCACTCACTCCACTCACTTCTACCCACTTCCACTCATTTCCACTCACTTCCACTCACTTCCACTCACTTCCACTCACTTCCACTCACTTCCACTCACTTCCACTCACTTCCACTCACTTCCACTCACTTCCACTCACTTCCACTCAGTTCCGCTCACTACTCCACTCACTTCCACTCACTACTCCACTCACTTCCACTCACTTCCACCTACTTCCACTCACTTCCACCCACTTCCACTCACTTCCACTCACTTCCACTCACTTTCACTCACTTTCACTCACTTCCACTCACTTCCACTCACTTCCACTCACTTCCACTCACTTCCACTCACTTCCACTCACTTCCACTCACTTGCACCTACTGCCACTCACTTCACTTTTTTAAGTTATAAAATGTTTAAATCGAGTTTTCTCCTTATCTAAGCCCCGGAGAGCGAAAAAATAGCTTAATTTGATATATTATCGATCAACAATTCGTATTTGCTAAAAAATTTGAAAAATTTAAATTTTGTATTAATTATGTTTTTTGTTTAAGTAATAAAAAGTTTAAATAGAGTTTTCTGATTAACTAAGCCCCGGAGAGCAAAAAAGAGCGTCATTCCCCTCATTACTTACTAGCTTAATTTGATATATTATCGATCAACAATTCGTATTTTCTAAAAAATTTGAAAAATTTGAATTTCGTATTAATTATGTTTTTTGTTTAAGTTATAAAAAGTTTAAATAACTAAGCCCCGAAGAGCGAAAAAGAACTGCATTTGATAAATAACGTCCAAAAATTCGTATTTTCTAAAAAAATTGAAAATTTTCAATTTTGTATTAATTATATATATTTTTAAGTTATAAAAAGTTTAAATAGACTTTCTCCTTAACTAAGCCCCGGAGAGCAAGAAAGAGCTTCATTTGATATTATCGACCAAAAATTCGTATTTTCTCAAAAATGTAATGACTGTATTATTTTTTCATTTTTAAGTTATTAAAGGTTTAAATTGAGTTTTATCCTTATCTACGCGCCGAAAAGCGAAAAAATATCTTAATTTGATATATTATGAACCAACAATTCGTTTTTTCTAAAAAATTTTAAAATTTAAATTTTGTATTAATTATTTTTTTTTAAGTAATAAAAAGTTTAAGTAGAGTTTTCTAAGCCCCGAAGAGCGAAAAAGAGCTTCACTTCCCCTCACTTCCACTCACTTCCACTCAGTTCCACTCAGTTCCACTCACTACTCCACTAACTTCCACTCACTTCCACTCACTTCCACTCACTTCCACTACCTTCCACTCACTTCCACTCACTTCCACTCGCTTCCACTCACTTCCACTCACTTCCACTAATTTCCACATACTTCCACTCACTTCCACTCACTTCCACCCACTGCCACTCACTTTCACTCACTTCCACTCACTTCCACTCACATCCACTCACTTCCACTCAGTTCCACTCACGTCCACTCACTTCCACTCACTTCCACTCACTTCCACTCACTTCCACTCACTTCCACTCACTTCCACTCACTCCACTCACTTCCACTCAGTTCCACTCACTACTCCACTCACTTCCACCCACTTGCACTCACTTCCACTCACTTCCACTCACTCCACTCACGTCCACTCTCTTCCACTTACTTCCACTCACTTCCACTCACTCCACTCACTTCCACTCAGTTCCACTCACTACTCCACTCACTTCCACTCACTTCCACTCACTTCCACTCACTTCCACTCACTTCCACTCACTTCCACTCACTTCCACTCACTTTCACTCAGTTCCACTCACTTCCACTCACTTCCACTCACTTTCACTCAGTTCCACTCAGTTCCACTCACTACTCCACTCACTTCTACTCACTTCCACTCACTCCCACTCACTTCCACTCACTTCCACTCACTTCCACTCACTTCCACTCACTCCACTCACTTCCACTCACTACTCCACTCACTTTCACTCACTTCCACTCAGTTCCACTCACTAGTCCACTCACTTCCACTAACTTCCACTCACTTCCACTCACTTCCACCCACTTCCACTCACTTCCACTAACTCCACTCACATCCACTCACTTGCACTCACTTCCACTCACTCCACTTACTTCCACTCAGTTCCACTCACTACTCCACTCACTTCCACACACTTCCACCCACTTCCACCCACTTCCACTCACTTCCACCCACTTCCACTCACTTCCACTCACTTCCACTCACTCCACTCACTTCCACTCACTCCACTCACGTCCACTCACTTCCACTCACTTCCACTCACTCCACTCACTTCCACTCAGTTCCACTCACTACTCCACTCACTTCCACTCACTTCCACCCACTTCCACTCACTTCCACTCCCTCCACTCACTTTCACCCACTTCCACTCACTTCCACTCGCTTCCACTCACTTCCACTCACTTCCACTCACTTCCACTCCCACCACTAACTTTCACTCACTTCCACTCACTTCCACGCACTTCCACTCACTTCCACGCACTTCCTCTCACTTCCACTCCCACCACTAACTTTCACCCACTTCCACTCACTCCCACTCACTTCCACTCACTTCCACTCACTTCCACTCACTTCCACTAAATTCCACTCACTTCCACTCACTTCCACTCACTTCCACTCAGTTCCACTCACTACTCCACTCACTTCCACTCACTTCCACCCACTTCCACTCACTTCCACTCCCTCCACTCACTTTCACCCACTTCCACTCACTTCCACTCGCTTCCACTCACTTCCACTCACTTCCACTCACTTCCACTCACTTCCACTCACTTCCACTCCCACCACTAACTTTCACTCACTTCCACTCACTTCCACTCACTTCCACTCATTTCCACATACTTCCACTCACTTCCACTCACTTCCACCCACTGCCACTCACTTCCATTCGAATCCACTCACTACTCCACTCACTACTCCACACTTCCACTCACTCTACTCATTTCCACTCACTCCACTCACGTCCACTCACTTCCACTCACTTCCACTCAGTTCCACTCACTACTCCACTCACTTCCACACACTTCCACCCACTTCCACCCACTTCCACTCACTTCCACCCACTTCCACTCACTTCCACTCACTTCCACTCGCTTCCACTCACTTCCACTCACTTCCACTCACTTCCACTCACTTCCACTCACTTCCACTCAGTTCCACTCACTACTCCACTCACTTCCACTCACTTCCACCCACTTCCACTCACTTCCACTCCCTCCACTCACTTTCACCCACTTCCACTCACTTCCACTCGCTTCCACTCACTTCCACTCACTTCCACTCACTTCCACTCACTTCCACTCAGTTCCACTCACTACTCCACTCACTTCCACTCACTTCCACCCACTTCCACTCACTTCCACTCCCTCCACTCACTTTCACCCACTTCCACTCACTTTCACCCACTTCCACTCACTTCCACTCGCTTCCACTCACTTCCACTCACTTCCACTCACTTCCACTCCCACCACTAACTTTCACTCACTTCCACTCACTTCCACTCACTTCCACTCATTTCCACATACTTCCACTCACTTCCACTCACTTCCACCCACTGCCACTCACTTTCACTCACTTCCACTCACTTCCACTCACATCCACTCACTTCCACTTACTTCCACTCAGTTCCACTCACGTCCACTCACTTCCACTCACTTCCACTCACTTCCACTCACTCCACTAACTTCCACTCAGTTCCACTCACTACTCCACTCACTTCCACCCACTTGCACTCACTTCCACTCACTCCACTCACGTCCACTCACTTCCACTCACTTCCACTCACTTCCACTCACTTCCACTCACTTCCACTCACTTCCACTCACTTCCAATCACTCCACTCACTTCCACTCAGTTCCACTCACTACTCCACTCACTTCCACCCACTTCCACCCACTTCCACTCACTTCCACTCACTTCCACTCACTTTCACTCAGTTCCACTCACTTCCACTCACTTCCACTCACTTCCACTCACTTTCATTCAGTTCCACTCAGTTCCACTCACTACTTCACTCACTTCCACTCACTTCCACCCACTTCCACTCACTTCCACTCACTCCACTCACGTCCACTCACTTCCACACACTTCCACTCACTTCCACTCACTTCCACTCACTTCCACTCACTCCACTCACTTCCACTCACTACTCCACTCACTTTCACTCACTTCCACTCAGTTTCACTCACTAGTCCACTCACTTCCACTAACTTCCACTCACTTCCACTCACTTCTACTCACTTCCACCCACTTCCACTCACTTCCACTAACTCCACTCACATCCACTCACTTCCACTCACTTCCACTCACTCCACTTACTTCCACTCAGTTCCACTCACTACTCCACTCACTTCCACTCACTTCCACCCACTTCCACCCACTTCCACTCACTTCCACCCACTTCCACTCACTTCCACTCACTCCACTCACGTCCACTCACTTCCACTCAGTTCCACTCACTACTCCACTCACTTCCAGTCACTTCCACTCACTCCACTCACTTCCACTCAGTTCCACTCACTACTCCACTCACTTCCAGTCACTTCCACCCACTTCCACTCACTTCCACTCGCTTCCACTCACTTCCACTCACTTCCACTCACTTCCACTCACTTCCACTCACTTCCACTCACTTCCACTCACTTCCACTCACTTCCACTCACTTCCACTAACTTCCACTAACTGCCACTAACTTCCACTCACTTCCACTCACTTCCACTCACTTCCACTCATTTCCACTCACTTCCGCTCACTTCCACTCACTTCCACTGACTTTCACCCACTGCCACTCACTTTCACTCACTTCCACTCACTTCCACTCACTTCCACTCACTTCCACTCACTTCCACTCACTTCCACTCACTTCCACTCACTTCCACTCACTTCCACTCACTTCCACTCACTCCACTCACTTCCACTCAGTTCCACTCACTACTCCACTCACTTCCACTCACTTCCACTCACTTCCACCCACTTCCACTCACTTCAACTCACTCCACTCACTCCACTCACGTCCACTCACTTCCACTCACTTCCACTCACTTCCACTTACTTCCACTCACTTCTACTCACTTCCACTCACTCTACTCATTTCCACTCAGTTCCACTCACTTCCACTCACTTTCACCCATTTCCACGCACATCCACTCACTTCCCCTCACTTCCACTCACTTCCATTCGAATCCACTCACTACTCCACTCACTACTCCACACTTCCACTCACTCTACTCATTTCCACTCACTTCATACTCCACTCACTTCTACTCACACTACTCAGTTCCACTCACTTCCACTCCACTCACTTCCAATTACTTCCACTCACTTCCACTCCACTCACTTCCACTCAGTTCCACTCACTTCTCCACTCACTTCCACTCACTACTCCACTCACTTCCACTCACTACCACGCACATCCACTCGCTTCCACCCACTTCCACTCACTTCCACTCACTCCACTCACGTCCACTCACTTCCACTCACTTCCACTCACTTCCACTCACTTCCACTTACTCCACTCACTTCCACTCACTTCCACTCACTTCCACTAAATTCCACTCACTTCCACTCACTTCCACTCACTTCCACTCACTTCCACTCACTTCCACTCACTTCCACTCACTTCCACTCACTTCCACTCACTTCCACTCACTTCCACTAGCTTCCACTCACTTCCACTCACTTCCACTCACTTCCACTCACTTCCACTCACTTCCACTCACTTCCACTCACTTCCACTCACTTCCACTCATTTCCACATACTTCCACTCACTTCCACTCACTTCCACCCACTGCCACTCACATTCACTCACTTCCACTCACTTTCACTCACTTTCACTCACTTCCACTCACATCCACTCACTTCCACTCACTTCCACTCAGTTCCACTCACGTCCACTCACTTCCACTCACTTCCACTCACTTCCACTCACTTCCACTCACTTCCACTCACTTCCACTCACTTCCACTCACTTCCACTCACTTCCACTCACTCCACTCACTTCCACTCAGTTCCACTCACTACTCCACTCACTTCCACCCACTTGCACTCACTTCCACTCACTCCACTCACGTCCACTCAGTTCCACTCACTTCCACTCACTTCCACTCACTTCCACTCACTTCCACTCACTTCCAATCACTCCACTCACTTCCACTCAGTTCCACTCACTACTCCACTCACTTCCACCCACTTCCACTCACTTCCACTCACTTCCACTCACTTCCACTCACTTCCACTCACTTAGACTCACTTTCACTCAGTTCCACTCACTTCCACTCACTTCCACTCACTTTCATTCAGTTCCACTCAGTTCCACTCACTACTCCACTCACTTCCACTCACTTCCACCCACTTCCACTCACTTCCACTCACTTCCACTCACTCCACTCACGTCCACTCACTTCTACTAACTTCCACTCACTTCCGCTCACTTCCACTCACTTCCACTCACTCCACTCACTTCCACTCACTACTCCACTCACTTTCACTCACTTCCACTCAGTTCCACTCACTAGTCCACTAACTTCCACTCACTTCCACTCACTTCCACTCACTTCCACCCACTTCCACTCACTTCCACTAACTCCACTCACATCCACTCACTTCCACTCACTTCCACTCACTTCCACTCACTCCACTTACTTCCACTCAGTTCCACTCACTACTCCACTCACTTCCACTCACTTCCACCCACTTCCACCCACTTCCACTCACTTCCACCCACTTCCACTCACTTCCACTCACTCCACTCACGTCCACTCACTTCCACTCACTTCCACTCACTACTCCACTCACTTCCACTCACTTCCACCCACTTCCACTCACTTCCACTCACTTCCACTCACTTCCACTCCCTCCACTCACTTTCACCCACTTCCACTCACTTCCACTCGCTTCCACTCACTTCCACTCACTTCCACTCACTTCCACTCACTTCCACTCACTTCCACTCACTTCCACTCACTTCCACTCACTTCCACTAACTTCCACTTACTGCCACTAACTTCCACTCACTTCCACTCACTTCCACTCACCTCCACTCACTTCCACTCACTTCCACTCACTTCCACTCATTTCCACTCACTTCCACTCACTTCCACTCACTTCCACTCACTTCCACTGACTTTCACCCACTGCCACTCACTTTCACTCACTTCCACTCACTTCCACTCACTTCCACTCACTTCCACTCACTTCCACTCACTTCCACTCACTTCCACTCACTTCCACTCACTTCCACTCACTTCCACTCACTCCACTCACTTCCACTCAGTTCCACTCACTACTCCACTCACTTCCACTCACTTCCACTCACTTCCACCCACTTCCACTCACTTCAACTCACTCCACTCACTCCACTCACGTCCACTCACTTCCACTCACTTCCACTCACTTCCACTTACTTCCACTCACTTCTACTCACTTCCACTCACTCTACTCATTTCCACTCAATTCCACTCACTTTCACCCATTTCCACGCACATCCACTCACTTCCCCTCACTTCCACTCACTTCCATTCGAATCCACTCACTACTCCACTCACTACTCCACACTTCCACTCACTCTACTCATTTCCACTCACTTCATACTCCACTCACTTCTACTCACACTACTCAGTTCCACTCACATCCACTCAATTCCACTCCACTCACTTCCAATTACTTCCACTCACTTCCACTCCACTCACTTCCACTCAGTTCCACTCACTTCTCCACTCACTTCCACTCACTTCCACTCACTACTCCACTCACTTCCACTCACTACCACGCACATCCACTCGCTTCCACCCACTTGCACTCACTTCCACTCACTCCACTCACGTCCACTCACTTCCACTCACTTCCACTTACTTCCACTTACTTCCACTCACTTCCACTTACTTCCACTCACTTCCACTCACTTCCACTTACTTCCACCCACTTCCACTCATTTCCACTCATTTCCACTCACTTCCACCCACTTCCACTCACTTCCACTCACTTCCACTCACTTCCACTCACTTCCACTCACTTCCACTCACTTCCACTCACTTCCACTCACTTCCACTCACTTCCACTCACTTCCACTCACTACCACGCACATCCACTCGCTTCCACCCACTTCCACTCACTTCCACTCACTCCACTCACGTCCACTCACTTCCACTTACTTCCACTCACTTCCACTCACTTCCACTTACTTCCCTCACTTCCACTTACTTCCCATTACTTCCACCCACTTCCACTCATTTCCACTTACTTCCACTCACTTCCACTCACTTCCACTTACTTCCACCCACTTCCACTCATTTCCACTCATTTCCACTCACTTCCACCCACTTCCACTCACTTCCACTCACTTCCACTCACTTCCACTCACTTCCACTCACTTCCACTCACTTCCACTCACTTCCACTCACTTCCACTCACTACCACGCACATCCACTCGCTTCCACCCACTTCCACTCACTTCCACTCACTCCACTCACGTCCACTCACTTCCACTCACTTCCACTCACTTCCACTTACTTCCACTCACTTCCACTTACTTCCACTCACTTCCACTCACTTCCACTTACTTCCACCCACTTCCACTCACTTCCACTTACTTCCACTCACTTCCACTTACTTCCACTCACTTCCACTCACTTCCACTTACTTCCCTCACTTCCACTTACTTCCACTTACTTCCACCCACTTCCACTCATTTCCACTCATTTCCACTCACTTCCACCCACTTCCACTCACTTCCACTCACTTCCACTCACTTCCACTCACTTCCACTCACTTCCACTCACTTCCACTCACTTCCACTCACTTCCACCCACTTCCACTCACTTCCACTCACTTCCACTCACTTCTACTCACATTCACTCACTTCCACTCACTTCCACTCACTTCCACTCACTTCCACTCACTTCCACTCACTTCCACTCACTTCCACCTACTTCCACTCACTTCCACTCACTTCCACTCACTTCCACCTACTTCCACTCACTTCCACTCACTTCCGCTCACTTCCAGTCACTTCCACTCACTTCCACTTACTTCCACTCACTTCCACTCACTCCACTTACTTCCACTCAGTTCCACTCACTACTCCACTCACTTCCACTCACTTCCACCCACTTCCACCCACTTCCACTCACTTCCACCCACTTCCACCCACTTCCACTCACTTCCACTCACTCCACTCACTTCCACTCACTCCACTCACGTCCACTCACTTCCACTTACTTCCACTCACTCCACTCACTTCCACTCAGTTCCACTCACTACTCCACTCACTTCCACTCACTTCCACCCACTTCCACTCACTTCCACTCCCTCCACTCACTTTCACCCACTTCCACTCACTTCCACTCGCTTCCACTCACTTCCACTCACTTCCACTCCCACCACTAACTTTCACTCACTTTCACTCACTTCCACTCACTTCCACGCACTTCCACTCACTTCCACGCACTTCCACTCCCACCACTAACTTTCACCCACTTCCACTCACTCCACCGACTTCCACTCACTCCCACTCACTTCCACTCACTTCCACTCACTTCCACTCACTTCCACTCACTTCCACTAAATTCCACTCACTTCCACTCACTTCCACTCACTTCCACTCACTTCCACTCACTTCCACTAGCTTCCACTCACTTCCACTCACTTCCACTCACTTCCACTCATTTCCACATACTTCCACTCACTTCCACTCACTTCCACCCACTGCCACTCACTTTCACTCACTTCCACTCACTTCCACTCACATCCACTCACTTCCACTTACTTCCACTCAGTTCCACTCACGTCCACTCACTTCCACTCACTTCCACTCACTTCCACTCACTTCCACTCACTCCACTAACTTCCACTCAGTTCCACTCACTACTCCACTCACTTCCACTCACTTCCACCCACTTGCACTCACTTCCACTCACTCCACTCACGTCCACTCACTTCCACTCACTTCCACTCACTTCCACTCACTTCCACTCACTTCCACTCACTTCCACTCACTTCCAATCACTCCACTCACTTCCACTCAGTTCCACTCACTACTCCACTCACTTCCACCCACTTCCACTCACTTCCACTCACTTCCACTCACTTCCACTCACTTCCACTCACTTCCACTCACTTCCACTCACTTTCACTCAGTTCCACTCACTTCCACTCACTTCCACTCACTTTCATTCAGTTCCACTCAGTTCCACTCACTACTCCAGTCACTTACACTCACTTCCACCCACTTCCACTCACTTCCACTCACTCCACTCACGTCCACTCACTTCTACTCACTTCCACTCACTTCCACTCACTTCCACTCACTTCCACTCACTTCCACTCACTCCACTCACTTCCACTCACTACTCCACTCACTTTCACTCACTTCCACTCAGTTCCACTCACTAGTCCACTCACTTCCACTAACTTCCACTCACTTCCACTCACTTCCACTCACTTCCACCCACTTCCACTCACTTCCACTAACTCCACTCACATCCACTCACTTGCACTCACTTCCACTCACTTCCACTCACTCCACTTACTTCCACTCAGTTCCACTCACTACTCCACTCACTTCCACTCACTTCCACCCACTTCCACCCACTTCCACTCACTTCCACTCACTTCCACCCACTTCCACTCACTTCCACTCACTTCCACTCACTCCACTCACGTCCACTCACTTCCACTTACTTCCACTCACTCCACTCACTTCCACTCAGTTCCACTCACTACTCCACTCACTTCCACTCACTTCCACCCACTTCCACTCACTTCCACTCACTTCCACTCACTTCCACTCCCTCAACTCACTTTCAACCACTTCCACTCGCTTCCACTTACTTCCACTCACTTCCACTCACTTCCACTCACTTCCACTCACTTCCACTCACTTCCACTCACTTCCACTCACTTCCACTAACTTCCACTAACTGCCACTAACTTCCACTCACTTCCACTCACTTCCACTCACTTCCACTCATTTCCACTCACTTCCACTCACTTCCACTCATTTCCACTCACTTCTACTCACTTCCACTCACTCTACTCATTTCCACTCAGTTCCACTCACTTCCACTCACTTTCACCCATTTCCACGCACATCCACTCACTTCCCCTCACTTCCACTCACTTCCATTCGAATCCACTCACTACTCCACACTTCCACTCACTCTACTCATTTCCACTCACTTCATACTCCACTCACTTCTACTCACACTACTCAGTTCCACTCACATCCACTCACTTCCACTCCACTCACTTCCAATTACTTCCACTCACTTCCACTCCACTCACTTCCACTCAGTTCCACTCACTTCTCCACTCACTTCCACTCACTACTCCACTCACTTCCACTCACTACCACGCACATCCACTCGCTTCCACCCACTTCCACTCACTTCCACTCACTTCCACTCACTCCACTCACGTCCACTCACTTCCACTCACTTCCACTCACTTCCACTTACTTCCACTCACTTCCACTCACTTCCACTTACTTCCACTCACTTCCACTCACTTCCACTTACTTCCACCCACTTCCACTCATTTCCACTCATTTCCACTCACTTCCACCCACTTCCACTCACTTCCACTCACTTCCACTCACTTCCACTCACTTCCACTCACTTCCACTCAGTTCCACTCACTACTCCACTCACTTCCACTCACTTCCACCCACTTCCACTCACTTCCACTCCCTCCACTCACTTCCACCCACTTCCACTCACTTCCACTCACTTCCACTCACTTCCACTCACTTCCACTCACTTCCACTCACTTCCACTCAGTTCCACTCACTACTCCACTCACTTCCACTCACTTCCACCCACTTCCACTCACTTCCACTCCCTCCACTCACTTCCACGCACTTCCGCTCACTTCCACGCACTTCCTCTCACTTCCACTCCCACCACTAACTTTCACCCACTTCCACTCACTTCCACGCACTTCCTCTCACTCCCACTCACTTCCACTCACTTCCACTCACTTCCACTCACTTCCACTAAATTCCACTCACTTCCACTCACTTCCACTCACTTCCACTCACTTCCACTCACTTCCACTCACTTCCACTCACTTCCACTCACTTCCACTCACTTCCACTCACTTCCACTAGCTTCCACTCACTTCCACTCACTTCCACTCACTTCCACTCATTTCCACATACTTCCACTCACTTCCACTCACTTCCACCCACTGCCACTCACTTTCACTCACTTCCACTCACTTCCACTCACATCCACTCACTTCCACTCACTTCCACTCAGTTCCACTCACGTCCACTCACTTCCACTCACTTCCACTCACTTCCACTCACTTCCACTCACTTCCACTCACTCCACTCACTTCCACTCAGTTCCACTCACTACTCCACTCACTTCCACTCACTTCCACTCACTCCACTCACGTCCACTCACTTCCACTCACTTCCACTCACTTCCACTCACTTCCACTCACTTCCACTCACTTCCAATCACTCCACTCATTTCCACTCAGTTCCACTCACTACTCCACTCACTTCCACCCACTTCCACTCACTTCCACTCACTTCCACTCACTTCCACTCACTTCCACTCACTTCCACTCACTTTCACTCAGTTCCACTCACTTCCACTCACTTCCACTCACTTTCATTCAGTTCCACTCAGTTCCACTTACTACTCCACTCACTACCACTCACTTCCACCCACTTCCACTCACTTCCACTCACTCCACTCACGTCCACTCACTTCTACTAACTTCCACTCACTTCCGCTCACTTCCACTCACTTCCACTCACTCCACTCACTTCCACTCACTACTCCACTCACTTTCACTCACTTCCACTCAGTTCCACTCACTAGTCCACTCACTTCCACTAACTTCCACTCACTTCCACTCACTTCCACCCACTTCCACTCACTTCCACTAACTCCACTCACATCCACTCACTTCCACTCACTTCCACTCACTTACTTCCACTCAGTTCCACTCACTACTCCACTCACTTCCACTCACTTCCACCCACTTCCACCCACTTCCACTCACTTCCACCCACTTCCACTCACTTCCACTAACTCCACTCACGTCCACTCACTTCCACTCACTTCCACTCACTCCACTCACTTCCACTCAGTTCCACTCACTACTCCACTCACTTCCACTCACTTCCACTCACTTCCACTCACTTCCACTCACTTCCACTCACTTCCACTCACTTCCACTCCCTCCACTCACTTTCACCCACTTCCACTCACTTCCACTCGCTTCCACTCACTTCCACTCACTTCCACTCACTTCCACTCACTTCCACTCACTTCCACTCACTTCCACTCACTTCCACTCACTTCCACTCACTTCCACTCACTTCCACTCACTTCCACTAACTGCCACTAACTTCCACTCACTTCCACTCACTTCCACTCACTTCCACTCACTTCCACTCATTTCCACTCACTTCCACTCACTTCCACTCACTTCCACTGACTTTCACCCACTGGCACTCACTTTCACTCACTTCCACTCACTTCCACTCACTTCCACTCACTTCCACTCACTTCCACTCACTTCCACTCACTTCCACTCACTTCCACTCACTTCCACTCACTCCACTCACTTGCACTCAGTTCCACTCACTACTCCACTCACTTCCACTCACTTCCACCCACTTCCACTCACTTCAACTCACTCCACTCACTCCACTCACGTCCACTCACTTCCACTCACTTCCACTCACTTCCACTTACTTCCACTCACTTCTACTCACTTCCACTCACTCTACTCATTTCCACTCACTTCATACTCCACTCACTTCTACTCACACTACTCAGTTCCACTCACATCCACTCACTTCCACTCCACTCACTTCCAATTACTTCCACTCACTTCCACTCCACTCACTTCCACTCAGTTCCACTCACTTCTCCACTCACTTCCACTCACTACTCCACTCACTTCCACTCACTACCACGCACATCCACTCGCATCCACCCACTTCCACTCACTTCCACTCACTCCACTCACGTCCACTCACTTCCACTCACTTCCACTCACTTCCACTTACTTCCACTCACTTCCACTTACTTCCACTCACTTCCACTCACTTCCACTTACTTCCACCCACTTCCACTCATTTCCACTCATTTCCACTCACTTCCACCCACTTCCACTCACTTCCACTCACTTCCACTCACTTCCACTCACTTCCACTCACTTCCACTCACTTCCACTCACTTCCACTCAGTTCCACTCACTACTCCACTCACTTCCACTCACTTCCACTCACTTCCACTCACTTCCACTCCCTCCACTCACTTTCACCCACTTCCACTCACTTCCACTCGCTTCCACTCACTTCCACTCACTTACACTCACTTCCACTCCCACCACTAACTTTCACTCACTTCCACTCACTTCCACGCACTTCCGCTCACTTCCACGCACTTCCTCTCACTTCCACTCCCACCACTAACTTTCACCCACTTCCACTCACTTCCACGCACTTCCACGCACTTCCTCTCACTCCCACTCACTCCCACTCACTTCCACTCACTTCCACTCACTTCCACTCACTTCCACTCACTTCCACTAAATTCCACTCACTTCCACTCACTTCCACTCACTTCCACTCACTTCCACTCACTTCCACTCACTTCCACTCACTTCCACTCACTTCCACTCACTTCCACACACTTCCACTCACTTCCACTCACTTCCACTAGCTTCCACTCACTTCCACTCACTTTCACTCACTTCCACTCACTTCCACTCACTTCCACTCACTTCCACTCATTTCCACATACTTCCACTCACTTCCACTCACTTCCACCCACTGCCACTCACTTTCACTCACTTCCACTCACTTCCACTCACATCCACTCACTTCCACTCACTTCCACTCAGTTCCACTCACGTCCACTCACTTCCACTCACTTCCACTCACTTCCACTCACTTCCACTCACTTCCACTCACTCCACTCACTTCCACTCAGTTCCACTCACTACTCCACTCACTTCCACCCACTTGCACTCACTTCCACTCACTCCACTCACGTCCACTCACTTCCACTCACTTCCACTCACTTCCACTCACTTCCACTCACTTCCACTCACTTCCAATCACTCCACTCACTTCCACTCAGTTCCACTCACTACTCCACTCACTGCCACCCACTTCCACTCACTTCCACTCACTTCCACTCACTTCCACTCACTTCCACTCACTTCCACTCACTTTCACTCAGTTCCACTCACTTCCACTCACTTCCACTCACTTTCATTCAGTTCCACTCAGTTTCACTCACTACTCCACTCACTTCCACTCACTTCCACCCACTTCCACTCACTTCCACTCACTCCACTCACGTCCACTCACTTCTACTAACTTCCACTCACTTCCGCTCACTTCCACTCACTTCCACTCACTCCACTCACTTCCACTCACTACTCCACTCACTTTCACTCACTTCCACTCAGTTCCACTCACTAGTCCACTCACTTCCACTAACTTCCACTCACTTCCACTCACTTCCACCCACTTCCACTCACTTCCACTAACTCCACTCACATCCACTCACTTCCACTCACTTCCACTCACTCCACTTACTTCCACTCAGTTCCACTCACTACTCCACTCACTTCCACTCACTTCCACCCACTTCCACCCACTTCCACTCACTTCCACCCACTTCCACTCACTTCCACTCACTCCACTCACGTCCACTCACTTCCACTCACTTCCACTCACTCCACTCACTTCCACTCAGTTCCACTCACTACTCCACTCACTTCCACTCACTTCCACTCACTTCCACCCACTTCCACTCACTTCCACTCCCTCCACTCACTTTCACCCACTTCCACTCACTTCCACTCGCTTCCACTCACTTCCACTCACTTCATCTCACTTCCACTCACTTCCACTCACTTCCACTCACTTCCACTCACTTCCACTCACTTCCACTAACTTCCACTAACTGCCACTAACTTCCACTCACTTCCACTCACTTCCACGCACTTCCACTCACTTCCACTCACTTCCACTCACTTCCACTCATTTCCACTCACTTCCACTCACTTCCACTCACTTCCACTCACTTCCACTGACTTTCACCCACTGGCACTCACTTTCACTCACTTCCTCTCACTTCCACTCACTTCCACTCACTTCCACTCACTTCCACTCACTTCCACTCACTTCCACTCACTTCCACTCACTTCCACTTACTTCCACTCACTTCCACTCACTCCACTCACTTCCACTCAGTTCCACTCACTACTCCACTCACTTCCACTCACTTCCACTCACTTCCACCCACTTCCACTCACTTCAACTCACTCCACTCACTCCACTCACGTCAACTCACTTCCACTCACTTCCACTCACTTCCACTCACTTCCACTCACTTCCACTTACTTCCACTCACTTCTACTCACTTCCACTCCCTCTACTCATTTCCACTCAGTTCCATTCACTTCCACTCACTTTCACCCATTTCCACGCACATCCACTCACTTCCCCTCACTTCCACTCACTTCCATTCGAAACCACTCACTACTCCACTCACTACTCCACACTTCCACTCACTCTACTCATTTCCACTCACTTCATACTCCACTCACACTACTCAGTTCCACTCACATCCACTCACTTCCACTCCACTCACTTCCAATTACTTCCACTCACTTCCACTCCACTCACTTCCACTCCACTCACTTCCACTCAGTTCCACTCACTTCTCCACTCACTTCCACTCACTTCCACTCACTACTCCACTCACTTCCACTCACTACCACGCACATCCACTCACTTCCACTCACTTCCACTCACTTCCACTCACTTCCACTCACTTTCACTCACTTCCACTCACTTCCACTCACTTCCACTCACTTCCAATCACTTCCAATCACTTCCACTCACTTCCACTCACTTCCACTCACTTCCACACACTTCCACTCACTTCCACTCACTTCCACTCACTTCCACTCACTTCCACTCACTCCACTCTCGTCCACTCACGTCCACTCACTTCCACTCACTTCCACTCACTTCCACTCACTTTCACTCTCGTCCACTTACGTCCACTCACTTCCACTCACTTCCACTCACTTCCACTCACTTCCACTCTCTTCCACTCACTTCCACTCACTTCAAATCACTTCCACTCACTTCCACTCACTTCCACTCACTTCCACACACTTCCACTCACTTCCACTCACTCCCACTCACTTCCACTCACTTCCACTCACTTTCACTCTCGTCCACTTACGTCCACTCACTTCCACTCACTTCCACTCACTTCCACTCACTTCCAATCACTTCCACTCACTTCCACTCACTTCCACTCACTTCCACTCACTTCCACTCACTTCCACTCACTTCCAATCACTTCCACTCACTTCCACTCACTTCCACTCACTTCCACACACTTCCACTCACTTCCAATCACTTCCACTCACTTCCACTCACTTCCACTCACATCCACTCACTTCCACTCCACTCACTTCCAATTACTTCCACTCACTTCCACTCCACTCACTCCACTCACGTCCACTCACTTCCACTCACTTCCACTTACTTCCACTCACTTCCACTTACTTCCACTCACTTCCACTCACTTCCACTTACTTCCACCCACTTCCACTCATTTCCACTCATTTCCACTCACTTCCACCCACTTCTACTCACTTCCACTCACTTCCACTCACTTCCACTCACTTCCACTCACTTCCACTCACTTCCACTCACTTCCACTCACTTCCACTCACTTCCACTCACTTCCACTCACTTCCACTCACTTCCACTCACTTCCACCTACTTCCACTCACTTCCACTCACTTCCACTCACTTCCACTCACTTCCACCTACTTCCACTCACTGCCACTCACTTCCGCTCACTTCCAGTCACTTCCACTCACTTCCACTCACTTCCACTTGCTTCCACTCACTTCCACTCACTTCCACTCACTTCCACTCACTTCCAGTCACTTCCACTCACTACTCCTCACTTCCACTCACTACTCCTCACTTCCACTCACTACTCCTCACTTCCACTCACTCTACTCATTTCCACTCACTCTACTCATTTCCACTCACTTCCACTCACACTACTCAGTTCCACTCTCATTCACTATCTACCACTCACTTCACTTTTTTAAGTTACAAAATGTTTAAATCGAGTTTTCTCCTTATCTAAGCCCCGGAGAGCGAAAAAATTGTAAAATTTCAATTTTGTATGAATTATATTTTTTTAAGTTATAAAAAGTTTAAATAGAGTTTCTCCTTAACTAAGCCCCGGAGAGCAAGAAAGAGCTTCATTTGATATATTATGAATCAACAATTCGTATTTTCTAAAAAATTTTAAATATTTAAATTCTGTATTAATTATTTTTTTTTTTTAAGTTATAAAAAGTTTAAATAGAGTTTTCTGCTTAACTAAGCCCCGAAGAGCGAAAAAGAGCTTCTTTTGATATATTATCGTCCACAAATTCGAATTTTCTAAAAACATTGAAAAATTTCAATTTTGTATTAATTATATTTTTTTTGTAAGTTATAAAAAGTTTAAACAGAGTTTTCTCATTAACTAAGCCCCGGAGAGCAAAAAAGAGCTTGCCTTCCCCTCACTCCCACTCACTTCCACTCACTTCCACTCACTTCCACCCACTACTCCACTAATTTCCACTCACTTCCACTCACTTCCACTCACATTCCACTCACTTCCACTCACTTCCACTCACTTCCACTCACATTCCACTCACTTCCACTCACTTCCACTCACTTCCACTCACTCCACTCACTCCACTAACTTCCACTCACCTCCACTCACTTTAATTCACTTCCACTCACTTCCACTCCCACCACTAACTTTCACCCACTTCCACTCACTCCACTCAATTCCACTCACTTCCACTTACTACCACTTACTTCCACTCACTTCCACTGACTTCCACTCACTTCCACTCACTTCCACTCACTTCCACTCACTTCCACTCACTCAACTCACTTCCAATCAGTTCCACTCACTACTCCACTCACTTTCACCCACTTCCACTCATTTCCACTCGCTTCCACTCACTTCCGCTCACACCACTCACTTTCACTCACTTCCACTGACTTCACTCAGTTCCACTCATTTCCACTCACTACTCCACTCACTTCCACTCACTTCCACTCACTTCCACTCACTTCCACTCACTCCACTCAATTCCACTCACTTCCACTTACTACCACTTACTTCCACTCATTTCCACTCGCTTCCACTCACTTCCGCTCACACCACTCACTTTCACTCACTTCCACTGACTTCACTCAGTTCCACTCACATCCACTCACTCCACTCACTTCCACTCGCTTCCACTCACTTCCGCTCACACCACTCACTTTCACTCACTTCCACTGACTTCACTCAGTTCCACTCACATCCACTCACTCCACTCACTTCCACTCACTCCACTCACTTCCACTCATTCCACTCACTTCCACTCACTTCCACTCAGTTCCACTCACTACTCCTCACATTTCCACCCACTTCCACTCACTTCCACTCACTTCCACTCACTTCCACTTACTCCACTCTCGTCCACTCACGTCCACTCACTTCCACTCACTTCCACACACTTCCACTCACTTCCACTCACTTTCACTCACTTCCACTCACTTCCACTCACTTCCACTCACTTCCACTCACTTCCACTCACTTCCACTCACTTCCACACACTTCCACTCACTTCCACTCACTCCCACTCACTTCCACTCACTTCCACTCACTTCCAATCACTTCCACTCACTTCCACTCACTTCCACTCACTTCCAATCACTTCCACTCACTTCCACTCACTTCCACTCACTTCCACACACTTCCACTCACTTCCACTCACTTCCACTCACTTCCACTCACTCCACTCTCGTCCACTCACGTCCACTCACTTCCACTCACTTCCACTCACTTCCACTCACTTCCACTCACTTCCACTCACTTTCACTCACTTCCACTCACTTCCACTCACCTCCACTCACTTCCAATCACTTCCAATCACTTCCACTCACTTCCACTCACTTCCACACACTTCCACTCACTTCCACTCACTTCCACTCACTTCCACTCACTTCCACTCACTCCACTCTCGTCCACTCACGTCCACTCACTTCCACTCACTTCCACTCACTTCCACTCACTTCCACTCACTTTCACTCTCGTCCACTTACGTCCACTCACTTCCACTCACTTCCACTCACTTCCACTCACTTCCACGCACTTCCAATCACTTCCACTCACTTCCACTCACTTCCACACACTTCCACTCACTTCCACTCACTCCCACTCACTTCCACTCACTTCTACTCACTTTCACTCAGTTCCACTCACTTCCACTCACTTCCACACACTTCCACTCACTTCCACTCACTTCCACTCAGTTTCACTCACTTCCTTCACTTCCACTCAGTTCCACTTAGTTCCACTCACTTCCACTCACTTCTACTCACTTCCACTCACTCCACTCACTTCCACTCACTCCACTCACCTCCACTCACTCCACTCACTTCCACTCACTCCACTCACTCCACTCACGTCCACTCACGTCCACTCACGTCCACTCACGTCCACTCACTTCCACTCACTTCCACTCACTTCCATTCACTTCCACTCACTTCCACTCACTTCCACTCACTTCCACTCACTTCCACTTATTTCCACTCAGATCCGCTCACTTTCACCCACTTCCACGCACTACCTCTCCCACCACTAACTTTCACCCACTTCCACTCACTTCCACTCACATCGACTCACTTCCACTTACTTCCACTCACTTCCACTCACTCCACTCACTTCCAATCAGTTCCACTCACTACTCCACTCACTTCCACTCACTTCCACTCACTTTCACCCACTTCCACTCACTTCCACTCACTTCCACTCACTTCCACTCCCTTCACTCACTTCCACTTATTTCCACTCACTTCCACTCAATTCTACTCACTTCCACTCACTCCACTCACTTCTACTCACTCCACTCACTTCCACTCACTTCCACGCAGTTCCACTCACTACTCCTCACATTTCCACCCACTTCCACTCACTTCCCCTCACTACCACTCACTTTCACTCGCGTCCACTCACGTCCACTCACTTCCACTCACTTCCACTCACTTCCACTCACTTTCACTCACTTTCACTCACTTCCACTCACTTCCACTCACTTCCACTCACTTCCACTCACTTCCACTCACTTCCACTCACTTCCACTCACTTCTACTCACTTTCACTCACTTCCACTCAGTTCCACTCAGTTCCACTCACTTCCACTCACTTCCACTCACTTCCACTCATTTCCACTCACTTCCACTCAGTTCCACTCACTTCCACTCACTTCTACTCACTTTCACTCACTTCCACTCAGTTCCACTCACTTCCACTCACTTCCACTCACTTCCACTCAGTTCCACTCACTTCCACTCACTTCTACTCACTTTCACTCACTTCCACTCAGTTCCACTCAGTTCCACTCACTTCCACTCACTTCTACTCACTTCCACTCACTTCCACTCACTTCCACTCACTTCCACTCACTTCCACTCAGTTCCACTCACTTCCACTTACTTCTACTCACTTCCACTCACTCCACTAACTTCCACTCACGTCCACTCACTTCCACTCACTTCCACTCACTTCCATTCATTTCCACTCACTTCCACTCACTTCCACTCACTTCCACTCTCTTCCACTCACTTCCACTCACTTCCACTCACTTCCACTCACTTCCACTCACTTCCACTCACTTCCACTCACTTCCACTCACTTCCACTCACTTCCACTCACTTCCACTCACTTCCACTCACTTCCACTCACTTCCACTCACTTCCACTCAGTTCCGTTCACTTTCACCCACTTCCACGCACTTCCTCTCCCACCACTAACTTTTACGCACTTCCACTCACTTCCACTCACTTCCTCTCATTTCCACTCACTTCCACTCACTTCCACTCACTTCCACTCACTTCCACTCACTTCCACTCACTTCCACTCACTTCAACTCACTTCCACTCACTTCAACTCACTCCACTCACTTCCAATCAGTTCCGCTCACTACTCCACTCACTTCCACTCACTCCACTCACTTCCACTCACTTCCACTCAGTTCCACTCAGTTCCACTCACTACTCCTCACATTTCCACCCACTTCCACTCACTTCCCCTCACTTCCACTCACGTCCACTCACGTCCACTCACTTCCACTCACTTCCACTCACTTCCACTCACTTCCACTCACTTCCACTCACTTCCACTCACTTCCACTCACTTCCACTCACTTCCACTCACTTCCACTCACTTCCACTCACTTCCACTCACTTCCACTCACTTCCACTCACTTCCACTCACTTCCACTCACTTCCACTCACTTCCACCTACTTCCACTCACTTCCACTCACTTCCACCTACTTCCACTCACTGCCACTCACTTCCGCTCACTTCCAGTCACTTCCACTCACTTCCACTCACTTCCACTCACTTCCACTTGCTTCCACTCACTTCCACTCACTTCCACTCACTTCCACTCACTTCCACTCACTTCCACTCACTTCCACTCACTTCCACTCACTTCCAGGCACTTCCACTCACTACTCCTCACTTCCACTCACTACTCCTCACTTCCACTCACTACTCCTCACTTCCACTCACTCTATTCATTTCCACTCACTCTACTCATTTCCACTCACTTCCACTCACACTACTCAGTTCCACTCATATTCACTATCTACCACTCACTTCACTTTTTTAAGTTACAAAATGTTTAAATCGAGTTTTCTCCTTATCTAAGCCCCGGAGAGCGAAAAAATTGTAAAATTTCAATTTTGTATGAATTATATTTTTTTAAGTTATAAAAAGTTTAAATAGAGTTTCTCCTTAACTAAGCCCCGGAGAGCAAGAAAGAGCTTCATTTGATATATTATGAATCAACAATTCGTATTTTCTAAAAAATTTTAAATATTTAAATTTTGTATTAATTATTTTTTTTTTTAAGTTATAAAAAGTTTAAATAGAGTTTTCTGCTTAACTAAGCCCCGAAGAGCGAAAAAGAGCTTCTTTTGATATATTATCGTCCACAAATTCGAATTTTCTAAAAACATTGAAAAATTTAAATTTTGTATTAATTATATTTTTTTTGTAAGTTATAAAAAGTTTAAACAGAGTTTTCTCATTAACTAAGCCCCGGAGAGCAAAAAAGAGCTTGCCTTCCCCTCACTCCCACTCACTTCCACTCACTTCCACCCACTACTCCACTAATTTCCACTCACTTTCACTCACTTCCACTCACATTCCACTCACTTCCACTCACTTCCACTCACTCCACTCACTTCCACTCATTCCACTAACTTCCACTCACCTCCACTCACTTGAACTCACTTCCACTCACTTCCACTCCCACCACTAACTTTCACCCACTTCCACTCACTCCACTCAATTCCACTCACTTCCACTTACTATCACTTACTTCCACTTACTTCCACTGACTTCCACTCACTTCCACTCACTTCCACTCACTCAACTCACTTCCAATCAGTTCCACTCACTACTCCACTCACTTTCACCCACTTCCACTCATTTCCACTCGCTTCCACTCACTTCCGCTCACACCACTCACTTTCACTCACTTCCACTGACTTCACTCAGTTCCACTCATTTCCACTCACTACTCCACTCACTTCCACTCACTTCCACTCACTTCCACTCACTCCACTCAATTCCACTCACTTCCACTTACTACCACTTACTTCCACTCATTTCCACTCGCTTCCACTCACTTCCGCTCACACCACTCACTTTCACTCACTTCCACTCACTTCCACTCACTTCCACTCACTTCCACTCACTTCCACTCACTTCCACCCACTTCCAATCACTTCCACTCACTTCCACTCACTTCCACTCACTTCCACACACTTCCACTCACTTCCACTCACTCCCACTCACTTCCACTCACTTCCACTCACTTCCACTCACTTCCAATCACTTCCACTCACTTCCACTCACTTTCAATCACTTCCACTCACTTCCACTCACTTCCACTCACTTCCACACACTTCCACTCACTTCCACTCACTTCCACTCACTCCACTCACGTCCACTCACTTCCACTCACTTCGACTCACTTCCACTCACTTCCACTCACTTCCACTCACTTTCACTCACTTCCACTCACTTCCACTCACTTCCACTCACTTCCACTCACTTCCAATCACTTCCAATCACTTCCACTCACTTCCACTCACTTCCACTCACTTCCACTCATTTCCACTCACTTCCACTCACTTCCACTCACTTCCACTCACTTCCACTCACTCCACTCTCGTCCACTCACGTCCACTCACTTCCACTCACTTCCACTCACTTCCACTCTCGTCCACTTACGTCCACTCACTTCCACTCACTTCCACTCACTTCCACTCACTTCCACTCACTTCCACTCACTTCCACTCACTTCCAATCACTTCCACTCACTTCCACTCACTTCCACTCACTTCCACACACTTCCACTCAGTTCCACTCACTTCCTTCACTTCCACTCAGTTCCACTTAGTTCCACTCACTTCCACTCACTTCTACTCACTTCCACTCACTCCACTCACTTCCACTCACTCCACTCACCTCCACTCACTCCACTCACTTCCACTCACTCCACTCACTCCACTCACGTCCACTCACGTCCACTCACGTCCACTCACGTCCACTCACTTCCACTCACGTCCACTCACTTCCACTCACTTCCACTCACTTCCACACACTTCCACTCAGTTCCACTCACTTCCTTCACTTCCACTCAGTTCCACTTAGTTCCACTCACTTCCACTCACTTCCACTCACCTCCACTCACTCCACTCACTTCCACTCACTCCACTCACTCCACTCACGTCCACTCACGTCCACTCACGTCCACTCTCGTCCACTCACGTCCACTCACTTCCACTCACTTCCACTCACTTCCACTCTCGTCCACTTACGTCCACTCACTTCCACTCACTTCCACTCATTTCCACTCACTTCCACTCACTTCCACTCACTTCCACTCACTTCCACTCACTTCCACTCACTTCCACTCACTTCCAATCACTTCCACTCACTTCCACTCACTTCCACTCACTTCCACACACTTCCACTCAGTTCCACTCACTTCCTTCACTTCCACTCAGTTCCACTTAGTTCCACTCACTTCCACTCACTTCTACTCACTTCCACTCACTCCACTCACTCCACTCACGTCCACTCACGTCCACTCACGTCCACTCACGTCCACTCACTTCCACTCACTTCCACTCACTTCCACTCTCGTCCACTTACGTCCACTCACTTCCACTCACTTCCACTCACTTCCAATCACTTCCACTCACTTCCACACACTTCCACTCACTTCCACTCACTTCCACTCAGTTCCACTCACTTCCTTCACTTCCACTCAGTTCCACTTAGTTCCACTCACTTCCACTCACTTCTACTCACTTCCACTCACTCCACTCACTTCCACTCACTCCACTCACCTCCACTCACTCCACTCACTTCCACTCACTCCACTCACTCCACTCACGTCCACTCACGTCCACTCACGTCCACCCACGTCCACTCACTTCCACTCACTTCCACTCACTTCCATTCACTTTCACTCACTTCCACTCACTTCCACTCACTTCCACTCACTTCCACTCACTTCCACTTATTTCCACTCAGATCCGCTCACTTTCACCCACTTCCACGCACTTCCTCTCCCACCACTAACTTTCACCCACTTCCACTCACTTCCACTCACATCGACTCACTTCCACTTACTTCCACTCACTTCCACTCACTCCACTCACTTCCAATCAGTTCCACTCACTACTCCACTCACTTCCACTCACTTCCACTCACTTTCACCCACTTCCACTCACTTCCACTCACTTCCACTCACTTTCACCCACTTCCACTCACTTCCACTCACTTCCACTCACTTCCACTCAATTCTACTCACTTCCACTCACTCCACTCACTTCTACTCACTTCCACTCACTTCCACTCACTTCCACTCAGTTCCACTCACTACTCCTCACATTTCCACCCACTTCCACTCACTTCCCCTCACTTCCACTCACTTTCACTCACGTCCACTCACGTCCACTCACTTCCACTCACTTCCACTCACTTCCACTCACTTTCACTCACTTTCACTCACTTCCACTCACTTCCACTCACTTCCACTCACTTCCACTCACTTCCACTCACTTCCACTCACTTCCACTCAGTTCCACTCAGTTCCACTCACTTCCACTCACTTCTACTCACTTTCACTCACTTCCACTCAGTTCCACTCAGTTCCACTCACTTCCACTCACTTCCACTCACTTCCACTCACTTCCACTCACTTCTACTCACTTCCACTCACTTCTACTCACTTCCACTCAATCCACTCACTTCCACTCACTCCACTCACCTCCACTCACTCCACTCACTTCCACTCACTTCCACTTACTCCACTCACGTCCACTCACTTCCACTCATTTCCACTCACTTCCACTCACTTCCACTAACTTCCACTCACTTCCACTCACTTCCACTCACTTCCACTCACTTCCACTCACTTCCACTCACTTCCACTCACTTCCACTCACTTCCACTCACTTCCACTCAGTTCCACTCACTTCCACTCACTTCTACTCACTTTCACTCACTTCCACTCAGTTCCACTCACTTCCACTCACTTCTACTCACTTTCACTCACTTCCACTCAGTTCCACTCACTTCCACTCACTTCCACTCACTTCCACTCACTTCCACTCAGTTCCACTCACTTCCACTTCCTTCTACTCACTTCCACTCACTCCACTAACTTCCACTCACGTCCACTCACTTCCACTCACTTCCACTCACTTCCATTCACTTCCACTCACTTCCACTCACTTCCACTCACTTCCACTCACTTCCACTCTCTTCCACTCACTTCCACTCACTTCCACTCACTTCCACTCACTTCCACTCACTTCCACTCACTTCCACTCACTTCCACTCACTTCCACTCACTTCCACTCACTTCCACTCACTTCCACTCACTTCCACTCACTTCCACTCACTTCCACTCACTTCCACTCACTTCCACTCACTTCCACTCACTTCCACTCACTTCCACTCAGTTCCGTTCACTTTCACCCACTTCCACGCACTTCCTCTCCCACCACTAACTTTCACGCACTTCCACTCACTTCCACTCACTTCCACTCACTTCCACTCACTTCCAATCACTTCCTCTCATTTCCACTCACTTCCACTCACTTCCACTCACTTCCACTCACTTCCACTCACTTCCACTCACTTCCACTCACTTCCACTCACTTCCACTCACTTCCACTCACTTCCACTCACTTCCACTCACTTCCACTCACTTCAACTCACTCCACTCACTTCCAATCAGTTCCGCTCACTACTCCACTCACTTCCACTCACTTTCACCCACTTCCCCTCACTTCCACTCACTTCCACTCACTTCCACTCACTTCCACTCACTTCCACTCACTTCCACTCCCTTCACTCACTTCCACTCATTTCCACTCACTTCCACTCACTTCTACTCACTTCCACTCACTCCACTCACTTCCACTCACTCCACTCACTTCCACTCACTTCCACTCACTTCCACTCAGTTCCACTCACTACTCCTCACATTTCCACCCACTTCCACCCACTTCCACTCACTTCCCCTCACTTCCCCTCACTACCACTCACTATCACTCACGTCCACTCACGTCCATTCACTTCCACTCACTTCCACTCACTTCCACTCACTTTCACTCACTTTCACTCACTTTCACTCACTTTCACTCACTTTCACTCACTTTCACTCACTTTCACTCACTTTCACTCACTTTCACTCACTTCCACTCACTTCCACTCACTTCCACTCACTTCCACTCACTTCCACTCACTTCCACTCACTTCCACTCACTTCCACTCACTTCCACTCACTTCCACTCACTTCCACTCACTTCCACTCACTTCTGGAACTGAGTGGAAGTGAGTGGAAGTGAGTGGAAGTGAGCAAAAGTGAGTGGAAGCGAGCGAAAGTGTGTGGAAGTGAGTGGAAGTGGGTGGAAGTGAGCAAAAGTGAGTGGAAATGAGTGGAAGTGAGTGGAAGTGAGTGGAAGTGAGTGGAAGTGAGTGGAAGTGAGTGGAAGTGAGTGGAAGTGAGTGGAAGTGAGTGGAAGTGAGTGGGAGTGAGTGGGAGTGAGTGGAAGTGAGTGGAAGTGAGTGGAAGTCAGTGGAAGTGAGTGAAAGTGAGTGAAAGTGAGTGAAAGTGAGTGAAAGTGAGTGAAAGTGAGTGGAAGTGAGTGAAAGTGAGTGAAAGTGAGTGGAAGTGAGTGGAAATGAGTGGAAGTGAGTGGAAATGAGTGGGAGTGAGTGGGAGTGAGTGGAAGTGAGTGGAAGTGAGTGGAAGTGAGTGGAAGTGAGTGGAAGTGAGTGGAAGTCAGTGGAAGTGAGTGGAAGTGAGTGGAAGTGAGTGGAAGTGAGTGGAAGTGAGTGGAAGTGAGTGGAAGTGAGTGGAAGTGTGTGGAAGTGAGTGAAAGTGGGTGAAAGTGGGTGAAAGTGGGTGAAAGCGAGTGGAAATGAGTGGAAGTGAGTGGAAGTGAGTGCAAGTGAGTGGAAGTGAGTGGAAGTGAGTGGAAATGAGTGGAAGTGGGTGGAAGTTAGTGGAGTAGTGAGTGGAAGTGAGTTGGAGTGAGCGAAGGTGAGTGGAGTAAGTGGAAGTGAGAGGAAGTGAGTGGAAGTGAGTGAAAGTGAGTGGAAGTGAGTGAAAGTGAGTGAAAGTGAGTGAAAGTGAGTGAAAGTGAGTGAAAGTGAGTGAAAGTGAGTGAAAGTGAGTGAAAGTGAGTGAAAGTGAGTGAAAGTGAGTGAAAGTGAGTGAAAGTGAGTGGAAGTGAGTGGAAGTGAGTGGAAGTGAGTGGAAGTGAGTGGAAATGAGTGGAAGTGAGTGGAAATAAGTTGAAGTGAGTGGTGGGAGTGGAAGTGAGTTGAAGTGGGTGAGACTGAGTGGAGTAGTGACTGGAAGTGAGTTGAAGTGGGTGAGAGTGAGTGGAGTAGTGTGTGGAAGTGAGTGGAAGTGAGTGGAAGTGAGTGGAAGTGAGTGAAAGTGAGTGGAAGTGAGTGAAAGTGAGTGAAAGTGAGTGAAAGTGAGTGGAAGTGAGTGAAAGTGAGTGAAAGTGAGTGGAAGTGAGTGGAAATGAGTGGGAGTGAGTGGGAGTGAGTGGAAGTGAGTGCAAGTGAGTGGAAGTGAGTGGAAGTGAGTGGAAGTGAGTGGAAGTGAGTGGAAGTGAGTGGAAGTGTGTGGAAGTGAGTGAAAGTGGGTGAAAGTGGGTGAAAGTGAGTGGAAATTAGTGGAAGTGAGTGGAAGTGAGTGGAAGTGAGTGGAAGTGAGTTGAAGTGAGTGGAAGTGAGTGGCGTGAGTGAAAGTTGGTGAAAGTGAGTGAAAGTGAGTGGAAATTAGTGGAAATGAGTGGAAGTGGGTGGAGTAGTGAGTGGAAGTGAGTTGAAGTGGGTGAGAGTGAGTGGAGTAGTGAGTGGAAGTGAGTTGGAGTGAGCGAAGGTGAGTGGAGTGAGTGGAAGTGAGTAGAAGTGAGAGGAAGTGAGTGGAGTGAGTGGAAGTGAACAAAAGTGAGTGGAAGCGATTGGAAGTGAGTGGAAGTGAGTGGAAATGAGTGGAAGTGAGTGGAAATGAGTGGAAGTGAGTGGAAATGAGTGGAAATGAGTTGAACTGAGTGGTGGGAGTGGAATTGAGTGGAAGTGAGTTGAAGTGGGTGAGAGTGAGTGGAGTTGTTAGTGGTAGTGAGTTGAAGTGGGTGAGAGTGAGTGGAGTAGTGTGTGGAAGTGAGTGGAAGTGAGTGGAAGTGAGTGGAAGTGAGTGGAAGTGAGTGGAAGTGAGTGGAAGTGAGTGGAATGTGAGTGGAAGTGAGTGGAATGAAGCTCTTTTTTGCTCTCTGGGGCTTAGACAAAGAGAAACTCTATTTAAACTTTTTATAACTTAAAAAATAAATATAATTAATACAAAATTGAAATTTTTCATTTTTTTTCGAAAATACGAATTTTTGGACGGTAATTTATCATATGCAGTTTTTTTTCGCTCTTCGGGGCTTAGTTAAGCAGAAAACTCTATTTAAACTTTTTACAACTTAAACAAAAAACATAATTAATAATAATGAGTGGAAATGAGTGGAAGTGAGTGGAAATGAGTGGGAGTGAGTGGAAATGAGTTGAAGTGAGTGGTGGGAGTGGAAGTGAGTGGAAGTGAGTTGGTAGGTGAGAGTGAGTGGAGTAGTGAGTGGAAGTGAGTTGAAGTGGGTGAAACTAAATTAAAGTGAGTGGAGTAGTTAGTGGAACTGAGTGCAAGTGGGTGGAGCGTGTGGAAGTGAGTGGAAGTGAGTGGAAGTGAGTGGAGTGAGTGGAGTGAGTGGAAGTGAGTGAAAGTGAGTGAAAGTGAGCGGAAGTGAGTGAAAGTGAGCGGAAGTGAGTGGAAATGAGTGGGAGTGAGTGGATGTGCATGGATGTGAGTGGAAGTGAGTGGAAGTTAGTGGAAGTGAGTGGAAGTGAGTGGAAGTGAGTGGAAGTGAGTGGAAGTGAGTGGAAGTGAGTGGAAGTGAGTGGAAGTGAGTGGAAGTGAGTGTAAGTGAGGGGAAATGAGGGGAAGTGAGTGGAACTGAGTGTAAGTGAGTGTAGTGCGTGAAAGTGAGTGAAAGTGAGTGGAAGCGAGTGAAAGTGAGTGAAAGTGAGTGGAAGTGAGTGAAAGTGAGTGAAAGTGAGTGGAAGTGAGTGGAAATGAGTGGGAGTGAGTGGGAGTGAGTGGAAGTGAGTGGAAGTGAGTGGAAGTGAGTGGAAGTGAGTGGAAGTGAGTGGAAGTGTGTGGAAGTGTGTGGAAGTGAGTGAAAGTGGGTGAAAGTGGGTGAAAGTGGGTGAAAGTGGGTGAAAGCGAGTGGAAATGAGTGGAAGTGAGTGGAAGTGAGTGCAAGTGAGTGGAAGTGAGTGGAAGTGAGTGGTGTGAGTAAAAGTTGGTGAAAGTTAGTGGAAATGAGTGGAAATGAGTGGAAATGAGTGGAAGTGGGTGGAGTAGTGAGTGAAAGTGAGATGAAGTGGGTGAGAGTGAGTGGAGTAGTGAGTGGAAGTGAGTTGGAGTGAGCGAAGGTGAGTGGAGTAAGTGGAAGTGAGAGGAAGTGAGTGGAGTGAGTGGAAGTGAGTGGAAGCGATTGGAAGTGAGTGGAAATGAGTGGAAATGAGTGGAAGTGAGTGGAAATGAGTGGAAGTGAGTGGAAATGAGTGGAAATGAGTTGAAGTGAGTGGAATTGAGTGGAAGTGAGTTGAAGTGGGTGAGAGTGAGTGGAGTAGAGAGTGGAAGTGAGTTGAAGTGGGTGAGAGTGAGTGGAGTAGTGTGTGGAAGTGAGTGGAAGTGAGTGGAAGTGAGTGGAATGTGAGTGGAAGTTAGTGGAGTAGTGAGTGGAAGTGAGTGGAGACAAAGAGACACTCTATTTAAACTTTTTATGACTTAAAAAATAAATATAATTAATACAAAATTGAAATTTTTAATTTTTTTTTTAAAAATACGAATTTTTGGACGGTAATTTATCAAATGCAGTTCTTTTTCGCTTTTCGGGGCTTAGTTAAGCAGAAAACTCTATTTAAACTTTTTACAACTTAAACAAAAAACATAATTAATACAAAATTTAGATTTTTCAATTTTTTTAGAAAATACGAATTTTTGGACCATAATTTATCAAATGCAACTCTTTTTCGCTCTTCGGGGCTTAGTTAAGCAGAAAACTCTATTAAAACTTTTTATAACTTAAAAAAAAATAATTAATACAAAATTTAAATTTTTCAAATTTTTTAGAAGATACTTTTTAAGATAAGATATTTTTTAGATGGTTCATAATATATCAAATTAAGCTATTTTTTCGCTTTCCGGGGCTTAGATAAGGATAAAACTCGATTTAAACCTTTTATAACTTAAAAATGAAAAAATAACACAGTCATTACATTTTTTAGAAAATACGTGGTTTTGGTCGATAATATATCAAATGAAGCTCTTTCTTGCTCTCCGGGGCTTAGTTAAGGAGAAACTCTATTTAAACTTTTTATAACTTAAAAAAGTGAAGTGAGTGGAAGTGAGTGGAGTGAGAGGAAGTGAGTGGAGTGAGTTGAGTGGAAGTGAGTGGAAGTGAGCAAAAGTGAGTGGAAGCGAGTGGAAGTGAGTGGAAATGAGTGGAAGTGAGTGGAAGTGAGTGGAAGTGAGTGGAAGTGAGTGGAAGTGAGTGGAAGTGAGTGGAAGTGAGTGGAAGTGAGTGGAAGTGAGTGGAAGTGAGTGGAAGTGAGCGAAAGTGAGTGGAAGCGAGCGAAAGTGTGTGGAGTGAGTGGAAGTGAGTGGAAGTTAGTGGAAGTGAGTTGGAGTGAGCGAAGGTGAGTGGAGTGAGTGGAAATGAGTGGAAGTGAGTAGAAGTGAGAGGAAGTGATTGGAGTGAGTGGAAGTTAATGGAAGTGGGTGGAAGTGAGTGGAAGCGAGTGGAAGCGAGTGGAAGTGAGTGGAAGTGAATGGAAGTGAGTGGAAATGAGTGGAAGTGAGTGGAAATGAGTGGAAGTGAGTGGAAGTGAGTGGAAGTGAGTGGAAGTGAGTGGAAGTGAGTGGAAGTGAATGGAAGTGAGTGGAAGTGAGTGGAAGTGAATGGAAGTGGGTGAAAGTGAGCAAAAGTGAGTGGAAGCTAGTGGAGGTGAGTGGAAGTGAGTGGAAGTGAGTGGAAGTGAGTGGAAATGAGTGGAAGTGAGTGGAAATAAGTTGAAGTGAGTGGAAGTGAGTGGAAATGAGTGAAAGTGAGTGGAAATAAGTTGAAGTGAGTGGTGGGAGTGGAAGTGAGTTGAAGTGGGTGAGACTGAGTGGAGTAGTGACTGGAAGTGAGTTGAAGTGGGTGAGAGTGAGTGGAGTAGTGTGTGGAAGTGAGTGGAAGTGAGTGGAAGTGAGTGGAAGTGAGTGAAAGTGAGTGGAAGTGAGTGGAAGTGAGTGAAAGTGAGTGAAAGTGAGTGAAAGTGAGTGGAAGTGAGTGAAAGTGAGTGAAAGTGAGTGGAAGTGAGTGGAAATGAGTGGGAGTGAGTGGAAATAAGTTGAAGTGAGTGGTGGGAGTGGAAGTGAGTTGAAGTGGGTGAGACTGAGAGGAGTAGTGACTGGAAGTGAGTGGAAGTGAGTTGAAGTGGGTGAGACTGAGTGGAGTACTGAGTGGAAGTGAGTTGGAGTGAGCGAAGGTGACTGAGTGGAGTAGTGACTGGAAGTGAGTTGAAGTGGGTGAGAGTGAGTGGAGTACTGCGTGGAAGTGAGTGAAGTGTGTGGAAGTGAGTGGAAGTGAGAGGACGTGAGTGGAGTGAGTGGAAGTGAGTGGAAGTGAGTGGAAGTGAGTGGAAGTGAGTGTAAGTGAGTGGAAGTGAGTGGAAGTGAATGGAAGTGAATGGAGGTAGGTGGAAGTGAGCAAAAGTGAGTGGAATCGAGTGGAAGTGAGTGGAAATGAGTGGAAGTGAGTGGAAATAAGTTGAAGTGAGTGGTGGGAGTGGAAGTGAGTTGAAGTGGGTGAGACTGAGAGGAGTAGTGACTGGAAGTGAGTGGAAGTGAGTTGAAGTGGGTGAGACTGAGTGGAGTACTGAGTGGAAGTGAGTTGGAGTGAGCGAAGGTGAGTGGAGTGAGTGGAAGTGAGTGGAAGTGGGTGAAAGCGAGCAAAAGTGAGCAAAAGTGAGTGGAAGCGAGCGGAAGTGAGTGGAAGTGAGTGTAGTGAGTGGAAGTAAGTGAAGGTGAGTGAAAGTGAGTGGTGGGAGTGGAAGTGAGTGGAAGTGCGTGGAAGTGAGTGGAAGTGGATGAGACTGAGTGGAGTAGTGACTGGAAGTGAGTTGAAGTGGGTTAGAGTGAGTGGAGTAGTTAGTGGAAGTGAGTGGAAATGCGTGGAAGTGGGTGAAACTGAGTTAAAGTGAGTGAAAGTGAGTGGAAGTGAGTGAAAGTGAGTGAAAGTGAGTGGAAGTGAGTGGAAATGAGTGGAAGTGAGTGGAAGTGAGTGGAAGTGAGTGGAAGTGAGTGGAAGTGAGTGGAAGTGAGTGGAAGTGAGTGGAAGTGAGTGGAAGTGAGTGGAAGTGAGCGAAAGTGAGTGGAAGCGAACGAAAGTGTGTGGAGTGAGTGGAAGTGAGTGGAAGTGAGTGGAAGTGAGTGGAAGTGAGTGGAAGTTAGTGGAAGTGAGTTGGAGTGAGCGAAGGTGAGTGGAGTGAGTGGAAATGAGTGGAAGTGAGTAGAAGTGAGAGGAAGTGATTGGAGTGAGTGGAAGTTAATGGAAGTGGGTGGAAGTGAGTGGAAGCGAGTGGAAGCGAGTGGAAGTGAGTGGAAGTGAATGGAAGTGAGTGGAAATGAGTGGAAGTGAGTGGAAGTGAGTGGAAGTGAGTGGAAGTGAGTGGAAGTGAATGGAAGTGAGTGGAAGTGAGTGGAAGTGAATGGAAGTGGGTGGAAGTGAGCAAAAGTGAGTGGAAGCGAGTGGAGGTGAGTGGAAGTGAGTGGAAGTGAGTGGAAGTGAGTGGAAGTGAGTGGAAGTGAGTGGAAGTGAGTGGAAATGAGTGAAAGTGAGTGGAAATAAGTTGAAGTGAGTGGTGGGAGTGGAAGTGAGTTGAAGTGGGTGAGACTGAGTGGAGTAGTGACTGGAAGTGAGTTGAAGTGGGTGAGAGTGAGTGGAGTAGTGTGTGGAAGTGAGTGGAAGTGAGTGGAAGTGAGTGGAAGTGAGTGAAAGTGAGTGGAAGTGAGTGGAAGTGAGTGAAAGTGAGTGAAAGTGAGTGAAAGTGAGTGGAAGTGAGTGAAAGTGAGTGAAAGTGAGTGGAAGTGAGTGGAAATGAGTGGGAGTGAGTGGGAGTGAGTGGAAGTGAGTGCAAGTGAGTGGAAGTGAGTGGAAGTGAGTGGAAGTGAGTGGAAGTGAGTGGAAGTGAGTGGAAGTGTGTGGAAGTGAGTGAAAGTGGGTGAAAGTGGGTGAAAGTGAGTGGAAATTAGTGGAAGTGAGTGGAAGTGAGTGGAAGTGAGTGGAAGTGAGTTGAAGTGAGTGGAAGTGAGTGGCGTGAGTGAAAGTTGGTGAAAGTGAGTGAAAGTGAGTGGAAATTAGTGGAAATGAGTGGAAGTGGGTGGAGTAGTGAGTGGAAGTGAGTTGAAGTGGGTGAGAGTGAGTGGAGTAGTGAGTGGAAGTGAGTTGGAGTGAGCGAAGGTGAGTGGAGTGAGTGGAAGTGAGTAGAAGTGAGAGGAAGTGAGTGGAGTGAGTGGAAGTGAACAAAAGTGAGTGGAAGCGATTGGAAGTGAGTGGAAGTGAGTGGAAATGAGTGGAAGTGAGTGGAAATGAGTGGAAGTGAGTGGAAATGAGTGGAAATGAGTTGAACTGAGTGGTGGGAGTGGAATTGAGTGGAAGTGAGTTGAAGTGGGTGAGAGTGAGTGGAGTTGTTAGTGGAAGTGAGTTAAAGTGGGTGAGAGTGAGTGGAGTAGTGTGTGGAAGTGAGTGGAAGTGAGTGGAAGTGAGTGGAAGTGAGTGGAAGTGAGTGGAAGTGAGTGGAATGTGAGTGGAAGTGAGTGGAATGAAGCTCTTTTTTGCTCTCTGGGGCTTAGACAAAGAGAAACTCTATTTAAACTTTTTATAACTTAAAAAATAAATATAATTAATACAAAATTGAAATTTTTCATTTTTTTTAGAAAATACGAATTTTTGGACGGTAATTTATCATATGCAGTTTTTTTTCGCTCTTCGGGGCTTAGTTAAGCAGAAAACTCTATTTAAACTTTTTACAACTTAAACAAAAAACATAATTAATAATAATGAGTGGAAATGAGTGGAAGTGAGTGGTGGGAGTGGAAGTGAGTGGAAGTGAGTTGGTAGGTGAGAGTGAGTGGAGTAGTGAGTGGAAGTGAGTTGAAGTGGGTGAAACTAAATTAAAGTGAGTGGAGTAGTTAGTGGAACTGAGTGCAAGTGGGTGGAGCGTGTGGAAGTGAGTGGAAGTGAGTGGAAGTGAGTGGAGTGAGTGGAGTGAGTGGAAGTGAGTGAAAGTGAGTGAAAGTGAGCGGAAGTGAGTGAAAGTGAGCGGAAGTGAGTGGAAATGAGTGGGAGTGAGTGGATGTGCATGGATGTGAGTGGAAGTGAGTGGAAGTTAGTGGAAGTGAGTGGAAGTGAGTGGAAGTGAGTGGAAGTGAGTGGAAGTGAGTGGAAGTGAGTGGAAGTGAGTGTAAGTGAGGGGAAATGAGGGGAAGTGAGTGGAACTGAGTGTAAGTGAGTGTAGTGCGTGAAAGTGAGTGAAAGTGAGTGGAAGTGAGTGAAAGTGAGTGAAAGTGAGTGGAAGTGAGTGAAAGTGAGTGAAAGTGAGTGGAAGTGAGTGGAAATGAGTGGGAGTGAGTGGGAGTGAGTGTAAGTGAGTGTAGTGCGTGAAAGTGAGTGAAAGTGAGTGGAAGTGAGTGAAAGTGAGTGGAAGTGAGTGAAAGTGAGTGAAAGTGAGTGGAAGTGAGTGGAAATGAGTGGGAGTGAGTGGGAGTGAGTGGAAGTGAGTGGAAGTGAGTGGAAGTGAGTGGAAGTGAGTGGAAGTGAGTGCAAGTGAGTGGAAGTGAGTGGAAGTGAGTGGTGTGAGTAAAAGTTGGTGAAAGTTAGTGGAAATGAGTGGAAATGAGTGGAAGTGGGTGGAGTAGTGAGTGAAAGTGAGATGAAGTGGGTGAGAGTGAGTGGAGTAGTGAGTGGAAGTGAGTTGGAGTGAGCGAAGGTGAGTGGAGTAAGTGGAAGTGAGAGGAAGTGAGTGGAGTGAGTGGAAGTGAGTGGAAGCGATTGGAAGTGAGTGGAAATGAGTGGAAATGAGTGGAAGTGAGTGGAAATGAGTGGAAGTGAGTGGAAATGAGTGGAAATGAGTTGAAGTGAGTGGAAGTGAGTTGAAGTGGGTGAGAGTAAGTGGAGTAGAGAGTGGAAGTGAGTTGAAGTGGGTGAGAGTGAGTGGAGTAGTGTGTGGAAGTGAGTGGAAGTGAGTGGAAGTGAGTGGAAGTGAGTGGAAGTGAGTGCAATGTGAGTGGAAGTTAGTGGAGTAGTGAGTGGAAGTGAGTGGAGACAAAGAGACACTCTATTTAAACTTTTTATAACTTAAAAAATAAATATAATTAATACAAAATTGAAATTTTTAATTTTTTTTTAAAAAATACGAATTTTTGGACGGTAATTTATCAAATGCAGTTCTTTTTCGCTTTTCGGGGTTTAGTTAAGCAGAAAACTATATTTAAACTTTTTACAACTTAAACAAAAAACATAATTAATACAAAATTTAAATTTTTAAATTTTTTTAGAAAATACGAATTTTTTGACCATAATTTATCAAATGCAACTCTTTTTCGCTCTTCGGGGCTTAGTAAAGCAGAAAACTCTATTAAAACTTTTTATAACTTAAAAAAAAATAATTAATACAAAATTTAAATTTTTCAAATTTTTTAGAAGATACGAATTGTTGGTTCATAATATATCAAATTAAGCTATTTTTTCGCTTCCGGGGCTTAGATAAGGATAAAACTCGATTTAAACCTTTTATAACTTAAAAATGAAACAATTTTTCGCTCTTCGGGGCTTAGTTAAGCAGAAACCTCTATTTAAAATTTTTATAACTTATACAAAAAACATAATTAATACAAAATTTAAATTTTTCAAATTTTTTAGAAAAACGAATTGTTGATCGATAATATATCAAATTAAGTTAATTTTTCGCTCCCCGGGGCTTAGATAAGGAGAAAACTCGATTTAAACTTTTTATAACTTAAAAAAAAATAATTAATACAAAATTTAAATTTTTCAAATTTTTTAGAAGATACTTTTTAGGATAAGATATTTTTTAGATGGTTCATAATATATCAAATTAAGCTATTTTTTCGCTTTCCGGGGCTTAGATAAGGATAAAACTCGATTTAAACCTTTTATAACTTAAAAATGAAAAAATAACACAGTCATTACATTTTTTAGAAAATACGTGGTTTTGGTCGATAATATATCAAATGAAGCTCTTTCTTGCTCTCCGGGGCTTAGTTAAGGAGAAACTCTATTTAAACTTTTTATAACTTAAAAAAGTGAAGTGAGTGGAGTGAGAGGAAGTGAGTGGAAGTGAGCAAAAGTGAGTGGAAGCGAGTGGAAGTGAGTGGAAATGAGTGAAAGTGAGTGGAAGTGAGTGGAAGTGAGTGGAAGTGAGTGGAAGTGAGTGGAAGTGAGCGAAAGTGAGTTGGAGTGAGCGAAGGTGAGTGGAGTGAGTGGAAATGAGTGGAAGTGAGTAGAAGTGAGAGGAAGTGATTGGAGTGAGTGGAAGTTAATGGAAGTGGGTGGAAGTGAGCAAAAGTGAGTGGAAGCGAGTGGAAGCGAGTGGAAGTGAGTGGAAGTGAATGGATGTGAGTGGAAATGAGTGGAAGTGAGTGGAAGTGAGTGGAAGTGAGTGGAAGTGAGTGGAAGTGAGTGGAAGTGAGTGGAAGTGAGTGGAAGTGAGTGGAAGTGAGTGGAAGTGAGTGGAAGTGAGTGGAAGTGAGTGGAAGTGAATGGAAGTGAGTGGAAGTGAGTGGAAGTGAATGGAAGTGGGTGGAAGTGAGCAAAAGTGAGTGGAAGCGAGTGGAGGTGAGTGGAAGTGAGTGGAAGTGAGTGGAAATGAGTGGAAGTGAGTGGAAATAAGTTGAAGTGAGTGGTGGGAGTGGAAGTGAGTTGAAGTGGGTGAGACTGAGTGGAGTAGTGACTGGAAGTGAGTTGAAGTGGGTGAGAGTGAGTGGAGTACTGCGTGGAAGTGAGTGAAGTGTGTGGAAGTGAGTGGAAGTGAGAGGACGTGAGTGGAGTGAGTGGAAGTGAGTGGAAGTGAGTGGAAGTGAGTGGAAGTGAGTGGAAGTGAGTGTAAGTGAGTGGAAGTGAGTGGAAGTGAATGGAAGTGAATGGAGGTAGGTGGAAGTGAGCAAAAGTGAGTGGAATCGAGTGGAAGTGAGTGGAAATGAGTGGAAGTGAGTGGAAATAAGTTGGAGTGAGTGGTGGGAGTGGAAGTGAGTTGAAGTGGGTGAGACTGAGAGGAGTAGTGACTGGAAGTGAGTGGAAGTGAGTTGAAGTGGGTGAGACTGAGTGGAGTACTGAGTGGAAGTGAGTTGGAGTGAGCGAAGGTGAGTGGAGTAAGTGGAAGTGAGTGGAAGTGGGTGGAAGCGAGCAAAAGTGAGCAAAAGTGAGTGGAAGCGAGCGGAAGTGAGTGGAAGTGAGTGTAGTGAGTGGAAGTAAGTGAAGGTGAGTGAAAGTGAGTGGTGGGAGTGGAAGTGAGTGGAAGTGAGTGGAAGTGAGTTGAAGTGGATGAGACTGAGTGGAGTAGTGACTGGAAGTGAGTTGAAGTGGGTTAGAGTGAGTGGAGTAGTTAGTGGAAGTGAGTGGAAATGCGTGGAAGTGGGTGAAACTGAGTTAAAGTGAGTGGAAGTGAGTGGAAGTGAGTGGAAGTGAGTGAAAGTGAGTGAAAGTGAGTGGAAGTGAGTGAAAGTGAGTGAAAGTGAGTGGAAGTGAGTGGAAATGAGTGGGAGTGAGTGGGAGTGAGTGGAAGTGAGTGCAAGTGAGTGGAAGTGAGTGGAAGTGAGTGGAAGTGAGTGGAAGTGAGTGGAAGTGTGTGGAAGTGAGTGAAAGTGGGTGAAAGTGGGTGAAAGTGACTGGAAATGAGTGGAAGTGAGTGGAAGTGAGTTGAAGTGAGTGGAAGTGAGTGGCGTGAGTGAAAGTTGGTGAAAGTGAGTGAAAGTGAGTGGAAATTAGTGGAAATGAGTGGAAGTGGGTGGAGTAGTGAGTGGAAGTGAGTTGAAGTGGGTGAGAGTGAGTGGAGTAGTGAGTGGAAGTGAGTTAGAGTGAGCGAAGGTGAGTGGAGTGAGTGGAAGTGAGTAGAAGTGAGAGGAAGTGAGTGGAGTGAGTGGAAGTGAACAAAAGTGAGTGGAAGCGATTGGAAGTGAGTGGAAGTGAGTGGAAATGAGTGGAAGTGAGTGGAAGCGATTGGAAGTGAGTGGAAGTGAGTGGAAATGAGTGGAAGTGAGTGGAAGTGAGTGGAAATGAGTGGAAGTGAGTGGAAATGAGTGGAAATGAGTTGAAGTGAGTGGTGGGAGTGGAATTGAGTGGAAGTGAGTTGAAGTGGGTGAGAGTGAGTGGAGTTGTTAGTGGAAGTGAGTTGAAGTGGGTGAGAGTGAGTGGAGTAGTGTGTGGAAGTGAGTGGAAGTGAGTGGAAGTGAGTGGAAGTGAGTGGAAGTGAGTGGAATGTGAGTGGAAGTGAGTGGAATGTGAGTGGAAGTGAGTGGAATGAAGCTCTTTTTTGCTCTCTGGGGCTTAGACAAAGAGAAACTATTTAAACTTTTTATAACTTAAAAAATAAATATAATTAATACAAAATTGAAATTTTTCATTTTTTTTAGAAAATACGAATTTTTGGACGGTAATTTATCAAATGCAGTTTTTTTTCGCTCTTCGGGGCTTAGTTAAGCAGAAAACTCTATTTAAACTTTTTACAACTTAAACAAAAAACATAATTAATACAAAATTTAAATTTTTCAATTTTTTTTAGAAAATACGAATTTTTTGACCATAATTTATCAATTGCAACTCTTTTTCGCTCTTCGGGGCTTAGTAAAGCAGAAAACTCTATTAAAACTTTTTATAACTTAAAAAAAATAATTAATACAAAATTTAAATTTTTCAAATTTTTTAGAAAAACGAATTGTTGATCGATAATATATCAAATTAAGTTAATTTTTCGCTCCCCGGGGCTTAGATAAGGAGAAAACTCGATTTAAACTTTTTATAACTTAAAAAAGTAAAGTGAGTGGAGTGAAAGGAAGTGATTGGAGTGAGTTGAGTGGAAGTGAGTGAAGGTGAGTGGAAGTGAGTGGAGTGAGAGGAAAGTGAGTTGAGTGGAAGTGAGTGGAAGTGAACAAAAGTGAGTGGAAGCGAGTGGAAGTGAGTGGAAGTGAGTGGAAGTGAGTGGTGGGAGTGGAGTAGTGAGTGGAAGTGAGTGAAATTGAGTAGAAGTGAGAGGAAGTGAGTGGAGTGAGTGGAGTGAGTGGAGGTGAGTGGAAGTGAGTAGAAGTAAGAGGAAGTGAGTGGATGGAGTGGAAGTGAGTGGAAGTGGGTGGAAGTGAGCAAAAGTGAGTGGAAATGAGTGGAAGTGAGTGGAAATGAGTGGGAGTGAGTGGAAATGAGTTGAAGTGAGTGGTGGGAGTGGAAGTGAGTGGAAGTGAGTTGGTAGGTGAGAGTGAGTGGAGTAGTGAGTGGAAGTGAGTTGAAGTGGGTGAAACTAAATTAAAGTGAGTGGAGTAGTTAGTGGAACTGAGTGCAAGTGGGTGGAGCGTGTGGAAGTGAGTGGAAGTGAGTGGAAGTGAGTGGAGTGAGTGGAAGTGAGTGAAAGTGAGTGAAAGTGAGCGGAAGTGAGTGAAAGTGAGCGGAAGTGAGTGGAAATGAGTGGGAGTGAGTGGATGTGCGTGGATGTGAGTGGAAGTGAGTGGAAGTTAGTGGAAGTGAGTGGAAGTGAGTGGAAGTGAGTGGAAGTGAGTGGAAGTGAGTGTAAGTGAGGGGAAGTGAGGGGAAGTGAGTGGAAGTGTGTGGAAGTGAGTGAAAGTGGGTGAAAGTGGGTGAAAGTGAGTGGAAATGAGTGGAAGTGAGTGGAAGTGAGTGGAAGTGAGTGAAAGTGAGTTAAAGTGAGTGGAAATGAGTGGAAGTGAGTGGTTGGAGTGGAAGTGAGTTGAAGTGGGTGAGAGTGAGTGGAGTAGTGATTGGAAGTGAGTTGAAGTGGGTGAGAGTGAGTGGAAGTGAGTGGAAGTGAGTTGGAGTGAGCGAAGGTGAGTGGAGTGAGTGGAAGTGAGTAGAAGTGAGAGGAAGTGAGTGGAGTGAGTGGAAGTGAGTGGAAGTGAGCAAAAGTGAGTGGAAGCGAGTGGAAGTGAGTGGAAGTGAGTGGAAATGAGTGGAAGTGAGTGGAAATGAGTGGAAGTGAGTGGAAATGAGTGGAAGTGAGTGGAAATGAGTTGAAGTGAGTGGAAATGAGTTGAAGTGAGTTGAAGTGGGTGAGAGTGAGTGGAATAGTGAGTGGAAGTAAGTTGAAGTGGGTGAGAGTGAGTGGAGTAGTGTGTGGAAGTGAGTGGAAGTGAGTGGAATGTGAGTGGAAGTTAGTGGAGTAGTGTGTGGAAGTGAGTGGAATGAAGCTCTTTTTTGCTCTCGGGGGCTTAGACAAAGAGAAACTCTATTTAAAATTTTTATAACTTGAAAAATAAATATAATTAATACAACATTGAAATTTTTCATTTTTTTTAGAAAATACGAATTTTTGGACGGTAATTTATCAAATGCAGATCTTTTTCGCTCTTCGGGGCTCAGTTAAGCAGAAAACTCTATTTAAACTTTTTACAACTTAAACAAAAAACATAATTAATACAAAATTTAAATTTTTCAATTTTTTTAGAAAATACGAATTTTTGGACCATAATTTATCAAATGCAACTCTTTTTCGCTCTTCGGGGCTTAGTTAAGCAGAAAACTATTTAAACTTTTTATAACTTAAAAAATAAATATAATTAATACAGAATTGAGTTTTAAATTTTTTTTAGAAAATACGAATTTTTGGACGGTAATTTATCAAATGCTCTTCGGGGCTTAGTTAAGCAGAAAACTCTATTTAAACATTTTATAATTTAAAAAAGTGAAGTGAGTGGAAGTGAGTGGAAGTGAGTGGAAATGAGTGGAAGTGAGTGGAAGTGAGTGGAAGTGAGTGGACTGAGTGGAAGTGAGTGGAAGTGAGTAAAAGTGTGTGGCAGTGGGTGGAAGTGAGTGGAAATGAGTGGAAATGAGTGGAAGTGAGTGGAAATGAGTGGAAGTGAGTGAAAATGAGTGGAGAGGGTGGAGTGAGTGGAAGTGAGTCGAAATGCGTGGGAGTGCGTGGAAGTGGGTGAAAGTGAGTTAAAGTGAGTGGAAGTGAGTGGAGTGAGTGGAAGTGAGTGGAAGTGAGTGGAATGTGAGTGGAAGTTATTGGAGTAGTGAGTGGAATTGAGTGGAAAGTTAGTGGGTGAAAGTTAGTGGTGGGAGTGGAAGTGAGTCGAAATGCGTGGGAGTGAGTGGAAGTGAGAGGAAGTGAGTGGAGTGAGTGGAAGTGAGTGGAATTTGAGTGGAATTTGAGTGGAAGTGAGTGGAAGTTGGTGGAGTAGTGAGTGGAAGTGAGAGGAAGTGAATCTCTTTTTTGCTCTCCGGGACTTAGTTAAGGGAAAACTCTGTTTAAACTTTTTATAACTTAAAAAAAATAATTAATACAAAATTTAAATTTTTCAAATTTTTTAGAAAATACGAATTGTTGGTTCATAATATATCAAATTAAGCTATTTTTTCGCTTTCCGGGGCTCAGATAAAGATAAAACTCGATTTAAACTTTTTATAACTTAAAAAAAAATATAATTAATACAAAATTGAAATTTATCAATTTTTTAGAAAATACAAATTTTTGGACGGTAATTTATCAAATGCAGTTCTTTTTCGCTCTTCGGGGCTTAGTTAAGCAGAAAACTCTATTTAAACTATTTATAACTTAAACAAAAAACATAATTAATACAAAATTTAAATTTTTTAAATTTTTTAGAAAATACGAATTGTTGGTACATAATATATCAAATTAAGCTATTTTTTCGCTTTCCGGGGCTTAAATAAGGATAAAACTCGATTTAAACCTTTTATAACTTAAAAATTAAAAAATAATACAGTCATTACATTTTTTAGAAAATACGAATTTTTGGTCGATAATAAATCAAATAAAGCTCTTTCTTGCTCTCCGGGGCTTAGTTAAGGAGAAACTCCATTTAAACTTTAATAACTTAAGAAAATATAATTAATACAAAATTGAAATTTTTCAATTTTTTTTAGAAAATACGAATTTTTGGACGGTAATTTATCAAATGCAGTTCTTTTTCGCTCTTTGGGGCTTAGTTAAGCAGAAAACTCTATTTAAACTATTTATAACTTAAACAAAAAACATAATTAATACAAAATTTAAATTTTTAAAATTTTTCAGAAAATACGAATTGTTGATCGATAATATATCAAATTAAGCTATTTTTTCGCTCTCCGGGGCTTAGATAAGGAGAAAACTCGATTAAAATATTTTATAACTTAAAAAAGTGCAGTGAGTGGAAGTTAGTGGAAGTGAGTTGAAGTGAGTGGAAGTGAGTGGAAGTGAGTGGAAGTGAGTGGAAGTGAGTGGAAGTGAGTGGAAGTGAGTGGAAGTGAGTGGAAGTGAGTGGAAGTGAGTGGAAGTGAGTGGAAGTGAGTGGAAGTGAGTGGAAGTGAGTGAAAGTGAGTGAAAGTGAGTGGAAGTGAGTGGAGTGAGTGGAAGTGAGCAAAAGAGAGTGGAAGAGAGTGGAAGCGAGTGGCAGTGAGTGGAAGTGAGTGAAAGTGAGTGGAAGTGAGTGGAAGTGAGTGGAAGTGGGTGGAAGTGAGTGGAAGTGAGTGGAAGTGAGTGGAAGTGAGTGGAAGTGAGTGGAAGTGAGTGGAAGTGAGTGGTAGTGAGTGGAAGTGAGTGGAAATGAGTGGAAATGAGTGGAAGTGAGTGGAAGTGAGTGAAAGTGAGTTAAAGTGAGTGGAAATGAGTGGAAGTGAGTGGTTGGAGTGGAAGTGAGTTGAAGTGGGTGAGAGTGAGTGGAGTAGTGATTGGAAGTGAGTTGAAGTGGGTGAGAGTGAGTGGAAGTGAGTGGAAGTGAGTTGGAGTGAGCGAAGGTGAGTGGAGTGAGTGGAAGTGAGTAGAAGTGAGAGGAAGTGAGTGGAGTGAGTGGAAGTGAGTGGAAGTGAGCAAAAGTGAGTGGAAATGAGTGGAAGTGAGTGGAAATGAGTGGGAGTGAGTGGAAATGAGTTGAAGTGAGTGGTGGGAGTGGAAGTGAGTGGAAGTGAGTTGGTAGGTGAGAGTGAGTGGAGTAGTGAGTGGAAGTGAGTGGAGTGAGAGGAAGTGAGTGGAAGTGAGCAAAAGTGAGTGGAAGCGAGTGGAAGTGAGTGGAAATGAGTGGAAGTGAGTGGAAGTGAGTGGAAGTGAGTGGAAGTGAGTGGAAGTGAGTGGAAGTGAGTGGAAGTGAGTGGAAGTGAGTGGAAGTGAGTGGAAGTGAGCGAAAGTGAGTGGAAGCGAGCGAAAGTGTGTGGAGTGAGTGGAAGTGAGTGGAAGTGAGTGGAAGCTAGTGGAAGTGAGTTGGAGTGAGCGAAGGTGAGTGGAGTGAGTGGAAATGAGTGGAAGTGAGTAGAAGTGAGAGGAAGTGATTGGAGTGAGTGGAAGTTAATGGAAGTGGGTGGAAGTGAGCAAAAGTGAGTGGAAGCGAGTGGAAGCGAGTGGAAGTGAGTGGAAGTGAATGGAAGTGAGTGGAAATGAGTGGAAGTGAGTGGAAGTGAGTGGAAGTGAGTGGAAGTGAGTGGAAGTGAGTGGAAGTGAGTGGAAGTGAGTGGAAGTGAGTGGAAGTGAGTGGAAGTGAGTTGAAGTGAGTGGAAGTGAATGGAAGTGAGTGGAAGTGAGTGGAAGTGAATGGAAGTGGGTGGAAGTGAGCAAAAGTGAGTGGAAGCGAGTGGAGGTGAGTGAAAGTGGGTGAAAGTGGGTGAAAGTGAGTGGAAATGAGTGGAAGTGAGTGGAAGTGAGTGGAAGTGAGTGAAAGTGAGTTAAAGTGAGTGGAAATGAGTGGAAGTGAGTGGTTGGAGTGGAAGTGAGTTGAAGTGGGTGAGAGTGAGTGGAGTAGTGATTGGAAGTGAGTTGAAGTGGGTGAGAGTGAGTGGAAGTGAGTGGAAGTGAGTTGGAGTGAGCGAAGGTGAGTGGAGTGAGTGGAAGTGAGTAGAAGTGAGAGGAAGTGAGTGGAGTGAGTGGAAGTGAGTGGAAGTGAGCAAAAGTGAGTGGAAGCGAGTGGAAGTGAGTGGAAGTGAGTGGAAATGAGTGGAAGTGAGTGGAAATGAGTGGAAGTGAGTGGAAATGAGTTGAAGTGAGTGGAAGTTAGTGGAGTAGTGAGTGGAAGTGAGTGGAGACAAAGAGACACTCTATTTAAACTTTTTATAACTTAAAAAATAAATATAATTAATACAAAATTGAAATTTTTAATTTTTTTTTAAAAAATACGAATTTTTGGACGGTAATTTATCAAATGCAGTTCTTTTTCGCTTTTCGGGGTTTAGTTAAGCAGAAAACTCTATTTAAACTTTTTACAACTTAAACAAAAAACATAATTAATACAAAATTTAAATTTTTAAATTTTTTTAGAAAATACGAATTTTTTGACCATAATTTATCAAATGCAACTCTTTTTCGCTCTTCGGGGCTTAGTAAAGCAGAAAACTCTATTAAAACTTTTTATAACTTAAAAAAAAATAATTAATACAAAATTTAAATTTTTCAAATTTTTTAGAAGATACGAATTGTTGGTTCATAATATATCAAATTAAGCTATTTTTTCGCTTCCGGGGCTTAGATAAGGATAAAACTCGATTTAAACCTTTTATAACTTAAAAATGAAACAATTTTTCGCTCTTCGGGGCTTAGTTAAGCAGAAACCTCTATTTAAAATTTTTATAACTTATACAAAAAACATAATTAATACAAAATTTAAATTTTTCAAATTTTTTAGAAAAACGAATTGTTGATCGATAATATATCAAATTAAGTTAATTTTTCGCTCCCCGGGGCTTAGATAAGGAGAAAACTCGATTTAAACTTTTTATAACTTAAAAAAAAATAATTAATACAAAATTTAAATTTTTAAAATTTTTTAGAAGATACTTTTTAGGATAAGATATTTTTTAGATGGTTCATAATATATCAAATTAAGCTATTTTTTCGCTTTCCGGGGCTTAGATAAGGATAAAACTCGATTTAAACCTTTTATAACTTAAAAATTAAAAAATAACACAGTCATTACATTTTTTAGAAAATACGTGGTTTTGGTCGATAATATATCAAATGAAGCTCTTTCTTGCTCTCCGGGGCTTAGTTAAGGAGAAACTCTATTTAAACTTTTTATAACTTAAAAAAGTGAAGTGAGTGGAGTGAGAGGAAGTGAGTGGAAGTGAGCAAAAGTGAGTGGAAGCGAGTGGAAGTGAGTGGAAATGAGTGGAAGTGAGTTGAAGTGAGTGGAAGTGAGTGGAAGTGAGTGGAAGTGAGTGGAAGTGAGTGGAAGTGAGCGAAAGTGAGTGGAAGCGAGCGAAAGTGTGTGGAGTGAGTGGAAGTGAGTGGAAGTGAGTGGAAGTTAGTGGAAGTGAGTTGGAGTGAGCGAAGGTGAGTGGAGTGAGTGGAAATGAGTGGAAGTGAGTAGAAGTGAGAGGAAGTGATTGGAGTGAGTGGAAGTTAATGGAAGTGGGTGGAAGTGAGCAAAAGTGAGTGGAAGCGAGTGGAAGCGAGTGGAAGTGAGTGGAAGTGAATGGAAGTGAGTGGAAATGAGTGGAAGTGAGTGGAAGTGAGTGGAAGTGAGTGGAAGTGAGTGGAAGTGAGTGGAAGTGAGTGGAAGTGAGTGGAAGTGAGTGGAAGTGAGTGGAAGTGAGTGGAAGTGAATGGAAGTGAGTGGAAGTGAGTGGAAGTGAATGGAAGTGGGTGGAAGTGAGCAAAAGTGAGTGGAAGCGAGTGGAGGTGAGTGGAAGTGAGTGGAAGTGGGTGGAAATGAGTGGAAGTGAGTGGAAATAAGTTGAAGTGAGTGGTGGGAGTGGAAGGGAGTTGAAGTGGGTGAGACTGAGTGGAGTAGTGACTGGAAGTGAGTTGAAGTGGGTGAGAGTGAGTGGAGTACTGCGTGGAAGTGAGTGAAGTGTGTGGAAGTGAGTGGAAGTGAGAGGACGTGAGTGGAGTGAGTGGAAGTGAGTGGAAGTGAGTGGAAGTGAGTGGAAGTGATTGTAAGTGAGTGGAAGTGAATGGAAGTGAATGGAGGTAGGTGGAAGTGAGCAAAAGTGAGTGGAATCGAGTGGAAGTGAGTGGAAATGAGTGGAAGTGAGTGGAAATAAGTTGGAGTGAGTGGTGGGAGTGGAAGTGAGTTGAAGTGGGTGAGACTGAGAGGAGTAGTGACTGGAAGTGAGTGGAAGTGAGTTGAAGTGGGTGAGACTGAGTGGAGTACTGAGTGGAAGTGAGTTGGAGTGAGCGAAGGTGAGTGGAGTAAGTGGAAGTGAGTGGAAGTGGGTGGAAGCGAGCAAAAGTGAGCAAAAGTGAGTGGAAGCGAGCGGAAGTGAGTGGAAGTGAGTGTAGTGAGTGGAAGTAAGTGAAGGTGAGTGAAAGTGAGTGGTGGGAGTGGAAGTGAGTGGAAGTGAGTGGAAGTGAGTTGAAGTGGATGAGACTGAGTGGAGTAGTAACTGGAAGTGAGTTGAAGTGGGTTAGAGTGAGTGGAGTAGTTAGTGGAAGTGAGTGGAAATGCGTGGAAGTGGGTGAAACTGAGTTAAAGTGAGTGGAAGTGAGTGGAAGTGAGTGAAAGTGAGTGAAAGTGAGTGAAAGTGAGTGGAAGTGAGTGAAAGTGAGTGAAAGTGAGTGGAAGTGAGTGGAAATGAGTGGGAGTGAGTGGGAGTGAGTGGAAGTGAGTGCAAGTGAGTGGAAGTGAGTGGAAGTGAGTGGAAGTGAGTGGAAGTGAGTGGAAGTGTGTGGAAGTGAGTGAAAGTGGGTGAAAGTGGGTGAAAGTGAGTGGAAATGAGTGGAAGTGAGTGGAAGTGAGTTGAAGTGAGTGGAAGTGAGTGGCGTGAGTGAAAGTTGGTGAAAGTGAGTGAAAGTGAGTGGAAATTAGTGGAAATGAGTGGAACTGGGTGGAGTAGTGAGTGGAAGTGAGTTGAAGTGGGTGAGAGTGAGTGGAGTAGTGAGTGGAAGTGAGTTAGAGTGAGCGAAGGTGAGTGGAGTGAGTGGAAGTGAGTAGAAGTGAGAGGAAGTGAGTGGAGTGAGTGGAAGTGAACAAAAGTGAGTGGAAGCGATTGGAAGTGAGTGGAAGTGAGTGGAAATGAGTGGAAGTGAGTGGAAGCGATTGGAAGTGAGTGGAAGTGAGTGGAAATGAGTGGAAGTGAGTGGAAATGAGTGGAAGTGAGTGGAAATGAGTGGAAATGAGTTGAAGTGAGTGGTGGGAGTGGAATTGAGTGGAAGTGAGTTGAAGTGGGTGAGAGTGAGTGGAGTTGTTAGTGGAAGTGAGTTGAAGTGGGTGAGAGTGAGTGGAGTAGTGTGTGGAAGTGAGTGGAAGTGAGTGGAAGTGAGTGGAAGTGAGTGGAAGTGAGTGGAATGTGAGTGGAAGTGAGTGGAATGTGAGTGGAAGTGAGTGGAATGAAGCTCTTTTTTGCTCTCTGGGGCTTAGACAAAGAGAAACTCTATTTAAACTTTTTATAACTTAAAAAATAAATATAATTAATACAAAATTGAAATTTTTCATTTTTTTTAGAAAATACGAATTTTTGGACGGTAATTTATCAAATGCAGTTTTTTTTCGCTCTTCGGGGCTTAATTAAGCAGAAAACTCTATTTAAACTTTTTACAACTTAAACAAAAAACATAATTAATACAAAATTTAAATTTTTCAATTTTTTTAGAAAATACGAATTTTTTGACCATAATTTATCAATTGCAACTCTTTTTCGCTCTTCGGGGCTTAGTAAAGCAGAAAACTCTATTAAAACTTTTTATAACTTAAAAAAAAATAATTAATACAAAATTTAAATTTTTCAAATTTTTTAGAAGATACGAATTGTTGGTTCATAATATATCAAATTAAGCTATTTTTTCGCTTCCGGGGCTTAGATAAGGATAAAACTCGATTTAAACCTTTTATAACTTAAAAATTAAAAAATTTTTCTCTCTTCGGGGCTTAGTTAAGCAGAAACCTCTATTTAAAATTTTTATAACTTATACAAAAAACATAATAAATACAAAATTTAAATTTTTCAAATTTTTTAGAAAAACGAATTGTTGATCGATAATATATCAAATTAAGTTAATTTTTCGCTCCCCGGGGCTTAGATAAGGAGAAAACTCGATTTAAACTTTTTATAACTTAAAAAAGTAAAGTGAGTGGAGTGAAAGGAAGTGATTGGAGTGAGTTGAGTGGAAGTGAGTGAAGGTGAGTGGAAGTGAGTGGAGTGAGAGGAAAGTGAGTTGAGTGGAAGTGAGTGGAAGTGAACAAAAGTGAGTGGAAGCGAGTGGAAGTGAGTGGAAGTGAGTGGAAGTGAGTGGTGGGAGTGGAGTAGTGAGTGGAAGTGAGTGAAAGTGAGTAGAAGTGAGAGGAAGTGAGTGGAGTGAGTGGAGTGAGTGGAGGTGAGTGGAAGTGAGTAGAAGTAAGAGGAAGTGAGTGGATGGAGTGGAAGTGAGTGGAAGTGGGTGGAAGTAAGCAAAAGTGAGTGGAAATGAGTGGAAGTGAGTGGAAATGAGTGGGAGTGAGTGGAAATGAGTTGAAGTGAGTGGTGGGAGTGGAAGTGAGTGGAAGTGAGTTGGTAGGTGAGAGTGAGTGGAGTAGTGAGTGGAAGTGAGTTGAAGTGGGTGAAACTAAATTAAAGTGAGTGGAGTAGTTAGTGGAACTGAGTGCAAGTGGGTGGAGCGTGTGGAAGTGAGTGGAAGTGAGTGGAGTGAGTGGAAGTGAGTGAAAGTGAGTGAAAGTGAGCGGAAGTGAGTGAAAGTGAGCGGAAGTGAGTGGAAATGAGTGGGAGTGAGTGGATGTGCGTGGATGTGAGTGGAAGTGAGTGGAAGTTAGTGGAAGTGAGTGGAAGTGAGTGGAAGTGAGTGGAAGTGAGTGGAAGTGAGTGGAAGTGAGTGGAAGTGAGTGTAAGTGAGGGGAAGTGAGGGGAAGTGAGTGGAAGTGTGTGGAAGTGAGTGAAAGTGGGTGAAAGTGGGTGAAAGTGAGTGGAAATGAGTGGAAGTGAGTGGAAGTGAGTGGAAGTGAGTGAAAGTGAGTTAAAGTGAGTGGAAATGAGTGGAAGTGAGTGGTTGGAGTGGAAGTGAGTTGAAGTGGGTGAGAGTGAGTGGAGTAGTGATTGGAAGTGAGTTGAAGTGGGTGAGAGTGAGTGGAAGTGAGTTGGAGTGAGCGAAGGTGAGTGGAGTGAGTGGAAGTGAGTAGAAGTGAGAGGAAGTGAGTGGAGTGAGTGGAAGTGAGTGGAAGTGAGCAAAAGTGAGTGGAAGCGAGTGGAAGTGAGTGGAAGTGAGTGGAAATGAGTGGAAGTGAGTGGAAATGAGTGGAAGTGAGTGGAAATGAGTTGAAGTGAGTGGTGGGAGTGGAATTGAGTTGAAGTGGGTGAGAGTGAGTGGAATAGTGAGTGGAAGTAAGTTGAAGTGGGTGAGAGTGAGTGGAGTAGTGTGTGGAAGTGAGTGGAAGTGAGTGGAATGTGAGTGGAAGTTAGTGGAGTAGTGTGTGGAAGTGAGTGGAATGAAGCTCTTTTTTGCTCTCGGGGGCTTAGACAAAGAGAAACTCTATTTAAAATTTTTATAACTTGAAAAATAAATATAATTAATACAACATTGAAATTTTTCATTTTTTTTAGAAAATACGAATTTTTGGACGGTAATTTATCAAATGCAGATCTTTTTCGCTCTTCGGGGCTCAGTTAAGCAGAAAACTCTATTTAAACTTTTTACAACTTAAACAAAAAACATAATTAATACAAAATTTAAATTTTTCAATTTTTTTAGAAAATACGAATTTTTGGACCATAATTTATCAAATGCAACTCTTTTTCGCTCTTCGGGGCTTAGTTAAGCAGAAAACTATTTAAACTTTTTATAACTTAAAAAATAAATATAATTAATACAAAATTGAGTTTTAAATTTTTTTTAGAAAATACGAATTTTTGGACGGTAATTTATCAAATGCAGTTCTTTTTCGCTCTTCGGGGCTTAGTTAAGCAGAAAACTCTATTTAAACATTTTATAATTTAAAAAAGTGAAGTGAGTGGAAGTGAGTGGAAGTGAGTGGAAGTGAGTGGAAGTGAGTGGAAATGAGTGGAAGTGAGTGGAAGTGAGTGGAAGTGAGTGGACTGAGTGGAAGTGAGTGGAAGTGAGTAAAAGTGTGTGGCAGTGGGTGGAAGTGAGTGGAAATGAGTGGAAATGAGTGGAAGTGAGTGGAAATGAGTGGAAGTGAGTGAAAATGAGTGGAGAGGGTGGAGTGAGTGGAAGTGAGTCGAAATGCGTGGGAGTGCGTGGAAGTGGGTGAAAGTGAGTTAAAGTGAGTGGAAGTGAGTGGTGTGAGTGGAAGTGAGTGGAAGTGAGTGGAATGTGAGTGGAAGTTATTGGAGTAGTGAGTGGAATTGAGTTAGTGGGTGAAAGTTAGTGGTGGGAGTGGAAGTGAGTCGAAATGCGTGGGAGTGAGTGGAAGTGAGAGGAAGTGAGTGGAGTGAGTGGAAGTGAGTGGAATTTGAGTGGAATTTGAGTGGAAGTGAGTGGAAGTTGGTGGAGTAGTGAGTGGAAGTGAGAGGAAGTGAATCTCTTTTTTGCTCTCCGGGACTTAGTTAAGGGAAAACTCTGTTTAAACTTTTTATAACTTAAAAAAAATAATTAATACAAAATTTAAATTTTTCAAATTTTTTAGAAAATACGAATTGTTGGTTCATAATATATCAAATTAAGCTATTTTTTCGCTTTCCGGGGCTCAGATAAAGATAAAACTCGATTTAAACTTTTTATAACTTAAAAAAAAATATAATTAATACAAAATTGAAATTTATCAATTTTTTAGAAAATACGAATTTTTGGACGGTAATTTATCAAATGCAGTTCTTTTTCGCTCTTCGGGGCTTAGTTAAGCAGAAAACTCTATTTAAACTATTTATAACTTAAACAAAAAACATAATTAATACAAAATTTAAATTTTTTAAATTTTTTAGAAAATACGAATTGTTGGTACATAATATATCAAATTAAGCTATTTTTTCGCTTTCCGGGGCTTAAATAAGGATAAAACTCGATTTAAACCTTTTATAACTTAAAAATGAAAAAATAATACAGTCATTACATTTTTTAGAAAATACGAATTTTTGGTCGATAATAAATCAAATGAAGCTCTTTCTTGCTCTCCGGGGCTTAGTTAAGGAGAAACTCCATTTAAACTTTAATAACTTAAGAAAATATAATTAATACAAAATTGAAATTTTTCAATTTTTTTTAGAAAATACGAATTTTTGGACGGTAATTTATCAAATGCAGTTCTTTTTCGCTCTTTGGGGCTTAGTTAAGCAGAAAACTCTATTTAAACTATTTATAACTTAAACAAAAAACATAATTAATACAAAATTTAAATTTTTAAAATTTTTCAGAAAATACGAATTGTTGATCGATAATATATCAAATTAAGCTATTTTTTCGCTCTCCGGGGCTTAGATAAGGAGAAAACTCGATTAAAATATTTTATAACTTAAAAAAGTGCAGTGAGTGGAAGTTAGTGGAAGTGAGTTGAAGTGAGTGGAAGTGAGTGGAAGTGAGTGGAAGTGAGTGGAAGTGAGTGGAAGTGAGTGGAAGTGAGTGGAAGTGAGTGGAAGTGAGTGGAAGTGAGTGAAAGTGAGTGAAAGTGAGTGGAAGTGAGTGGAGTGAGTGGAAGTGAGCAAAAGAGAGTGGAAGCGAGTGGCAGTGAGTGGAAGTGAGTGAAAGTGAGTGGAAGTGAGTGGAAGTGAGTGGAAGTGGGTGGAAGTGAGTGGAAGTGAGTGGAAGTGAGTGGAAGTGAGTGGAAGTGAGTGGAAGTGAGTGGAAGTGAGTGGAAGTGAGTGGTAGTGAGTGGAAGTGAGTGGAAATGAGTGGAAATGAGTGGAAGTGAGTGGAAGTGAGTGAAAGTGAGTTAAAGTGAGTGGAAATGAGTGGAAGTGAGTGGTTGGAGTGGAAGTGAGTTGAAGTGGGTGAGAGTGAGTGGAGTAGTGATTGGAAGTGAGTTGAAGTGGGTGAGAGTGAGTGGAAGTGAGTGGAAGTGAGTTGGAGTGAGCGAAGGTGAGTGGAGTGAGTGGAAGTGAGTAGAAGTGAGAGGAAGTGAGTGGAGTGAGTGGAAGTGAGCAAAAGTGAGTGGAAATGAGTGGAAGTGAGTGGAAATGAGTGGGAGTGAGTGGAAATGAGTTGAAGTGAGTGGTGGGAGTGGAAGTGAGTGGAAGTGAGTTGGTAGGTGAGAGTGAGTGGAGTAGTGAGTGGAAGTGAGTGGAGTGAGAGGAAGTGAGTGGAAGTGAGCAAAAGTGAGTGGAAGCGAGTGGAAGTGAGTGGAAATGAGTGGAAGTGAGTGGAAGTGAGTGGAAGTGAGTGGAAGTGAGTGGAAGTGAGTGGAAGTGAGTGGAAGTGAGTGGAAGTGAGTGGAAGTGAGCGAAAGTGAGTGGAAGCGAGCGAAAGTGTGTGGAGTGAGTGGAAGTGAGTGGAAGTGAGTGGAAGTTAGTGGAAGTGAGTTGGAGTGAGCGAAGGTGAGTGGAGTGAGTGGAAATGAGTGGAAGTCAGTAGAAGTGAGAGGAAGTGATTGGAGTGAGTGGAAGTTAATGGAAGTGGGTGGAAGTGAGCAAAAGTGAGTGGAAGCGAGTGGAAGCGAGTGGAAGTGAGTGGAAGTGAATGGAAGTGAGTGGAAATGAGTGGAAGTGAGTGGAAGTGAGTGGAAGTGAGTGGAAGTGAGTGGAAGTGAGTGGAAGTGAGTGGAAGTGAGTGGAAGTGAGTGGAAGTGAGTGGAAGTGAATGGAAGTGAGTGGAAGTGAGTGGAAGTGAATGGAAGTGGGTGGAAGTGAGCAAAAGTGAGTGGAAGCGAGTGGAGGTGAGTGAAAGTGGGTGAAAGTGGGTGAAAGTGAGTGGAAATGAGTGAAAGTGAGTGGAAGTGAGTGGAAGTGAGTGAAAGTGAGTTAAAGTGAGTGGAAATGAGTGGAAGTGAGTGGTTGGAGTGGAAGTGAGTTGAAGTGGGTGAGAGTGAGTGGAGTAGTGATTGGAAGTGAGTTGAAGTGGGTGAGAGTGAGTGGAAGTGAGTGGAAGTGAGTTGGAGTGAGCGAAGGTGAGTGGAGTGAGTGGAAGTGAGTAGAAGTGAGAGGAAGTGAGTGGAGTGAGTGGAAGTGAGTGGAAGTGAGCAAAAGTGAGTGGAAGCGAGTGGAAGTGAGTGGAAGTGAGTGGAAATGAGTGGAAGTAAGTGGAAATGAGTGGAAGTGAGTGGAAATGAGTTGAAGTGAGTGGTGGGAGTGGAAGTGAGTTGAAGTGGGTGAGAGTGAGTGGAATAGTGAGTGGAAGTAAGTTGAAGTGGGTGAGAGTGAGTGGAGTAGTGTGTGGAAGTGAGTGGAAGTGAGTGGAATGTGAGTGGAAGTTAGTGGAGTAGTGTGTGGAAGTGAGTGGAATGAAGCTCTTTTTTGCTCTCGGGGGCTTAGACAAAGAGAAACTCTATTTAAAATTTTTATAACTTGAAAAATAAATATAATTAATACAACATTGAAATTTTTCATTTTTTTTAGAAAATACGAATTTTTGGACGGTAATTTATCAAATGCAGATCTTTTTCGCTCTTCGGGGCTCAGTTAAGCAGAAAACTCTATTTAAACTTTTTACAACTTAAACAAAAAACATAATTAATACAAAATTTAAATTTTTCAATTTTTTTAGAAAATACGAATTTTTGGACCATAATTTATCAAATGCAACTCTTTTTCGCTCTTCGGGGCTTAGTTAAGCAGAAAACTATTTAAACTTTTTATAACTTAAAAAATAAATATAATTAATACAAAATTGAGTTTTAAATTTTTTTTAGAAAATACGAATTTTTGGACGGTAATTTATCAAATGCAGTTCTTTTTCGCTCTTCGGGGCTTAGTTAAGCAGAAAACTCTATTTAAACATTTTATAATTTAAAAAAGTGAAGTGAGTGGAAGTGAGTGGAAGTGAGTGGAAGTGAGTGGAAATGAGTGGAAGTGAGTGGAAGTGAGTGGAAGTGAGTGGACTGAGTGGAAGTGAGTGGAAGTGAGTAAAAGTGTGTGGCAGTGGGTGGAAGTGAGTGGAAATGAGTGGAAATGAGTGGAAGTGAGTGGAAATGAGTGGAAGTGAGTGAAAATGAGTGGAGAGGGTGGAGTGAGTGGAAGTGAGTCGAAATGCGTGGGAGTGCGTGGAAGTGGGTGAAAGTGAGTTAAAGTGAGTGGAAGTGAGTGGAGTGAGTGGAAGTGAGTGGAAGTGAGTGGAATGTGAGTGGAAGTTATTGGAGTAGTGAGTGGAATTGAGTGGAAAGTTAGTGGGTGAAAGTTAGTGGTGGGAGTGGAAGTGAGTCGAAATGCGTGGGAGTGAGTGGAAGTGAGAGGAAGTGAGTGGAGTGAGTGGAAGTGAGTGGAATTTGAGTGGAATTTGAGTGGAAGTGAGTGGAAGTTGGTGGAGTAGTGAGTGGAAGTGAGAGGAAGTGAATCTCTTTTTTGCTCTCCGGGACTTAGTTAAGGGAAAACTCTGTTTAAACTTTTTATAACTTAAAAAAAATAATTAATACAAAATTTAAATTTTTCAAATTTTTTAGAAAATACGAATTGTTGGTTCATAATATATCAAATTAAGCTATTTTTTCGCTTTCCGGGGCTCAGATAAAGATAAAACTCGATTTAAACTTTTTATAACTTAAAAAAAAATATAATTAATACAAAATTTAAATTTATCAATTTATTAGAAAATACGAATTTTTGGACGGTAATTTATCAAATGCAGTTCTTTTTCGCTCTTCGGGGCTTAGTTAAGCAGAAAACTCTATTTAAACTATTTATAACTTAAACAAAAAACATAATTAATACAAAATTTAAATTTTTTAAATTTTTTAGAAAATACGAATAGTTGGTACATAATATATCAAATTAAGCTATTTTTTCGCTTTCCGGGGCTTAAATAAGGATAAAACTCGATTTAAACCTTTTATAACTTAAAAATGAAAAAATAATACAGTCATTACATTTTTTAGAAAATACGAATTTTTGGTCGATAATAAATCAAATGAAGCTCTTTCTTGCTCTCCGGGGCTTAGTTAAGGAGAAACTCCATTTAAACTTTAATAACTTAAGAAAATATAATTAATACAAAATTGAAATTTTTCAATTTTTTTTAGAAAATACGAATTTTTGGACGGTAATTTATCAAATGCAGTTCTTTTTCGCTCTTTGGGGCTTAGTTAAGCAGAAAACTCTATTTAAACTATTTATAACTTAAACAAAAAACATAATTAATACAAAATTTAAATTTTTAAAATTTTTCAGAAAATACGAATTGTTGATCGATAATATATCAAATTAAGCTATTTTTTCGCTCTCCGGGGCTTAGATAAGGAGAAAACTCGATTAAAATATTTTATAACTTAAAAAAGTGCAGTGAGTGGAAGTTAGTGGAAGTGAGTTGAAGTGAGTGGAAGTGAGTGGAAGTGAGTGGAAGTGAGTGGAAGTGAGTGGAAGTGAGTGGAAGTGAGTGGAAGTGAGTGGAAGTGAGTGGAAGTGAGTGAAAGTGAGTGAAAGTGAGTGGAAGTGAGTGGAGTGAGTGGAAGTGAGCAAAAGAGAGTGGAAGCGAGTGGCAGTGAGTGGAAGTGAGTGAAAGTGAGTGAAAGTGAGCGGAAGTGAGTGGAAGTGAGTGGAAGTGAGTGGAAGTGAGTGGAAGTGAGTGGAAGTGAGTGGAAGTGAGTGGAAGTGAGTGGAAGTGAGTGGTAGTGAGTGGAAGTGAGTGGAAATGAGTGTAAATGAGTGGAAGTGAGTGGAAGTGAGCGAAAGTGAGTTAAAGTGAGTGGAAATGAGTGGAAGTGAGTGGTTGGAGTGGAAGTGAGTTGAAGTGGGTGAGAGTGAGTGGAGTAGTGATTGGAAGTGAGTTGAAGTGGGTGAGAGTGAGTGGAAGTGAGTAGAAGTGAGTTGGAGTGAGCGAAGGTGAGTGGAGTGAGTGGAAGTGAGTAGAAGTGAGAGGAAGTGAGTGGAGTGAGTGGAAGTGAGTGGAAGTGAGCAAAAGTGAGTGGAAATGAGTGGAAGTGAGTGGAAATGAGTGGGAGTGAGTGGAAATGAGTTGAAGTGAGTGGTGGGAGTGGAAGTGAGTGGAAGTGAGTTGGTAGGTGAGAGTGAGTGGAGTAGTGAGTGGAAGTGAGTGGAGTGAGAGGAAGTGAGTGGAAGTGAGCAAAAGTGAGTGGAAGCGAGTGGAAGTGAGTGGAAATGAGTGGAAGTGAGTGGAAGTGAGTGGAAGTGAGTGGAAGTGAGTGGAAGTGAGTGGAAGTGAGTGGAAGTGAGTGGAAGTGAGCGAAAGTGAGTGGAAGCGAGCGAAAGTGTGTGGAGTGAGTGGAAGTTAGTGGAAGTGAGTTGGAGTGAGCGAAGGTGAGTGGAGTGAGTGGAAATGAGTGGAAGTGAGTAGAAGTGAGAGGAAGTGATTGGAGTGAGTGGAAGTTAATGGAAGTGGGTGGAAGTGAGCAAAAGTGAGTGGAAGCGAGTGGAAGCGAGTGGAAGTGAGTGGAAGTGAATGGAAGTGAGTGGAAATGAGTGGAAGTGAGTGGAAGTGAGTGGAAGTGAGTGGAAGTGAGTGGAAGTGAGTGGAAGTGAGTGGAAGTGAGTGGAAGTGAGTGGAAGTGAGTGGAAGTGAGTGGAAGTGAGTGGAAGTGAGTGGAAGTGAGTGGAAGTGAATGGAAGTGAGTGGAAGTGAGTGGAAGTGAATGGAAGTGGGTGGAAGTGAGCAAAAGTGAGTGGAAGCGAGTGGAGGTGAGTGGAAGTGAGTGGAAGTGAGTGGAAATGAGTGGAAATAAGTTGAAGTGAGTGGTGGGAGTGGAAGTGAGTTGAAGTGGGTGAGACTGAGTGGAGTAGTGACTGGAAGTGAGTTGAAGTGGGTGAGAGTGAGTGGAGTACTGCGTGGAAGTGAGTGAAGTGTGTGGAAGTGAGTGGAAGTGAGAGGACGTGAGTGGAGTGAGTGGAAGTGAGTGGAAGTGAGTGGAAGTGAGTGGAAGTGAGTGTAAGTGAGTGGAAGTGAGTGGAAGTGAATGGAAGTGAATGGAGGTAGGTGGAAGTGAGCAAAAGTGAGTGGAATCGAGTGGAAGTGAGTGGAAGTGAGTGGAAATAAATTGGAGTGAGTGGTGGGAGTGGAAGTGAGTTGAAGTGGGTAAGACTGAGAGGAGTAGTGACTGGAAGTGAGTGGAAGTGAGTTGAAGTGGGTGAGACTGAGTGGAGTACTGAGTGGAAGTGAGTTGGAGTGAGCGAAGGTGAGTGGAGTAAGTGGAAGTGAGTGGAAGTGGGTGGAAGCGAGCAAAAGTGAGCAAAAGTGAGTGGAAGCGATCGGAAGTGAGTGGAAGTGAGTGTAGTGAGTGGAAGTAAGTGAAGGTGAGTGAAAGTGAGTGGTGGGAGTGGAAGTGAGTGGAAGTGAGTTGAAGTGGATGAGACTGAGTGGAGTAGTGACTGGAAGTGAGTTGAAGTGGGTTAGAGTGAGTGGAGTAGTTAGTGGAAGTGAGTGGAAGTGAGTGGAAGTGAGTGGAAGTGTGTGGAAGTGAGTGAAAGTGGGTGAAAGTGGGTGAAAGTGAGTGGAAATGAGTGGAAGTGAGTGGAAGTGAGTGAAAGTGAGTGAAAGTGAGTGGAAGTGAGTGAAAGTGAGTGGAAGTGTGTGGAAGTGAGTGAAAGTGGGTGAAAGTGGGTGAAAGTGAGTGGAAATGAGTGGAAGTGAGTGGAAGTGAGTTGAAGTGAGTGGAAGTGAGTGGCGTGAGTGAAAGTTGGTGAAAGTGAGTGAAAGTGAGTGGAAATTAGTGGAAATGAGTGGAAGTGGGTGGAGTAGTGAGTGGAAGTGAGTTAAAGTGGGTGAGAGTGAGTGGAGTAGTGAGTGGAAGTGAGTTAGAGTGAGCGAAGGTGAGTGGAGTGAGTGGAAGTGAGTAGAAGTGAGAGGAAGTGAGTGGAGTGAGTGGAAGTGAGTGAAAGTGAGTGAAAGTGAGTGAAAGTGAGTGGAAGTGAGTGAAAGTGAGTGAAAGTGAGTGGAAGTGAGTGGAAATGAGTGGGAGTGAGTGGGAGTGAGTGGAAGTGAGTGCAAGTGAGTGGAAGTGAGTGGAAGTGAGTGGAAGTGAGTGGAAGTGAGTGGAAGTGTGTGGAAGTGAGTGAAAGTGGGTGAAAGTGGGTGAAAGTGAGTGAAAGTGAGTGGAAGTGAGTGAAAGTGAGTGAAAGTGAGTGGAAGTGAGTGGAAATGAGTGGGAGTGAGTGGGAGTGAGTGGAAGTGAGTGCAAGTGAGTGGAAGTGAGTGGAAGTGAGTGAAAGTGAGTGAAAGTGAGTGAAAGTGAGTGGAAGTGAGTGAAAGTGAGTGAAAGTGAGTGGAAGTGAGTGGAAATGAGTGGGAGTGAGTGGGAGTGAGTGGAAGTGAGTGCAAGTGAGTGGAAGTGAGTGGAAGTGAGTGGAAGTGAGTGGAAGTGAGTGGAAGTGTGTGGAAGTGAGTGAAAGTGGGTGAAAGTGGGTGAAAGTGAGTGGAAATGAGTGGAAGTGAGTGGAAGTGAGTTGAAGTGAGTGGAAGTGAGTGGCGTGAGTGAAAGTTGGTGAAAGTGAGTGAAAGTGAGTGGAAATTAGTGGAAATGAGTGGAAGTGGGTGGAGTAGTGAGTGGAAGTGAGTTAAAGTGGGTGAGAGTGAGTGGAGTAGTGAGTGGAAGTGAGTTAGAGTGAGCGAAGGTGAGTGGAGTGAGTGGAAGTGAGTAGAAGTGAGAGGAAGTGAGTGGAGTGAGTGGAAGTGAACAAAAGTGAGTGGAAGCGATTGGAAGTGAGTGGAAGTGAGTGGAAATGAGTGGAAGTGAGTGGAAGCGATTGGAAGTGAGTGGAAGTGAGTGGAAATGAGTGGAAGTGAGTGGAAATGAGTGGAAGTGAGTGGAAATGAGTGGAAATGAGTTGAAGTGAGTGGTGGGAGTGGAATTGAGTGGAAGTGAGTTGAAGTGGGTGAGAGTGAGTGGAGTTGTTAGTGGAAGTGAGTTGAAGTGGGTGAGAGTGAGTGGAGTAGTGTGTGGAAGTGAGTGGAAGTGAGTGGAAGTGAGTGGAAGTGAGTTGAAGTGGGTGAGAGTGAGTGGAGTAGTGTGTGGAAGTGAGTGGAAGTGAGTGGAATGTGAGTGGAAGTGAGTGGAATGTGAGTGGAAGTGAGTGGAATGAAGCTCTTTTTTGCTCTCTGGGGCTTAGACAAAGAGAAACTCTATTTAAACTTTTTATAACTTAAAAAATAAATATAATTAATACAAAATTGAAATTTTTCATTTTTTTTAGAAAATACGAATTTTTGGACGGTAATTTATCAAATGCAGTTTTTTTTCGCTCTTCGGGGCTTAGTTAAGCAGAAAACTCTATTTAAACTTTTTACAACTTAAACAAAAAACATAATTAATACAAAATTTAAATTTTTCAATTTTTTTAGAAAATACGAATTTTTTGACCATAATTTATCAATTGCAACTCTTTTTCGCTCTTCGGGGCTTAGTAAAGCAGAAAACTCTATTAAAACTTTTTATAACTTAAAAAAAAATAATTAATACAAAATTTAAATTTTTCAAATTTTTTAGAAGATACGAATTGTTGGTTCATAATATATCAAATTAAGCTATTTTTTCGCTTCCGGGGCTTAGATAAGGATAAAACTCGATTTAAACTTTTTTTAAATTAAAAATGAAAAAATTTTTCGCTCTTCGGGGCTTAGTTAAGCAGAAACCTCTATTTAAAATTTTTATAACTTATACAAAAAACATAATTAATACAAAATTTAAATTTTTCAAATTTTTTAGAAAAACGAATTGTTGATCGATAATATATCAAATTAAGTTAATTTTTCGCTCCCCGGGGCTTAGATAAGGAGAAAACTCGATTTAAACTTTTTATAACTTAAAAAAGTAAAGTGAGTGGAGTGAAAGGAAGTGATTGGAGTGAGTTGAGTGGAAGTGAGTGAAGGTGAGTGGAAGTGAGTGGAGTGAGAGGAAAGTGAGTTGAGTGGAAGTGAGTGGAAGTGGACAAAAGTGAGTGGAAGCGAGTGGAAGTGAGTGGAAGTGAGTGGAAGTGAGTGGTGGGAGTGGAGTAGTGAGTGGAAGTGAGTGGAAGTGAGTGAAAGTGAGTAGAAGTGAGATTAAGTGAGTGGAGTGTGTGGAGTGAGTGGAGTGAGTGGAGGTGAGTGGAAGTGAGTAGAAGTAAGAGGAAGTGAGTGGATGGAGTGGAAGTGAGTGGAAGTGGGTGGAAGTGAGCAAAAGTGAGTGGAAATGAGTGGAAGTGAGTGGAAATGAGTGGGAGTGAGTGGAAATGAGTTGAAGTGAGTGGTGGGAGTGGAAGTGAGTGGAAGTGAGTTGGTAGGTGAGAGTGAGTGGAGTAGTGAGTGGAAGTGAGTTGAAGTGGGTGAAACTAAATTAAAGTGAGTGGAGTAGTTAGTGGAACTGAGTGCAAGTGGGTGGAGCATGTGGAAGTGAGTGGAAGTGAGTGGAAGTGAGTGGAGTGAGTGGAAGTGAGTGAAAGTGAGTGAAAGTGAGCGGAAGTGAGTGAAAGTGAGCGGAAGTGAGTGGAAATGAGTGGGAGTGAGTGGATGTGCGTGGATGTGAGTGGAAGTGAGTGGAAGTTAGTGGAAGTGAGTGGAAATGAGTTGAAGTGAGTGGTGGGAGTGGAAGTGAGTGGAAGTGGGTGAGACTGAGTGGAGTAGTGACTGGAAGTGAGTGGAGTAGTGACTGGAAGTGAGTGGAAGTGAGTGGAAGTGAGTTGAAGTGGGTGAGAGTGAGTGGAGTACTGAGTGGAAGTGAGTGGAAGTGAGTGAAAGTGAGTGGAAGTGAGTGGAAATGCGTGGACTGTGAGTGGAAATGAGTGGAAGTGAGTGGAAATGAGTGGAAGTGAGTGGATGTGAGTGGAGTGAGTGGAGTGAGTGGAAGTGAGTGGAAGTGAGTGGAAGTGAGTGGAAATGCGTGGGAGTGCGTGGAAGTGGGTGAATGTGAGTTAAAGTGAGTTAAAGTGAGTGGAAGTGAGTGGAAGTGAGTGGAAGTGAGTGGAAGTGAGTGGAAGTGAGTGGAGTGAGTTGAGTGGAAGTGAGTGGAAGTGAGTTGAGTGGAAGTGAGTGGAAGTGAGCAAAAGTGAGTGGAAGCGAGTGGAACTGAGTGGAAGTGAGTGGAAGTGAGTGGAAGTGAGTGGAAGTGAGTGGAAGTGAGTGGAAGTGAGTGGAAGTGAGTGGGAGTGAGTGGGAGTGAGTGGAAGTGAGTGGAAGTGAGTGGAAGTGAGTGGAAGTGAGTGGAAGTGAGTGGAAATGAGTGGAAGTGGGTGGAGTAGTGAGTGGAAGTGAGTTGAAGTGGGTGAGAGTGAGTGGAGTAGTGAGTGGAAGTGAGTTAGAGTGAGCGAAGGTGAGTGGAGTGAGTGGAAGTGAGTAGAAGTGAGAGGAAGTGAGTGGAGTGAGTGGAAGTGAACAAAAGTGAGTGGAAGCGATTGGAAGTGAGTGGAAGTGAGTGGAAATGAGTGGAAGTGAGTGGAAGCGATTGGAAGTGAGTGGAAGTGAGTGGAAATGAGTGGAAGTGAGTGGAAATGAGTGGAAGTGAGTGGAAATGAGTGGAAATGAGTTGAAGTGAGTGGTGGGAGTGGAATTGAGTGGAAGTGAGTTGAAGTGGGTGAGAATGAGTGGAGTTGTTAGTGGAAGTGAGTTGAAGTGGGTGAGAGTGAGTGGAGTAGTGTGTGGAAGTGAGTGGAAGTGAGTGGAAGTGAGTGGAAGTGAGTGGAAGTGAGTGGAAGTGAGTGGAATGTGAGTGGAAGTGAGTGGAATGTGAGTGGAAGTGAGTGTAATGAAGCTCTTTTTTGCTCTCTGGGGCTTAGACAAAGAGAAACTCTATTTAAACTTTTTATAACTTAAAAAATAAATATAATTAATACAAAATTGAAATTTTTCATTTTTTTTAGAAAATACGAATTTTTGGACGGTAATTTATCAAATGCAGTTTTTTTTCGCTCTTCGGGGCTTAGTTAAGCAGCAAACTCTATTTAAACTTTTTACAACTTAAACAAAAAACATAATTAATACAAAATTTAAATTTTTCAATTTTTTTAGAAAATACGAATTTTTTGACCATAATTTATCAATTGCAACTCTTTTTCGCTCTTCGGGGCTTAGTAAAGCAGAAAACTCTATTAAAACTTTTTATAACTTAAAAAAAAATAATTAATACAAAATTTAAATTTTTCAAATTTTTTAGAAAAACGAATTGTTGATCGATAATATATCAAATTAAGTTAATTTTTCGCTCCCCGGGGCTCAGATAAGGAGAAAACTCGATTTAAACTTTTTATAACTTAAAAAAGTAAAGTGAGTGGAGTGAAAGGAAGTGATTGGAGTGAGTTGAGTGGAAGTGAGTGAAGGTGAGTGGAAGTGAGTGGAGTGAGAGGAAAGTGAGTTGAGTGGGAGTGGAAGTGAACAAAAGTGAGTGGAAGCGAGTGGAAGTGAGTGGAAGTGAGTGGAAGTGAGTGGTGGGAGTGGAGTAGTGAGTGGAAGTGAGTGGAAGTGAGTGAAAGTGAGTAGAAGTGAGATTAAGTGAGTGGAGTGTGTGGAGGTGAGTGGAAGTGAGTAGAAGTAAGAGGAAGTGAGTGGATGGAGTGGAAGTGAGTGGAAGTGGGTGGAAGTGAGCAAAAGTGAGTGGAAATGAGTGGAAGTGAGTGGAAATGAGTGGGAGTGAGTGGAAATGAGTTGAAGTGAGTGGTGGGAGTGGAAGTGAGTGGAAGTGAGTTGGTAGGTGAGAGTGAGTGGAGTAGTGAGTGGAAGTGAGTTGAAGTGGGTGAAACTAAATTAAAGTGAGTGGAGTAGTTAGTGGAACTGAGTGCAAGTGGGTGGAGCATGTGGAAGTGAGTGGAAGTGAGTGGAGTGAGTGGAAGTGAGTGAAAGTGAGTGAAAGTGAGCGGAAGTGAGTGAAAGTGAGCGGAAGTGAGTGGAAATGAGTGGGAGTGAGTGGATGTGCGTGGATGTGAGTGGAAGTGAGTGGAAGTTAGTGGAAGTGAGTGGAAATGAGTTGAAGTGAGTGGTGGGAGTGGAAGTGAGTGGAAGTGGGTGAGACTGAGTGGAGTAGTGACTGGAAGTGAGTGGAAGTGAGTGGAAGTGAGTTGAAGTGGGTGAGAGTGAGTGGAGTACTGAGTGGAAGTGAGTGGAAGTGAGTGAAAGTGAGTGGAAGTGAGTGGAAATGCGTGGACTGTGAGTGGAAATGAGTGGAAGTGAGTGGAAATGAGTGGAAGTGAGTGGATGTGAGTGGAGTGAGTGGAGTGAGTGGAAGTGAGTGGAAGTGAGTGGAAGTGAGTGGAAATGCGTGGGAGTGCGTGGAAGTGGGTGAATGTGAGTTAAAGTGAGTGGAAGTGAGTGGAAGTGAGTGGAAGTGAGTGGAAGTGAGTGGAAGTGAGTGGAAGTGAGTGGAAGTGAGTGGAAGTGAGTGGAGTGAGTTGAGTGGAAGTAAGTGGAAGTGAGTTGAGTGGAAGTGAGTGGAAGTGAGCAAAAGTGAGTGGAAGCGAGTGGAACTGAGTGGAAGTGAGTGGAAGTGAGTGGAAGTGAGTGGAAGTGAGTGGAAGTGAGTGGAAGTGAGTGGAAGTGAGTGGGAGTGAGTGGGAGTGAGTGGAAGTGAGTGGAAGTGAGTGGAAGTGAGTGGAAGTGAGCGAAAGAGAGTGGAAGCGAGCGAAAGTGTGTGGAGTGAGTGGAAGTGAGTGGAAGTTAGTTGAAGTGAGTTGGAGTGAGAGGAAGTGAGTGGAGTGAGTTGTGTGGAAGTGAGCAAAAGTGAGTGGAAGCGAGTGGAACTGAGTGGAAGTGAGTGGAAGTGAGTGGAAGTGAGTGGAAGTGAATGGAAGTGCGTGGAAGTGGGTGGAAGTGGGTGGAAGTGGGTGGAAGTGAGCAAAAGTGAGTGGAAGCGAGTGGAAGCGAGTGGAAGTGAGTGGAAGTGAGTGGAAGTAAGTGGAAATGAGTGGAGGTGAGTGGAGTGAGTGGAAGTAAGTGGAAGTGAGTGGAAGTGAGTGGAAGTGAGTGGAAGTGAGTGGAAGTGAGTGGAAGTGAGTGGAAGTGAGTGGAAGTGAGTGGAAGTGAGTGGAAGTGAGTGGAAGTGAGTGGAAGTGAGTGGAAGTGAGTGGAAGTGAGTGGAAGTGAATGGAAGTGGGTGGAAGTGAGCAAAAGTGAGTGGAAGCGTGTGGAGGTGAGTGGAAATGAGTGGGAGTGAGTGGAAATAAGTTGAAGTGAGTGATGGGAGTGGAAGTGAGTTGAAGTGGGTGAGACTGAGTGGAGTAGTGACTGGAAGTGAGTGGAAGTGCGTGGAAGTGAGTGGAAGTGAGTTGAAGTGGGTGAGAGTGAGTGGAGTACTGAGTGGAAGTGAGTTGGAGTGAGCGAAGGTGAGTGGAGTGAGTGGAAGTGAGTGGAAGTAAGTGGAAGTGAGTGGAAATGAGTGGAAGTGAGTGGAAATGAGTGGGAGTGAGTGGAAATGAGTTGAAGTGAGTGGTGGGAGTGGAAGTGAGTGGAAGTGAGTTGGTAGGTGAGAGTGAGTGGAGTAGTGAGTGGAAGTGAGTTGAAGTGGGTGAAACTAAATTAAAGTGAGTGGAGTAGTTAGTGGAACTGAGTGCAAGTGGGTGGAGCATGTGGAAGTGAGTGGAAGTGAGTGGAAGTGAGTGGAGTGAGTGGAAGTGAGTGAAAGTGAGTGAAAGTGAGCGGAAGTGAGTGAAAGTGAGCGGAAGTGAGTGGAAATGAGTGGGAGTGAGTGGATGTGCGTGGATGTGAGTGGAAGTGAGTGGAAGTTAGTGGAAGTGAGTGGAAATGAGTTGAAGTGAGTGGTGGGAGTGGAAGTGAGTGGAAGTGGGTGAGACTGAGTGGAGTAGTGACTGGAAGTGAGTGGAAGTGAGTGGAAGTGAGTTGAAGTGGGTGAGAGTGAGTGGAGTACTGAGTGGAAGTGAGTGGAAGTGAGTGAAAGTGAGTGGAAGTGAGTGGAAATGCGTGGACTGTGAGTGGAAATGAGTGGAAGTGAGTGGAAATGAGTGGAAGTGAGTGGATGTGAGTGGAGTGAGTGGAGTGAGTGGAAGTGAGTGGAAGTGAGTGGAAGTGAGTGGAAATGCGTGGGAGTGCGTGGAAGTGGGTGAATGTGAGTTAAAGTGAGTGGAAGTGAGTGGAAGTGAGTGGAAGTGAGTGGAAGTGAGTGGAAGTGAGTGGAAGTGAGTGGAGTGAGTTGAGTGGAAGTAAGTGGAAGTGAGTTGAGTGGAAGTGAGTGGAAGTGAGCAAAAGTGAGTGGAAGCGAGTGGAACTGAGTGGAAGTGAGTGGAAGTGAGTGGAAGTGAGTGGAAGTGAGTGGAAGTGAGTGGAAGTGAGTGGAAGTGAGTGGGAGTGAGTGGGAGTGAGTGGAAGTGAGTGGAAGTGAGTGGAAGTGAGTGGAAGTGAGCGAAAGAGAGTGGAAGCGAGCGAAAGTGTGTGGAGTGAGTGGAAGTGAGTGGAAGTTAGTTGAAGTGAGTTGGAGTGAGAGGAAGTGAGTGGAGTGAGTTGTGTGGAAGTGAGCAAAAGTGAGTGGAAGCGAGTGGAACTGAGTGGAAGTGAGTGGAAGTGAGTGGAAGTGAGTGGAAGTGAATGGAAGTGCGTGGAAGTGGGTGGAAGTGGGTGGAAGTGGGTGGAAGTGAGCAAAAGTGAGTGGAAGCGAGTGGAAGCGAGTGGAAGTGAGTGGAAGTGAGTGGAAGTAAGTGGAAATGAGTGGAGGTGAGTGGAGTGAGTGGAAGTAAGTGGAAGTGAGTGGAAGTGAGTGGAAGTGAGTGGAAGTGAGTGGAAGTGAGTGGAAGTGAGTGGAAGTGAGTGGAAGTGAGTGGAAGTGAGTGGAAGTGAGTGGAAGTGAGTGGAAGTGAGTGGAAGTGAATGGAAGTGGGTGGAAGTGAGCAAAAGTGAGTGGAAGCGTGTGGAGGTGAGTGGAAATGAGTGGGAGTGAGTGGAAATAAGTTGAAGTGAGTGATGGGAGTGGAAGTGAGTTGAAGTGGGTGAGACTGAGTGGAGTAGTGACTGGAAGTGAGTGGAAGTGCGTGGAAGTGAGTGGAAGTGAGTTGAAGTGGGTGAGAGTGAGTGGAGTACTGAGTGGAAGTGAGTTGGAGTGAGCGAAGGTGAGTGGAGTGAGTGGAAGTGAGTGGAAGTAAGTGGAAGTGAGTGGAAATGAGTGGGAGTGAGTGGAAATAAGTTGAAGTGAGTGGTGGGAGTGGAAGTGAGTTTAAGTGGATGAGACTGAGTGGAGTAGTGACTGGAAGTGAGTTGAAGTGAGTGGAAATGAGTGGAAGTGAGTGGAAATAAGTTGAAGTGAGTGGTGGGAGTGGAAGTGAGTTGAAGTGGGTGAGACTGAGTGGAGTAGTGACTGGAAGTGAGTGGAAGTGAGTGGAAGTGAGTTGAAGTGGGTGAGAGTGAGTGGAGTACTGAGTGGAAGTCAGTTGGAGTGAGCGAAGGTGAGTGGAGTGAGCGAAGGTGAGTGGAGTGAGTGGAAGTGAGTGGAAGTGGGTGTAAGTGGGTGGAAGTGAGCAAAAGTGAGTGGAAGCGAGCGGAAGTGAGTGGAAGTGAGTGGAAATGAGTGGAAGTGAGTGGAAATGAGTGAAAGTGAGTGGCAATAAGTTGAAGTGAGTGGTGGGAGTGAGTTGAAGTGGGTGAGACTGAGGGAGTAGAGACTGGAAGTGAGTGGAAGTGAGTTGAATTGGGTGAGAGTGAGTGGAGTAGTGAGTGGAGTAGTGAGTGGAAGTGAGTTGGAGTGAGCGAAGGTGAGTGGATTGAGTGGAAGTGAGTAGAAGTGAGAGGAAGTGAGTGGAGTGAGTGAAAGTGAGCAAAAGTGAGTGGAAGCGATTGGAAGTGAGTGGAAGTGAGTGGAAATGAGTGGAAGTGAGTGGAAATGAGTGGAAGTGAGTGGAAATGAGTTGAAGTGTGTGGTGGGAGTGGAAGTGAGTGTGGAAGTGAGCAAAAGTGAGTGGAAGCGATTGGAAGTGAGTGGAAGTGAGTGGAAATGAGTGGAAGTGAGTGGAAATGAGTGGAAGTGAGTGGAAATGAGTTGAAGTGAGTGGTGGAAGTGGAATTGAGTGGAAGTGAGTTGAAGTGGGTGAGAGTGAGTGGAGTAGTGAGTGGAAGTGAGTGGAATGTGAGTGGAAGTGAGTGGAGTAGTGAGTGGAAGTGAGTGGAATGAACTCTTTTTTGCTCTCTGGGCTTAGACAAAGAGAAACTCTATTTAAACTTTTTATAACTTAAAAAATTAATATAATTAATACAAAATTGAAATTTTTCATTTTTTTTAGAAAAATACGAATTTTGGACGGTAATTTATCAAATGCAGTTCTTTTTCGCTCTTCGGGGCTTAGTTAAGCAGAAAACTCTATTTAAACTTTTTACAACCTAAAAAAAAACTTAATTAATACAAAATTTAAATTTTTCAATTTTTTTTAGAAAATACGAAGTTTTGGTCGATAATATATCAAATCAAGCTCTTTCTTGCTCTCCGGGGCTTAGTTAAGGAGAAACTCTATTTAAACTTTTTATAACTTAAAAAAGTGAAGTGAGTGGAGTGAGTGGAAGTGAGTGGAAGTGAGTGGAAGTGAGTGGAAGTGAGTGGAAGTGAGTGGAAGTGAGTGGGAGTGAGTGGAAGTGAGTGGAAGTGAGTGGAAGTGAGTGGAAGTGAGTGGAAGTGAGTGGAAGTGAGTGGAAGTGAGTGGGAGTGAGTGGAAGTGAGTGGAAGTGAGTGGAAGTGAGTGGAAGTGAGTGGAAGTGAGTGGAAGTGAGTGGAAGTGAGTGGAAGTGAGTGGAAGTGAGTGGAAGTGAGTGGAAGTGAGTGGAAGTGAGTGGAAGTGAGTGGAAGTGAGTGGAAGCGAGCGAAAGTGTGTGGAGTGAGTGGAAGTGAGTGGAAGTTAGTGGAAGTGAGTTGGAGTGAGAGGAAGTGAGTGGAGTGAGTTGAGTGGAAGTGAGTGGAAGTGAGTGGAAGTGAGCAAAAGTGAGTGGAAGCGAGTGGAACTGAGTGGAAGTGAGTGGAAGGGAGTGGAAGTGAGTGGAAGTGAGTGGAAGTGAGTGGAAGTGAGTGGAAGTGAATGGAAGTTGGTGGAAGTGAGCAAAAGTGAGTGGAAGCGTGTGGAGGTGAGTGGAGGTGAGTGGAAGTGAGTGGAAATGAGTGGGAGTGAGTGGAAATAAGTTGAAGTGAGTGGTGGGAGTGGAAGTGAGTGGAAGTGAGTTTAAGTGGATGAGACTGAGTAGAGTAGTGACTGGAAGTGAGTTGAAGTGGGTGAGAGTGAGTGGAGTACTGAGTGGAAGTGAGTGAAGTGTGTGGAAGTGAGTGGAAGTGAGTGGAAGTGAGTGGAAGTGAGTGGAAGTGAGTGGAAGTGAGTGAAGTGAGTGGACGTGAGTGGACGTGAGTGGAAGTGAGTGGAAGTGAGTGGGAGTGAGTGGGAGTGAGTGGAAGTGAGTGGAAGTGAGTGGAAGTGAGTGGAAGTGAGTGGAAGTGAGTGGAAGTGAGTGGAAGTGAGTGGAAGTGAGTGGAAGTGAGTGGAAGTGCGTGGAAGTGGGTGAAACTGAGTTAAAGTGAGTGGAGTAGTTAGTGGAACTGAGTGCAAGTGGGTGGAGCGTGTGGAAGTGAGTGGAAGTGAGTGGAAGTGAGTGGAGTGAGTGGAAGTGAGTGCCAGTGAGTGGAGTGAGTGGAAGTGAGTAGAAGTGAGAGGAAGTGAGTGAAGTGAGTGGAAGTGAATGGAAGTGGGTGGAAGTGAGCAAAAGTGAGTGGAAGCGAGTGGAAGTGAGTGGAAGTGAGTGGAAGTGAGCGGAATTGAGTGGAAGTGAGTGGAAGTGAGTGGACGTGAGTGGAATTGAGTGGAAGTGAGTGGAAGTGAGTGGAAGTTAGTGGAAGTGAGTGGAAGTAAGTGGAATGTGAGTGGAAGTTAGTGGAGTAGTGAAGTGAGTGGAAGTGAGTGGTGTGAGTGAAAGTTGGTGAAAGTGAGTGAAAGTGAGTGGAAATGAGTGGAAATGAGTGGAAATGAGTGGAAGTGGGTGGAGTAGTGAGTGGAAGTGAGTTGAAGTGGGTGAGAGTGAGTGGAGTAGTGAGTGGAAGTGGGTTGGAGTGAGCGAAGGTGAGTGGAGTGAGTGGAAGTGAGTAGAAGTGAGAGGAAGTGAGTGGAGTGAGTGGAAGTGAGCAAAAGTGAGTGGAAGCGATTGGAAGTGAGTGGAAGTGAGTGGAAATGAGTGGAAGTGAGTGGAAATGAGTGGAAGTGAGTGGAAATGAGTTGAAGTGAGTGGTGGAAGTGGAATTGAGTGGAAGTGAGTTGAAGTGGGTGAGAGTGAGTGGAGTAGTGAGTGGAAGTGAGTGCAATGTGAGTGGAAGTGAGTGGAGTAGTGAGTGGAAGTGAGTGGAATGAACTATTTTTTGCTCTCTGGGGCTTAGACAAAGAGAAACTCTATTTAAACTTTTTATAACTTAAAAAATTAATATAATTAATACAAAATTGAAATTTTTAATTTTTTTTAGAAAATACGAATTTTTGGACGGTAATTTATCAAATGCAGTTCTTTTTCGCTCTTCGGGGCTTAGTTAAGCAGACAACTCTATTAAAACTTTTTATAACTTAAAAAAATAATTAATAAAAAATTAAAATTTTTCAAATTTTTTAGAAGATACGAATTGTTGGTTCATAATATATCAAATTAAGCTATTTTTTCGCTTTCCGGGGCTTAGATAAGGATAAAACTCGATTTAAACCTTTTTTAACTTAAAAAAGTGAAGTGAGTGGAAGTGAGTGGAGTGAGAGGAGTGAGAGGAAGTGAGTGGAGTGAGTTGAGTGGAAGTGAGTGGAAGTGAGTTGAGTGGAAGTGAGCAAAAGTGAGTGGAAGCGAGTGGAACTGAGTGGAAGTGAGTGGAAGTGAGTGGAAGTGAGTGGAAGTGAGTGGAAGTGAGTGGGAGTGAGTGGGAGTGAGTGGGAGTGAGTGGAAGTGAGTGGAAGTGAGTGGAAGTGAGTGGATGTGAGTGGAAGTGAGCGAAAGTGAGTGGAAGCGAGCGAAAGTGTGTGGAGTGAGTGGAAGTGAGTGAAAGTTAGTGGAAGTGAGTTGGAGTGAGAGGAAGTGAGTGGAGTGAGTTGAGTGGAAGTGAGCAAAAGTGAGTGGAAGCGAGTGGAACTGAGTGGAAGTTAGTGGAAGTGAGTGGAAGTGAATGGAAGTGGGTGCAAGTGGGTGGAAATGAGTGGGAGTGAGTGGAAATAAGTTGAAGTGAGTGGTGGGAGTGGAAGTGAGTTGAAGTGGGTGAGACTGAGTGGAGTAGTGAGTGGAAGTGAGCGGAAGTGAGTTGAAGTGGGTGAGAGTGAGTGGAGTACTGAGTGGAAGTGAGTTGGAGTGAGCGAAGGTGAGTGGAGTGAGTGGAGTGAGTGGAGTGAGTGGAAGTGAGTGGAAGTGAGTGGAAGTGAGTGGAAATGAGTGGGAGTGAGTGGGAGTGAGTGGAAATAAGTTGAAGTGAGTGGTGGGAGTGGAAGTGAGTGGAAGTGAGTTTAAGTGGATGAGACTGAGTGGAGTAGTGACTGAAAGTGAGTTGAAGTGAGTGGAAATGAGTGGAAGTGAGTGGAAATAAGTTGAAGTGAGTGGTGGGAGTGGAAGTGAGTTGAAGTGGGTGAGACTGAGTGGAGTAGTGACTGGAAGTGAGTGGAAGTGAGTGGAAGTGAGTTGAAGTGAGTTGAAGTGGGTGAGAGTGAGTGGAGTACTGAGTGGAAGTGAGTTGGAGTGAGCGAAGGTGAGTGGAGTGAGTGGAAGTGAGTGGAAGTGGGTGTAAGTGGGTGGAAGTGAGCAAAAGTGAGTGGAAGCGAGCGGAAGTGAGTGGAAGTGAGTGGAAATTAGTGCAAGTGAGTGGAAATGAGTGAAAGTGAGTGGAAATAAGTTGAAGTGAGTGGTGGGAGTGGAAGTGAGTTGAAGTGGGTGAGACTGAGGGAGTAGAGACTGGAAGTGAGTGGAAGTGAGTTGAATTGGGTGAGAGTGAGTGGAGTAGTGAGTGGAAGTGAGTTGGAGTGAGCGAAGGTGAGTGGAGTGAGTGGAAGTGAGTAGAAGTGAGAGGAAGTGAGTGGAGTGAGTGGAAGTGAGCAAAAGTGAGTGGAAGCGATTGGAAGTGAGTGGAAGTGAGTGGAAATGAGTGGAAGTGAGTGGAAATGAGTGGAAATGAGTGGACGTGAGTGGAAATGAGTTGAAGTGAGTGGAAGTGAGTGAAGTGAGTGGAAGTGAGTTGAAGTGGGTGAGAGTGAGTGGAGTAGTGAGTGGAAGTGAGTGGAATGTGAGTGGAAGTGAGTGGAGTAGTGAGTGGAAGTGAGTGGAAATGAGTGGAAGTGAGTGGAAGTGAGTGGAAGTGAGTGGAAGTGAGTGGAAGTGAGTGGAAGTGAGTGGAAGTGAGTGGAAGTGAGTGGTGTGAGTGAAAGTGAGTGAAAGTGAGTGAAAATGAGTGAAAATGAGTTGGTTAATGAGTGGAACTGAGTGGAAGTGAGTGGAAGTGAGTGGAAGTGAGTGGAAGTGAGTGGAAGTGAGTGGAAGTGAGTGGAAATGAGTGGAAGTGAGTGGAAGTGAGTGGAAGTGAGTGGAAGTGAGTGGAAGTGAGTGGAAGTGAGTGGTGTGAGTGAAAGTGAGTGAAAGTGAGTGAAAGTGAGTGAAAATGAGTGGTAATGAGTGGAAATGAGTGGAAGTGGGTGGAGTAGTGAGTGGAAGTGAGTTGAAGTGGGTGAGAGTGAGTGGAGTAGTGAGTGGAAGTGAGTTGGAGTGAGCGAAGGTGAGTGGAGTGAGTGGGAGTGAAGTGAGAGGAAGTGAGTGGAGTGAGTGGAAGTGAGTGGAAGTGAGCAAAAGTGAGTGGAAGCGATTGGAAGTGAGTGGAAATGAGTGGAAGTGAGTGGAAATGAGTGGAAGTGAGTGGAAATGAGTTGAAGTGAGTGGTGGAAGTGGAATTGAGTGGAAGTGAGTTGAAGTGGGTGAGAGTGAGTGGAGTAGTGAGTGGAAGTGAGTGGAATGTGAGTGGAAGTGAGTGGAGTAGTGAGTGGAATGAACTCTATTTTGCTCTCTGGGGCTTAGACAAAGAGAAACTCTATTTAAACTTTTTATAACTTAAAAAATTAATATAATTAATACAAAATTGAAATTTTTCATTTTTTTTAGAAAATACGAATTTTTGGACGGTAATTTATCAAATGCAGTTCTTTTTCGCTCTTCGGGGCTTAGTTAAGCAGAAAACTCTATTTAAACTTTTTACAAATTAAACAAAAAACATAATTAATACAAAATTTAAATTTTTCAATTTTTTTAGAAAATACGAATTTTTGGACCATAATTTATCAAATGCAACTCTTTTTCGCTCTTCGGGGCTTAGTTAAGCAGAAAACTCTATTAAAACTTTTTATAACTTAAAAAAAATAATTAATAAAAAATTAAAATTTTTCAAATTTTTTAGAAGATACGAATTGTTGGTTCATAATATATCAAATTAAGCTATTTTTTCGCTTTCCGGGGCTTAGATAAGGATAAAACTCGATTTAAACCTTTTATAACTTAAAAATGAACAAATAACACAGTCATTACATTTTTTAGAAAATACGAAGTTTTGGTCGATAATATATCAAATCAAGCTCTTTCTTGCTCTCCGGGGCTTAGTTAAGGAGAAACTCTATTTAACTTTTTATAACTTAAAAAAGTGAAGTGAGTGGAAGGGAGTGGAGTGAGAGGAAGTGAGTGGAGTGAGTTGAGTGGAAGTGAGTGGAAGTGAGCAAAAGTGAGTGGAAGCGAGTGGAAGTGAGTGGAAGTGAGTGGCAGTGAGTGGAAATGAGTGGGAGTGAGTGGAAGTGAGTTGGAGTGAGCGAAGGTGAGTGGAAGTGAGTGAAAGTGAGTGGAAGTGAGTGGAAATGAGTGGGAGTGAGTGGAAGTGAGTGGAAATGAGTGGGAGTGAGTGGAAGTGAGTTGGAGTGAGCGAAGGTGAGTGGAGTGTGTGGAAGTGAGTGGAAGTGAGTGGAAGTGAGTGGAAGTGAGTGGAAGTAAGTGGAAGTGAGTGGAGTGAGTGGAGTGAGTGGAGTGAGTGGAGTGAGTGGAGTGAGTGGAAGTGAGTGGAAGTGAGTGGAAGTGAGTGGAAGTGAGTGGAAATGAGTGGGAGTGAGTGGAAGTGAGTTGGAGTGAGCGAAGGTGAGTGGAGTGAGTGGAAGTGAGTGGAAGTAAGTGGAAGTGAGTTGAATTGGGTGAGAGTGAGTGGAGTATTGAGTGGAAGTGAGTGGACATGCGTGGAAGTGGGTGAAACTGAGTTAAAGTGAGTGGAGTAGTGAGTGGAACTGAGTGGAAGTGAGTGGAAGTGAGTGGAAGTGAGTGGAAGTGAGTGGAAGTGAGTGGAAGTGAGTGGAGGTGAGTGGAAGTGAGTGGAAGTGAGTGGAAGTGAGTGGAAGTGAGTGGTGTGAGTGAAAGTTGGTGAAAGTGAGTGAAAGTGAGTGAAAATGAGTGGTAATGAGTGGAAATGAGTGGAAGTGGGTGGAGTAGTGAGTGGAAGTGAGTTGAAGTGGGTGAGAGTGAGTGGAGTAGTGAGTGGAAGTGAGTTGGAGTGAGCGAAGGTGAGTGGAGTGAGTGGAAGTGAGTAGAAGTGAGAGGAAGTGAGTGGAGTGAGTGGAAGTGAGTGGAAGTGAGCAAAAGTGAGTGGAAGCGATTGGAAGTGAGTGGAAGTGAGTGGAAATGAGTGGAAGTGAGTGGAAATGAGTGGAAATGAGTTTAAGTGAGTGGAAATGAGTTGAAGTGAGTGGTGGAAGTGGAATTGAGTGGAAGTGACTTGAAGTGGGTGAGAGTGAGTGGAGTAGTGAGTGGAAGTGAGTGGAATGTGAGTGGAAGTGAGTGGAAGTGAGTGGAGTAGTGAGTGGAAGTGAGTGGAATGAACTCTTTTTTGCTCTCTGGGGCTTAGACAAAGAGAAACTCTATTTAAACTTTTTATAACTTAAAAAATTAATATAATTAATACAAAATTGAAATTTTTCATTTTTTTTAGAAAATACGAATTTTTGGACGGTAATTTATCAAATGCAGTTCTTTTTCGCTCTTCGGGGCTTAGTTAAGCAGAAAACTCTATTAAAACTTTTTATAACTTAAAAAAATAATTAATAAAAAATTAAAATTTTTCAAATTTTTTAGAAGATACGAATTGTTGGTTCATAATATATCAAATTAAGCTATTTTTTCGCTTTCCGGGGCTTAGATAAGGATAAAACTCGATTTAAACCTTTTTTAACTTAAAAAAGTGAAGTGAGTGGAAGTGAGTGGAGTGAGAGGAGTGAGAGGAAGTGAGTGGAGTGAGTTGAGTGGAAGTGAGTTGAGTGGAAGTGAGCAAAAGTGAGTGGAAGCGAGTGGAACTGAGTGGAAGTGAGTGGAAGTGAGTGGAAGTGAGTGGAAGTGAGTGGGAGTGAGTGGGAGTGAGTGGGAGTGGGAGTGAGTGGAAGTGAGTGGAAGTGAGTGGAAGTGAGTGGAAGTGAGTGGATGTGAGTGGAAGTGAGCGAAAGTGAGTGCAAGCGAGCGAAAGTGTGTGGAGTGAGTGGAAGTGAGTGAAAGTTAGTGGAAGTGAGTTGGAGTGAGAGGAAGTGAGTGGAGTGAGTTGAGTGGAAGTGAGTGGAAGTGAGCAAAAGTGAGTGGAAGCGAGTGGAACTGAGTGGAAGTGAGTGGAAGTGAGTGGAAGTGAATGGAAGTGGGTGGAAGTGGGTGGAAATGAGTGGGAGTGAGTGGAAATAAGTTGAAGTGAGTGGTGGGAGTGGAAGTGAGTTGAAGTGGGTGAGACTGAGTGGAGTAGTGAGTGGAAGTGAGTGGAAGTGAGTTGAAGTGGGTGAGAGTGAGTGGAGTACTGAGTGGAAGTGAGTTGGAGTGAGCGAAGGTGAGTGGAGTGAGTGGAAGTGAGTGGAAGTGAGTTGAAGTGAGTGGAAATGAGTGGGAGTGAGTGGGAGTGAGTGGAAATAAGTTGAAGTGAGTGGTGGGAGTGGAAGTGAGTGGAAGTGAGTTTAAGTGGATGAGACTGAGTGGAGTAGTGACTGAAAGTGAGTTGAAGTGAGTGGAAATGAGTGGAAGTGAGTGGAAATAAGTTGAAGTGAGTGGTGGGAGTGGAAGTGAGTTGAAGTGGGTGAGACTGAGTGGAGTAGTGACTGGAAGTGAGTGGAAGTGAGTGGAAGTGAGTTGAAGTGGGTGAGAGTGAGTGGAGTACTGAGTGGAAGTGAGTTGGAGTGAGCGAAGGTGAGTGGAGTGAGTGGAAGTGAGTGGAAGTGGGTGTAAGTGGGTGGAAGTGAGCAAAAGTGAGTGGAAGCGAGCGGAAGTGAGTGGAAGTGAGTGGAAATTAGTGGAAGTGAGTGGAAATGAGTGAAAGTGAGTGGAAATAAGTTGAAGTGAGTGGTGGGAGTGGAAGTGAGTTGAGTGGGTGAGACTGAGGGAGTAGAGACTGGAAGTGAGTGGAAGTGAGTTGAATTGGGTGAGAGTGAGTGGAGTAGTGAGTGGAAGTGAGTTGGAGTGAGCGAAGGTGAGTGGAGTGAGTGGAAGTGAGTAGAAGTGAGAGGAAGTGAGTGGAGTGAGTGGAAGTGAGCAAAAGTGAGTGGAAGCGATTGGAAGTGAGTGGAAATGAGTGGAAGTGAGTGGAAATGAGTGGAAATGAGTGGAAGTGAGTGGAAATGAGTTGAAGTGAGTGGAAGTGAGTGGAAGTGAGTGGAAGTGAGTTGAAGTGGGTGAGAGTGAGTGGAGTAGTGAGTGGAAGTGAGTGGAATGTGAGTGGAAGTGAGTGGAGTAGTGAGTGGAAGTGAGTGGAAATGAGTGGAAGTGAGTGGAAGTGAGTGGAAGTGAGTGGAAGTGAGTGGAAGTGAGTGGAAGTGAGTGGTGTGAGTGAAAGTGAGTGAAAGTGAGTGAAAGTGAGTGAAAATGAGTGGTAATGAGTGGAACTGAGTGGAAGTGAGTGGAAGTGAGTGGAAGTGAGTGGAAGTGAGTGGAAGTGAGTGGAAGTGAGTGGAAGTGAGTGGAAATGAGTGGAAGTGAGTGGAAGTGAGTGGAAGTGAGTGGAAGTGAGTGGAAGTGAGTGGAAGTGAGTGGAAGTGAGTGGTGTGAGTGAAAGTGAGTGAAAGTGAGTGAAAATTAGTGGTAATGAGTGGAAATGAGTGGAAGTGGGTGGAGTAGTGAGTGGAAGTGAGTTGAAGTGGGTGAGAGTGAGTGGAGTAGTGAGTGGAAGTGAGTTGGAGTGAGCGAAGGTGAGTGGAGTGAGTGGAAGTGAGTAGAAGTGAGAGGAAGTGAGTGGAGTGAGTGGAAGTGAGTGGAAGTGAGCAAAAGTGAGTGGAAGCGATTGGAAGTGAGTGGAAATGAGTGGAAATGAGTGGAAGTGAGTGGAAATGAGTGGAAGTGAGTGGAAATGAGTTGAAGTGAGTGGTGGAAGTGGAATTGAGTGGAAGTGAGTTGAAGTGGGTGAGAGTGAGTGGAGTAGTGAGTGGAAGTGAGTGGAATGTGAGTGGAAGTGAGTGGAGTAGTGAGTGGAAGTGAGTGGAATGAACTCTTTTTTGCTCTCTGGGGCTTAGACAAAGAGAAACTCTATTTAAACTTGTTATAACTTAAAAAATTAATATAATTAATACAAAATTGAAATTTTTCATTTTTTTTTAGAAAATACGAATTTTTGGACGGTAATTTATCAAATGCAGTTCTTTTTCGCTCTTCGGGGCTTAGTTAAGCAGAAAACTCTATTAAAACTTTTTATAACTTAAAAAAATAATTAATAAAAAATTAAAATTTTTCAAATTTTTTAGAAGATACGAATTGTTGGTTCATAATATATCAAATTAAGCTATTTTTTCGCTTTCCGGGGCTTAGATAAGGATAAAACTCGATTTAAACCTTTTTTAACTTAAAAAAGTGAAGTGAGTGGAAGTGAGTGGAGTGAGAGGAGTGAGAGGAAGTGAGTGGAGTGAGTTGAGTGGAAGTGAGTTGAGTGGAAGTGAGCAAAAGTGAGTGGAAGCGAGTGGAACTGAGTGGAAGTGAGTGGAAGTGAGTGGAAGTGAGTGGAAGTGAGTGGAAGTGAGTGGGAGTGAGTGGGAGTGAGCGGGAGTGGGAGTGAGTGGAAGTGAGTGGAAGTGAGTGGAAGTGAGTGGATGTGAGTGGATGTGAGTGGAAGTGAGCGAAAGTGAGTGGAAGCGAGCGAAAGTGTGTGGAGTGAGTGGAAGTGAGTGAAAGTTAGTGGAAGTGAGTTGGAGTGAGAGGAAGTGAGTGGAGTGAGTTGAGTGGAAGTGAGCAAAAGTGAGTGGAAGCGAGTGGAACTGAGTGGAAGTTAGTGGAAGTGAGTGGAAGTGAATGGAAGTGGGTGCAAGTGGGTGGAAATGAGTGGGAGTGAGTGGAAATAAGTTGAAGTGAGTGGTGGGAGTGGAAGTGAGTTGAAGTGGGTGAGACTGAGTGGAGTAGTGAGTGGAAGTGAGTGGAAGTGAGTTGGAGTGAGCGAAGGTGAGTGGAGTGAGTGGAGTGAGTGGAGTGAGTGGAAGTGAGTGGAAGTGAGTGGAAGTGAGTGGAAATGAGTGGGAGTGAGTGGGAGTGAGTGGAAATAAGTTGAAGTGAGTGGTGGGAGTGGAAGTGAGTGGAAGTGAGTTTAAGTGGATGAGACTGAGTGGAGTAGTGACTGAAAGTGAGTTGAAGTGAGTGGAAATGAGTGGAAGTGAGTGGAAATAAGTTGAAGTGAGTGGTGGGAGTGGAAGTGAGTTGAAGTGGGTGAGACTGAGTGGAGTAGTGACTGGAAGTGAGTGGAAGTGAGTGGAAGTGAGTTGAAGTGAGTTGAAGTGGGTGAGAGTGAGTGGAGTACTGAGTGGAAGTGAGTTGGAGTGAGCGAAGGTGAGTGGAGTGAGTGGAAGTGAGTGGAAGTGGGTGTAAGTGGGTGGAAGTGAGCAAAAGTGAGTGGAAGCGAGCGGAAGTGAGTGGAAGTGAGTGGAAATTAGTGCAAGTGAGTGGAAATGAGTGAAAGTGAGTGGAAATAAGTTGAAGTGAGTGGTGGGAGTGGAAGTGAGTTGAAGTGGGTGAGACTGAGGGAGTAGAGACTGGAAGTGAGTGGAAGTGAGTTGAATTGGGTGAGAGTGAGTGGAGTAGTGAGTGGAAGTGAGTTGGAGTGAGCGAAGGTGAGTGGAGTGAGTGGAAGTGAGTAGAAGTGAGAGGAAGTGAGTGGAGTGAGTGGAAGTGAGCAAAAGTGAGTGGAAGCGATTGGAAGTGAGTGGAAGTGAGTGGAAGTGAGTGAAAATGAGTGGTAATGAGTGGAAGTGAGTGGAAGTGAGTGGAAGTGAGTGGAAGTGAGTGGAAGTGAGTGGAAGTGAGTGGAAGTGAGTGGAAGTGAGTTGAAGTGGGTGAGAGTGAGTGGAGTAGTGAGTGGAAGTGAGTGGAATGTGAGTGGAAGTGAGTGGAGTAGTGAGTGGAAGTGAGTGGAAATGAGTGGAAGTGAGTGGAAGTGAGTGGAAGTGAGTGGAAGTGAGTGGAAGTGAGTGGAAGTGAGTGGTGTGAGTGAAAGTGAGTGAAAGTGAGTGAAAATGAGTGAAAATGAGTGGTAATGAGTGGAACTGAGTGGAAGTGAGTGGAAGTGAGTGGAAGTGAGTGGAAGTGAGTGGAAGTGAGTGGAAGTGAGTGGAAGTGAGTGGAAGTGAGTGGAAATGAGTGGAAGTGAGTGGAAGTGAGTGGAAGTGAGTGGAAGTGAGTGGAAGTGAGTGGAAGTGAGTGGAAGTGAGTGGTGTGAGTGAAAGTGAGTGAAAGTGAGTGAAAGTGAGTGAAAATGAGTGGTAATGAGTGGAAATGAGTGGAAGTGGGTGGAGTAGTGAGTGGAAGTGAGTTGAAGTGGGTGAGAGTGAGTGGAGTAGTGAGTGGAAGTGAGTTGGAGTGAGCGAAGGTGAGTGGAGTGAGTGGGAGTGAAGTGAGAGGAAGTGAGTGGAGTGAGTGGAAGTGAGTGGAAGTGAGCAAAAGTGAGTGGAAGCGATTGGAAGTGAGTGGAAATGAGTGGAAGTGAGTGGAAATGAGTGGAAGTGAGTGGAAATGAGTTGAAGTGAGTGGTGGAAGTGGAATTGAGTGGAAGTGAGTTGAAGTGGGTGAGAGTGAGTGGAGTAGTGAGTGGAAGTGAGTGGAATGTGAGTGGAAGTGAGTGGAGTAGTGAGTGGAATGAACTCTATTTTGCTCTCTGGGGCTTAGACAAAGAGAAACTCTATTTAAACTTTTTATAACTTAAAAAATTAATATAATTAATACAAAATTGAAATTTTTCATTTTTTTTAGAAAATACGAATTTTTGGACGGTAATTTATCAAATGCAGTTCTTTTTCGCTCTTCGGGGCTTAGTTAAGCAGAAAACTCTATTTAAACTTTTTACAAATTAAACAAAAAACATAATTAATACAAAATTTAAATTTTTCAATTTTTTTAGAAAATACGAATTTTTGGACCATAATTTATCAAATGCAACTCTTTTTCGCTCTTCGGGGCTTAGTTAAGCAGAAAACTCTATTAAAACTTTTTATAACTTAAAAAAAATAATTAATAAAAAATTAAAATTTTTCAAATTTTTTAGAAGATACGAATTGTTGGTTCATAATATATCAAATTAAGCTATTTTTTCGCTTTCCGGGGCTTAGATAAGGATAAAACTCGATTTAAACCTTTTATAACTTAAAAATGAACAAATAACACAGTCATTACATTTTTTAGAAAATACGAAGTTTTGGTCGATAATATATCAAATCAAGCTCTTTCTTGCTCTCCGGGGCTTAGTTAAGGAGAAACTCTATTTAACTTTTTATAACTTAAAAAAGTGAAGTGAGTGGAAGTGAGTGGAGTGAGAGGAAGTGAGTGGAGTGAGTTGAGTGGAAGTGAGTGGAAGTGAGCAAAAGTGAGTGGAAGCGAGTGGAAGTGAGTGGAAGTGAGTGGCAGTGAGTGGAAATGAGTGGGAGTGAGTGGAAGTGAGTTGGAGTGAGCGAAGGTGAGTGGAAGTGAGTGAAAGTGAGTGGAAGTGAGTGGAAATGAGTGGGAGTGAGTGGAAGTGAGTGGAAATGAGTGGGAGTGAGTGGAAGTGAGTTGGAGTGAGCGAAGGTGAGTGGAGTGAGTGGAAGTGAGTGGAAGTGAGTGGAAGTGAGTGGAAGTGAGTGGAAGTAAGTGGAAGTGAGTGGAGTGAGTGGAGTGAGTGGAGTGAGTGGAGTGAGTGGAGTGAGTGGAAGTGAGTGGAAGTGAGTGGAAGTGAGTGGAAGTGAGTGGAAATGAGTGGGAGTGAGTGGAAGTGAGTTGGAGTGAGCGAAGGTGAGTGGAGTGAGTGGAAGTGAGTGGAAGTAAGTGGAAGTGAGTTGAATTGGGTGAGAGTGAGTGGAGTAGTGAGTGGAAGTGAGTGGACATGCGTGGAAGTGGGTGAAACTGAGTTAAAGTGAGTGGAGTAGTGAGTGGAACTGAGTGGAAGTGAGTGGAAGTGAGTGGAAGTGAGTGGAAGTGAGTGGAGGTGAGTGGAAGTGAGTGGAAGTGAGTGGAAGTGAGTGGAAGTGAGTGGTGTGAGTGAAAGTTGGTGAAAGTGAGTGAAAGTGAGTGAAAATGAGTGGTAATGAGTGGAAATGAGTGGAAGTGGGTGGAGTAGTGAGTGGAAGTGAGTTGAAGTGGGTGAGAGTGAGTGGAGTAGTGAGTGGAAGTGAGTTGGAGTGAGCGAAGGTGAGTGGAGTGAGTGGAAGTGAGTAGAAGTGAGAGGAAGTGAGTGGAGTGAGTGGAAGTGAGTGGAAGTGAGCAAAAGTGAGTGGAAGCGATTGGAAGTGAGTGGAAGTGAGTGGAAATGAGTGGAAGTGAGTGGAAATGAGTGGAAATGAGTTTAAGTGAGTGGAAATGAGTTGAAGTGAGTGGTGGAAGTGGAATTGAGTGGAAGTGGGTTGAAGTGGGTGAGAGTGAGTGGAGTAGTGAGTGGAAGTGAGTGGAATGTGAGTGGAAGTGAGTGGAAGTGAGTGGAGTAGTGAGTGGAAGTGAGTGGAATGAACTCTTTTTTGCTCTCTGGGGCTTAGACAAAGAGAAACTCTATTTAAACTTTTTATAACTTAAAAAATTAATATAATTAATACAAAATTGAAATTTTTCATTTTTTTTAGAAAATACGAATTTTTGGACGGTAATTTATCAAATGCAGTTCTTTTTCGCTCTTCGGGGCTTAGTTAAGCAGAAAACTCTATTAAAACTTTTTATAACTTAAAAAAATAATTAATAAAAAATTAAAATTTTTCAAATTTTTTAGAAGATACGAATTGTTGGTTCATAATATATCAAATTAAGCTATTTTTTCGCTTTCCGGGGCTTAGATAAGGATAAAACTCGATTTAAACCTTTTTTAACTTAAAAAAGTGAAGTGAGTGGAAGTGAGTGGAGTGAGAGGAGTGAGAGGAAGTGAGTGGAGTGAGTTGAGTGGAAGTGAGTTGAGTGGAAGTGAGCAAAAGTGAGTGGAAGCGAGTGGAACTGAGTGGAAGTGAGTGGAAGTGAGTGGAAGTGAGTGGAAGTGAGTGGAAGTGAGTGGGAGTGAGTGGGAGTGAGCGGGAGTGGGAGTGAGTGGAAGTGAGTGGAAGTGAGTGGAAGTGAGTGGATGTGAGTGGAAGTGAGCGAAAGTGAGTGGAAGCGAGCGAAAGTGTGTGGAGTGAGTGGAAGTGAGTGAAAGTTAGTGGAAGTGAGTTGGAGTGAGAGGAAGTGAGTGGAGTGAGTTGAGTGGAAGTGAGCAAAAGTGAGTGGAAGCGAGTGGAACTGAGTGGAAGTTAGTGGAAGTGAGTGGAAGTGAATGGAAGTGGGTGCAAGTGGGTGGAAATGAGTGGGAGTGAGTGGAAATAAGTTGAAGTGAGTGGTGGGAGTGGAAGTGAGTTGAAGTGGGTGAGACTGAGTGGAGTAGTGAGTGGAAGTGAGTGGAAGTGAGTTGAAGTGGGTGAGAGTGAGTGGAGTACTGAGTGGAAGTGAGTTGGAGTGAGCGAAGGTGAGTGGAGTGAGTGGAGTGAGTGGAGTGAGTGGAAGTGAGTGGAAGTGAGTGGAAGTGAGTGGAAATGAGTGGGAGTGAGTGGGAGTGAGTGGAAATAAGTTGAAGTGAGTGGTGGGAGTGGAAGTGAGTGGAAGTGAGTTTAAGTGGATGAGACTGAGTGGAGTAGTGACTGAAAGTGAGTTGAAGTGAGTGGAAATGAGTGGAAGTGAGTGGAAATAAGTTGAAGTGAGTGGTGGGAGTGGAAGTGAGTTGAAGTGGGTGAGACTGAGTGGAGTAGTGACTGGAAGTGAGTGGAAGTGAGTGGAAGTGAGTTGAAGTGAGTTGAAGTGGGTGAGAGTGAGTGGAGTACTGAGTGGAAGTGAGTTGGAGTGAGCGAAGGTGAGTGGAGTGAGTGGAAGTGAGTGGAAGTGGGTGTAAGTGGGTGGAAGTGAGCAAAAGTGAGTGGAAGCGAGCGGAAGTGAGTGGAAGTGAGTGGAAATTAGTGCAAGTGAGTGGAAGTGAGTGAAAGTGAGTGGAAATAAGTTGAAGTGAGTGGTGGGAGTGGAAGTGAGTTGAAGTGGGTGAGACTGAGGGAGTAGAGACTGGAAGTGAGTGGAAGTGAGTTGAATTGGGTGAGAGTGAGTGGAGTAGTGAGTGGAAGTGAGTTGGAGTGAGCGAAGGTGAGTGGAGTGAGTGGAAGTGAGTAGAAGTGAGAGGAAGTGAGTGGAGTGAGTGGAAGTGAGCAAAAGTGAGTGGAAGCGATTGGAAGTGAGTGGAAGTGAGTGGAAGTGAGTGAAAATGAGTGGTAATGAGTGGAAGTGAGTGGAAGTGAGTGGAAGTGAGTGGAAGTGAGTGGAAGTGAGTGGAAGTGAGTGGAAGTGAGTGGAAGTGAGTGGAAGTGAGTTGAAGTGGGTGAGAGTGAGTGGAGTAGTGAGTGGAAGTGAGTGGAATGTGAGTGGAAGTGAGTGGAGTAGTGAGTGGAAGTGAGTGGAAATGAGTGGAAGTGAGTGGAAGTGAGTGGAAGTGAGTGGAAGTGAGTGGAAGTGAGTGGAAGTGAGTGGTGTGAGTGAAAGTGAGTGAAAGTGAGTGAAAATGAGTGAAAATGAGTGGTAATGAGTGGAACTGAGTGGAAGTGAGTGGAAGTGAGTGGAAGTGAGTGGAAGTGAGTGGAAGTGAGTGGAAGTGAGTGGAAGTGAGTGGAAGTGAGTGGAAATGAGTGGAAGTGAGTGGAAGTGAGTGGAAGTGAGTGGAAGTGAGTGGAAGTGAGTGGAAGTGAGTGGAAGTGAGTGGTGTGAGTGAAAGTGAGTGAAAGTGAGTGAAAGTGAGTGAAAATGAGTGGTAATGAGTGGAAATGAGTGGAAGTGGGTGGAGTAGTGAGTGGAAGTGAGTTGAAGTGGGTGAGAGTGAGTGGAGTAGTGAGTGGAAGTGAGTTGGAGTGAGCGAAGGTGAGTGGAGTGAGTGGGAGTGAAGTGAGAGGAAGTGAGTGGAGTGAGTGGAAGTGAGTGGAAGTGAGCAAAAGTGAGTGGAAGCGATTGGAAGTGAGTGGAAATGAGTGGAAGTGAGTGGAAATGAGTGGAAGTGAGTGGAAATGAGTTGAAGTGAGTGGTGGAAGTGGAATTGAGTGGAAGTGAGTTGAAGTGGGTGAGAGTGAGTGGAGTAGTGAGTGGAAGTGAGTGGAATGTGAGTGGAAGTGAGTGGAGTAGTGAGTGGAATGAACTCTATTTTGCTCTCTGGGGCTTAGACAAAGAGAAACTCTATTTAAACTTTTTATAACTTAAAAAATTAATATAATTAATACAAAATTGAAATTTTTCATTTTTTTTAGAAAATACGAATTTTTGGACGGTAATTTATCAAATGCAGTTCTTTTTCGCTCTTCGGGGCTTAGTTAAGCAGAAAACTCTATTTAAACTTTTTACAAATTAAACAAAAAACATAATTAATACAAAATTTAAATTTTTCAATTTTTTTAGAAAATACGAATTTTTGGACCATAATTTATCAAATGCAACTCTTTTTCGCTCTTCGGGGCTTAGTTAAGCAGAAAACTCTATTAAAACTTTTTATAACTTAAAAAAAATAATTAATAAAAAATTAAAATTTTTCAAATTTTTTAGAAGATACGAATTGTTGGTTCATAATATATCAAATTAAGCTATTTTTTCGCTTTCCGGGGCTTAGATAAGGATAAAACTCGATTTAAACCTTTTATAACTTAAAAATGAACAAATAACACAGTCATTACATTTTTTAGAAAATACGAAGTTTTGGTCGATAATATATCAAATCAAGCTCTTTCTTGCTCTCCGGGGCTTAGTTAAGGAGAAACTCTATTTAACTTTTTATAACTTAAAAAAGTGAAGTGAGTGGAGTGAGTTGAGTGGAAGTGAGTGGAAGTGAGCAAAAGTGAGTGGAAGCGAGTGGAAGTGAGTGGAAGTGAGTGGCAGTGAGTGGAAATGAGTGGGAGTGAGTGGAAGTGAGTTGGAGTGAGCGAAGGTGAGTGGAAGTGAGTGAAAGTGAGTGGAAGTGAGTGGAAATGAGTGGGAGTGAGTGGAAGTGAGTGGAAATGAGTGGGAGTGAGTGGAAGTGAGTTGGAGTGAGCGAAGGTGAGTGGAGTGAGTGGAAGTGAGTGGAAGCGAGTGGAAGTGAGTGGAAGTGAGTGGAAGTAAGTGGAAGTGAGTGGAGTGAGTGGAGTGAGTGGAGTGAGTGGAGTGAGTGGAGTGAGTGGAAGTGAGTGGAAGTGAGTGGAAGTGAGTGGAAATGAGTGGGAGTGAGTGGAAGTGAGTTGGAGTGAGCGAAGGTGAGTGGAGTGAGTGGAAGTGAGTGGAAGTAAGTGGAAGTGAGTTGAATTGGGTGAGAGTGAGTGGAGTAGTGAGTGGAAGTGAGTGGACATGCGTGGAAGTGGGTGAAACTGAGTTAAAGTGAGTGGAGTAGTGAGTGGAACTGAGTGGAAGTGAGTGGAAGTGAGTGGAAGTGAGTGGAAGTGAGTGGAAGTGAGTGGAGGTGAGTGGAAGTGAGTGGAAGTGAGTGGAAGTGAGTGGAAGTGAGTGGTGTGAGTGAAAGTTGGTGAAAGTGAGTGAAAGTGAGTGAAAATGAGTGGTAATGAGTGGAAATGAGTGGAAGTGGGTGGAGTAGTGAGTGGAAGTGAGTTGAAGTGGGTGAGAGTGAGTGGAGTAGTGAGTGGAAGTGAGTTGGAGTGAGCGAAGGTGAGTGGAGTGAGTGGAAGTGAGTAGAAGTGAGAGGAAGTGAGTGGAGTGAGTGGAAGTGAGTGGAAGTGAGCAAAAGTGAGTGGAAGCGATTGGAAGTGAGTGGAAGTGAGTGGAAATGAGTGGAAGTGAGTGGAAATGAGTGGAAATGAGTTTAAGTGAGTGGAAATGAGTTGAAGTGAGTGGTGGAAGTGGAATTGAGTGGAAGTGGGTTGAAGTGGGTGAGAGTGAGTGGAGTAGTGAGTGGAAGTGAGTGGAATGTGAGTGGAAGTGAGTGGAAGTGAGTGGAGTAGTGAGTGGAAGTGAGTGGAATGAACTCTTTTTTGCTCTCTGGGGCTTAGACAAAGAGAAACTCTATTTAAACTTTTTATAACTTAAAAAATTAATATAATTAATACAAAATTGAAATTTTTCATTTTTTTTAGAAAATACGAATTTTTGGACGGTAATTTATCAAATGCAGTTCTTTTTCGCTCTTCGGGGCTTAGTTAAGCAGAAAACTCTATTAAAACTTTTTATAACTTAAAAAAATAATTAATAAAAAATTAAAATTTTTCAAATTTTTTAGAAGATACGAATTGTTGGTTCATAATATATCAAATTAAGCTATTTTTTCGCTTTCCGGGGCTTAGATAAGGATAAAACTCGATTTAAACCTTTTTTAACTTAAAAAAGTGAAGTGAGTGGAAGTGAGTGGAGTGAGAGGAGTGAGAGGAAGTGAGTGGAGTGAGTTGAGTGGAAGTGAGTTGAGTGGAAGTGAGCAAAAGTGAGTGGAAGCGAGTGGAACTGAGTGGAAGTGAGTGGAAGTGAGTGGAAGTGAGTGGAAGTGAGTGGGAGTGAGTGGGAGTGAGTGGGAGTGGGAGTGAGTGGAAGTGAGTGGAAGTGAGTGGAAGTGAGTGGAAGTGAGTGGATGTGAGTGGAAGTGAGCGAAAGTGAGTGGAAGCGAGCGAAAGTGTGTGGAGTGCGTGGAAGTGAGTGAAAGTTAGTGGAAGTGAGTTGGAGTGAGAGGAAGTGAGTGGAGTGAGTTGAGTGGAAGTGAGTGGAAGTGAGCAAAAGTGAGTGGAAGCGAGTGGAACTGAGTGGAAGTGAGTGGAAGTGAGTGGAAGTGAATGGAAGTGGGTGGAAGTGGGTGGAAATGAGTGGGAGTGAGTGGAAATAAGTTGAAGTGAGTGGTGGGAGTGGAAGTGAGTTGAAGTGGGTGAGACTGAGTGGAGTAGTGAGTGGAAGTGAGTGGAAGTGAGTTGAAGTGGGTGAGAGTGAGTGGAGTACTGAGTGGAAGTGAGTTGGAGTGAGCGAAGGTGAGTGGAGTGAGTGGAAGTGAGTGGAAGTGAGTTGAAGTGAGTGGAAATGAGTGGGAGTGAGTGGGAGTGAGTGGAAATAAGTTGAAGTGAGTGGTGGGAGTGGAAGTGAGTGGAAGTGAGTTTAAGTGGATGAGACTGAGTGGAGTAGTGACTGAAAGTGAGTTGAAGTGAGTGGAAATGAGTGGAAGTGAGTGGAAATAAGTTGAAGTGAGTGGTGGGAGTGGAAGTGAGTTGAAGTGGGTGAGACTGAGTGGAGTAGTGACTGGAAGTGAGTGGAAGTGAGTGGAAGTGAGTTGAAGTGGGTGAGAGTGAGTGGAGTACTGAGTGGAAGTGAGTTGGAGTGAGCGAAGGTGAGTGGAGTGAGTGGAAGTGAGTGGAAGTGGGTGTAAGTGGGTGGAAGTGAGCAAAAGTGAGTGGAAGCGAGCGGAAGTGAGTGGAAGTGAGTGGAAATTAGTGGAAGTGAGTGGAAATGAGTGAAAGTGAGTGGAAATAAGTTGAAGTGAGTGGTGGGAGTGGAAGTGAGTTGAAGTGGGTGAGACTGAGGGAGTAGAGACTGGAAGTGAGTGGAAGTGAGTTGAATTGGGTGAGAGTGAGTGGAGTAGTGAGTGGAAGTGAGTTGGAGTGAGCGAAGGTGAGTGGAGTGAGTGGAAGTGAGTAGAAGTGAGAGGAAGTGAGTGGAGTGAGTGGAAGTGAGCAAAAGTGAGTGGAAGCGATTGGAAGTGAGTGGAAATGAGTGGAAGTGAGTGGAAATGAGTGGAAATGAGTGGAAGTGAGTGGAAATGAGTTGAAGTGAGTGGAAGTGAGTGGAAGTGAGTGGAAGTGAGTTGAAGTGGGTGAGAGTGAGTGGAGTAGTGAGTGGAAGTGAGTGGAATGTGAGTGGAAGTGAGTGGAGTAGTGAGTGGAAGTGAGTGGAAATGAGTGGAAGTGAGTGGAAGTGAGTGGAAGTGAGTGGAAGTGAGTGGAAGTGAGTGGTGTGAGTGAAAGTGAGTGAAAGTGAGTGAAAATGAGTGGTAATGAGTGGAACTGAGTGGAAGTGAGTGGAAGTGAGTGGAAGTGAGTGGAAGTGAGTGGAAGTGAGTGGAAGTGAGTGGAAATGAGTGGAAGTGAGTGGAAGTGAGTGGAAGTGAGTGGAAGTGAGTGGATGTGAGTGGAAGTGAGTGGATGTGAGTGGAAGCGAGCGAAAGTGTGTGGAGTGAGTGGAAGTGAGTGAAAGTTAGTGGAAGTGAGTTGGAGTGAGAGGAAGTGAGTGGAGTGAGTTGAGTGGAAGTGAGTGGAAGTGAGCAAAAGTGAGTGGAAGCGAGTGGAACTGAGTGGAAGTGAGTGGAAGTGAGTGGAAGTGAATGGAAGTGGGTGGAAGTGGGTGGAAATGAGTGGGAGTGAGTGGAAATAAGTTGAAGTGAGAAGTGGGAGTGGAAGTGAGTTGAAGTGGGTGAGACTGAGTGGAGTAGTGAGTGGAAGTGAGTGGAAGTGAGTTGAAGTGGGTGAGAGTGAGTGGAGTACTGAGTGGAAGTGAGTTGGAGTGAGCGAAGGTGAGTGGAGTGAGTGGAAGTGAGTGGAAGTGAGTGGAAGTGAGTGGAAATGAGTGGGAGTGAGTGGGAGTGAGTGGAAATAAGTTGAAGTGAGTGGTGGGAGTGGAAGTGAGTGGAAGTGAGTTTAAGTGGATGAGACTGAGTGGAGTAGTGACTGAAAGTGAGTTGAAGTGAGTGGAAATGAGTGGAAGTGAGTGGAAATAAGTTGAAGTGAGTGGTGGGAGTGGAAGTGAGTTGAAGTGGGTGAGACTGAGTGGAGTAGTGACTGGAAGTGAGTGGAAGTGAGTGGAAGTGAGTTGAAGTGGGTGAGAGTGAGTGGAGTACTGAGTGGAAGTGAGTTGGAGTGAGCGAAGGTGAGTGGAGTGAGTGGAAGTGAGTGGAAGTGGGTGTAAGTGGGTGGAAGTGAGCAAAAGTGAGTGGAAGCGAGCGGAAGTGAGTGGAAGTGAGTGGAAATTAGTGGAAGTGAGTGGAAATGAGTGAAAGTGAGTGGAAATAAGTTGAAGTGAGTGGTGGGAGTGGAAGTGAGTTGAAGTGGGTGAGACTGAGGGAGTAGAGACTGGAAGTGAGTGGAAGTGAGTTGAATTGGGTGAGAGTGAGTGGAGTAGTGAGTGGAAGTGAGTTGGAGTGAGCGAAGGTGAGTGGAGTGAGTGGAAGTGAGTAGAAGTGAGAGGAAGTGAGTGGAGTGAGTGGAAGTGAGCAAAAGTGAGTGGAAGCGATTGGAAGTGAGTGGAAATGAGTGGAAGTGAGTGGAAATGAGTGGAAATGAGTGGAAGTGAGTGGAAATGAGTTGAAGTGAGTGGAAGTGAGTGGAAGTGAGTGGAAGTGAGTTGAAGTGGGTGAGAGTGAGTGGAGTAGTGAGTGGAAGTGAGTGGAATGTGAGTGGAAGTGAGTGGAGTAGTGAGTGGAAGTGAGTGGAAATGAGTGGAAGTGAGTGGAAGTGAGTGGAAGTGAGTGGAAGTGAGTGGAAGTGAGTGGAAGTGAGTGGTGTGAGTGAAAGTGAGTGAAAGTGAGTGAAAATGAGTGGTAATGAGTGGAACTGAGTGGAAGTGAGTGGAAGTGAGTGGAAGTGAGTGGAAGTGAGTGGAAGTGAGTGGAAGTGAGTGGAAGTGAGTGGAAGTGAGTGGAAATGAGTGGAAGTGAGTGGAAGTGAGTGGAAGTGAGTGGAAGTGAGTGGAAGTGAGTGGAAGTGAGTGGAAGTGAGTGGTGTGAGTGAAAGTGAGTGAAAGTGAGTGAAAATTAGTGGTAATGAGTGGAAATGAGTGGAAGTGGGTGGAGTAGTGAGTGGAAGTGAGTTGAAGTGGGTGAGAGTGAGTGGAGTAGTGAGTGGAAGTGAGTTGGAGTGAGCGAAGGTGAGTGGAGTGAGTGGAAGTGAGTAGAAGTGAGAGGAAGTGAGTGGAGTGAGTGGAAGTGAGTGGAAGTGAGCAAAAGTGAGTGGAAGCGATTGGAAGTGAGTGGAAATGAGTGGAAATGAGTGGAAGTGAGTGGAAATGAGTGGAAGTGAGTGGAAATGAGTTGAAGTGAGTGGTGGAAGTGGAATTGAGTGGAAGTGAGTTGAAGTGGGTGAGAGTGAGTGGAGTAGTGAGTGGAAGTGAGTGGAATGTGAGTGGAAGTGAGTGGAGTAGTGAGTGGAAGTGAGTGGAATGAACTCTTTTTTGCTCTCTGGGGCTTAGACAAAGAGAAACTCTATTTAAACTTGTTATAACTTAAAAAATTAATATAATTAATACAAAATTGAAATTTTTCATTTTTTTTAGAAAATACGAATTTTTGGACGGTAATTTATCAAATGCAGTTCTTTTTCGCTCTTCGGGGCTTAGTTAAGCAGAAAACTCTATTTAAACTTTTTACAACTTAAACAAAAAACATAATTGATACAAAATTTAAATTTTTCAATTTTTTTAGAAAATACGAATTTTTGGACCATAATTTATCAAATGCAACTCTTTTTCGCTCTTCGGGGCTTAGTTAAGCAGAAAACTCTATTAAAACTTTTTATAACTTAAAAAAAAGAATTAATAAAAAATTAAAATTTTTCAAATTTTTTAGAAGATACGAATTGTTGGTTCATAATATATCAAATTAAGCTATTTTTTCGCTTTCCGGGGCTTAGATAAGGATAAAACTCGATTTAAACCTTTTATAACTTAAAAATGAACAAATAACACAGTCATTACATTTTTTAGAAAATACGAAGTTTTGGTCGATAATATATCAAATCAAGCTCTTTCTTGCTCTCCGGGGCTTAGTTAAGGAGAAACTCTATTTAACTTTTTATAACTTAAAAAAGTGAAGTGAGTGGAAGTGAGTGGAGTGAGAGGAAGTGAGTGGAGTGAGTTGAGTGGAAGTGAGTGGAAGTGAGTGGAAGTGAGTGGAAGTGAGTGGAAGTGAGTGGAAGTGAGTGGGAGTGAGTGGAAGTGAGTTGAGTGGAAGTGAGTGGAAGTGAGCAAAAGTGAGTGGAAGTGAGTGGAAGCGAGTGGAAGTGAGTGGAAGTGAGTGGAAGTGAGTGGAAATGAGTGGGAGTGAGTGGAAGTGAGTTGGAGTGAGCGAAGGTGAGTGGAAGTGAGTGAAAGTGAGTGGAAGTGAGTGGAAATGAGTGGGAGTGAGTGGAAGTGAGTTGGAGTGAGCGAAGGTGAGTGGAGTGAGTGGAAGTGAGTGGAAGTGAGTGGAAGTGAGTGGAAGTGAGTGGAAGTAAGTGGAAGTGAGTGGAAGTGAGTGGAGTGAGTGGAGTGAGTGGAGTGAGTGGAGTGAGTGGAGTGAGTGGAGTGAGTGGAGTGAGTGGAAGTGAGTGGAAGTGAGTGGAAGTGAGTGGAAGTGAGTGGAAGTGAGTGGAAATGAGTGGGAGTGAGTGGAAGTGAGTTGGAGTGAGCGAAGGTGAGTGGAGTGAGTGGAAGTGAGTGGAAGTGAGTGGAAGTAAGTGGAAGTGAGTTGAATTGGGTGAGAGTGAGTGGAGTAGTGAGTGGAAGTGAGTGGACATGCGTGGAAGTGGGTGAAACTGAGTTAAAGTGAGTGGAGTAGTGAGTGGAACTGAGTGGAAGTGTGTGGAAGTGAGTGGAAGTGAGTGGAAGTGAGTGGAAGTGAGTGGAGGTGAGTGGAAGTGAGTGGAAGTGAGTGGAAGTGAGTGGTGTGAGTGAAAGTTGGTGAAAGTGAGTGAAAGTGAGTGAAAATGAGTGGTAATGAGTGGAAATGAGTGGAAGTGGGTGGAGTAGTGAGTGGAAGTGAGTTGAAGTGGGTGAGAGTGAGTGGAGTGAGTGGAAGTGAGTTGGAGTGAGCGAAGGTGAGTGGAGTGAGTGGAAGTGAGTAGAAGTGAGAGGAAGTGAGTGGAGTGAGTGGAAGTGAGTGGAAGTGAGCAAAAGTGAGTGGAAGCGATTGGAAGTGAGTGGAAGTGAGTGGAAATGAGTGGAAGTGAGTGGAAATGAGTGGAAATGAGTTTAAGTGAGTGGAAATGAGTTGAAGTGAGTGGTGGAAGTGGAATTGAGTGGAAGTGAGTTGAAGTGGGTGAGAGTGAGTGGAGTAGTGAGTGGAAGTGAGTGGAATGTGAGTGGAAGTGAGTGGAAGTGAGTGGAGTAGTGAGTGGAAGTGAGTGGAATGAACTCTTTTTTGCTCTCTGGGGCTTAGACAAAGAGAAACTCTATTTAAACTTTTTATAACTTAAAAAATTAATATAATTAATACAAAATTGAAATTTTTCATTTTTTTTAGAAAATACGAATTTTTGGACGGTAATTTATCAAATGCAGTTCTTTTTCGCTCTTCGGGGCTTAGTTAAGCAGAAAACTCTATTAAAACTTTTTATAACTTAAAAAAATAATTAATAAAAAATTAAAATTTTTCAAATTTTTTAGAAGATACGAATTGTTGGTTCATAATATATCAAATTAAGCTATTTTTTCGCTTTCCGGGGCTTAGATAAGGATAAAACTCGATTTAAACCTTTTATAACTTAAAAAAGTGAAGTGAGTGGAAGTGAGTGGAGTGAGAGGAGTGAGAGGAAGTGAGTGGAGTGAGTTGAGTGGAAGTGAGTGGAAGTGAGTTGAGTGGAAGTGAGTTGAGTGGAAGTGAGCAAAAGTGAGTGGAAGCGAGTGGAACTGAGTGGAAGTGAGTGGAAGTGAGTGGAAGTGAGTGGAAGTGAGTGGAAGTGAGTGGAAGTGAGTGGAAGTGAGTGGAAGTGAGTGGAAGTGAGTGGAAGTGAGTGGAAGTGAGTGGAAGTGAGTGGGAGTGAGTGGGAGTGAGTGGAAATGAGTGGAAGTGAGTGGAAGTGAGTGGAAGTGAGTGGAAGTGAGTGGAAGTGAGTGGAAGTGAGCGAAAGTGAGTGGAAGCGAGCGAAAGTGTGTGGAGTGAGTGGAAGTGAGTGGAAGTTAGTGGAAGTGAGTTGGAGTGAGAGGAAGTGAGTGGGAGTGGAAGTGGGTGGATGTGAGCAAAAGTGAGTGGAAGCTAGTGGAAGTGAGTGGAAGTGAGTGAAAGTGAGTGGAAGTGAGTGGAAATGCGTGGACTGTGAGTGGAAATGAGTGGAAGTGAGTGGAAATGAGTGGAAGTGAGTGGATGTGAGTGGAGTGAGTGGAAGTGAGTGGAAGTGAGTGGAAGTGAGTTGAGTGGAAGTGAGTGGAAGTGAGTGGAAGTGAGTGGAAGTGAGTGGAAGTGAGTGGAGTGAGTTGAGTGGAAGTGAGTGGAAGTGAGTGGAAGTGAGTGGAAGTGAGTTGAGTGGAAGTGAGTGGAAGTGAGCAAAAGTGAGTGGAAGCGAGTGGAACTGAGTGGAAGTGAGTGGAAGTGAGTGGAAGTGAGTGGAAGTGAGTGGAAGTGAGTGGAAGTGAGTGGAAGTGAGTGGAAGTGAGTGGGAGTGAGTGGGAGTGAGTGGAAGTGAGTGGAAGTGAGTGGAAGTGAGCGAAAGTGAGTGGAAGCGAGCGAAAGTGTGTGGAGTGAGTGGAAGTGAGTGGAAGTTAGTTGAAGTGAGTTGGAGTGAGAGGAAGTGAGTGGAGTGAGTTGTGTGAGTTGTGTGGAAGTGAGCAAAAGTGAGTGGAAGCGAGTGGAACTGAGTGGAAGTGAGTGGAAGTGAGTGGAAGTGAGTGGAAGTGAATGGAAGTGCGTGGAAGTGGGTGGAAGTGGGTGGAAGTGGGTGGAAGTGGGTGGAAGTGAGCAAAAGTGAGTGGAAGCGAGTGGAAGCGAGTGGAAGTGAGTGGAAGTGAGTGGAAGTAAGTGGAAATGAGTGGAGGTGAGTGGAGTGAGTGGAAGTAAGTGGAAGTGAGTGGAAGTGAGTGGAAGTGAGTGGAAGTGAGTGGAAGTGAGTGGAAGTGAGTGGAAGTGAGTGGAAGTGAGTGGGAGTGAGTTGAAGTGGGTGAGACTGAGGGAGTAGCGACTGGAAGTGAGTGGAAGTGAGTGGAAGTGAGTGGAAGTGAGTGGAGTAGTGAGTGGAAGTGAGTGGAAGTGAGTGGAAGTGAGTGGAAGTGAGTGGAAGTGAGTGGAAGTGAGTGGAAGTGAGTGGAAGTGAGTGGAAGTGTGTGGAAGTGTGTGGAAGTGAGTGGAAGTGAGTGGAAGTGAGTGGAAGTGAGTGGAAGTGAGTGGAAGTGAGTGGAAGTGAGTGGAAGTGAGTGGAAGTGAGTGGTGTGAGTGAAAGTTGGAGAAAGTGAGTGAAAGTGAGTGAAAGTGAGTGGAAATGAGTGGAAATGAGTGGAAGTGGGTGGAGTAGTGAGTGGAAGTGAGTTGAAGTGGGTGAGAGTGAGTGGAGTAGTGAGTGGAAGTGAGTTGGAGTGAGCGAAGGTGAGTGGAAGTGAGTAGAAGTGAAAGGAAGTGAGTGGAGTGAGTGGAAGTGAGCAAAAGTGAGTGGAAGCGATTGGAAGTGAGTGGAAGTGAGTGGAAATGAGTGGAAGTGAGTGGAAATGAGTGGAAGTGAGTGGTGGAAGTGGAATTGAGTGGAAGTGAGTTGAAGTGGGTGAGAGTGAGTGGAGTAGTGAGTGGAAGTGAGTGGAATGTGAGTGGAAGTGAGTGGAAACAAAAAACATAATTAATACAAAATTTAAATTTTTCAATTTTTTTAGAAAATACGAATTTTTGGACCATAATTTATTAAATGCAACTCTTTTTCGCTCTTCGGGGCTTAGTTAAGCAGAAAACTCTATTAAAACTTTTTATAACTTAAAAAAAATAATTAATAAAAAATTAAAATTTTTAAAATTTTTTAGAAGATACGAATTGTTGGTTCATAATATATCAAATTAAGCTATTTTTTCGCTTTCCGGGGCTTAGATAAGGATAAAACTCGATTTAAACCTTTTATAACTTAAAAATGAACAAATAACACAGTCATTACATTTTTTAGAAAATACGAAGTTTTGGTCGATAATATATCAAATCAAGCTCTTTCTTGCTCTCCGGGGCTTAGTTAAGGAGAAACTCTATTTAAACTTTTTATAACTTAAAAAAGTGAAGTGAGTGGAAGTGAGTGGAAGTGAGTGGAAGTGAGTGGAAGTGAGGGGAAGTGAGTGGAAGTGAGTGGAAGTGAGTGGAAGTGAGTGGAAGTGAGTGGAAGTGAGTGGAAGTGAGTGGAAGTGAGTGGAAGTGAGTGGAAGTGAGTGGAAGTGAGTGGAAGTGAGTGGAAGTGAGTGGAAGTGAGTGGGAGTGAGTGGAAGTGAGTGGAAGTGAGTGGAAGTGAGTGGAAGTGAGTGGAAGTGAGTGGAAGTGAGCGAAAGTGAGTGGAAGCGAGCGAAAGTGTGTGGAGTGAGTGGAAGTGAGTGGAAGTTAGTGGAAGTGAGTTGGAGTGAGAGGAAGTGAGTGGAGTGAGTTGAGTGGAAGTGAGTGGAAGTGAGCAAAAGTGAGTGGAAGCGAGTGGAACTGAGTGGAAGTGAGTGGAAGTGAGTGGAAGTGCGTGGAAGTGGGTGGAAGTGGGTGGAAGTGAGCAAAAGTGAGCAAAAGTGAGTGGAAGCGAGTGGAAGTGAGTGGAAGTGAGTGGAAGTAAGTGGAAATGAGTGGAGGTGAGTGGAGTGAGTGGAAGTAAGTGGAAGTGAGTGGAAGTGAGTGGAAGTGAGTGGAAGTGAGTGGAAGTGAGTGGAAGTGAGTGGAAGTGAGGGGAAGTGAGTGGAAGTGAGTGGAAGTGAGTGGAAGTGAGTGGAAGTGAGTGGAAGTGAGTGGAAGTGAGTGGAAGTGAGTGGAAGTGAGTGGAAGTGAGTGGAAGTGAGTGGAAGTGAGTGGAAGTGAGTGGAAGTGAGTGGAAGTGAGTGGAAGTGAGTGGAAGTGAGTGGAAGTGAGTGGAAGTGAGTGGAAGTGAGTGGAAGTGAGTGGAAGTGAATGGAAGTGGGTGGAAGTGAGCAAAAGTGAGTGGAAGCGTGTGGAGGTGAGTGGAAATGAGTGGGAGTGAGTGGAAATAAGTTGAAGTGAGTGGTGGGAGTGGAAGTGAGTTGAAGTGGGTGAGACTGAGTGGAGTAGTGACTGGAAGTGAGTGGAAGTGAGTTGAAGTGGGTGAGAGTGAGTGGAAGTGAGTGGAAGTGAGTTGGAGTGAGCGAAGGTGAGTGGAGTGAGTGGAAGTGAGTGGAAGTGAGTGGAAGTGAGTGGAAATGAGTGGGAGTGAGTGGAAATAAGTTGAAGTGAGTGGTGGGAGTGGAAGTGAGTTTAAGTGGATGAGACTGAGTGGAGTAGTGACTGGAAGTGAGTTGAAGTGAGTGGAAATGAGTGGAAATGAGTGGAAGTGAGTGGAAATAAGTTGAAGTGAGTGGTGGGAGTGGAAGTGAGTTGAAGTGGGTGAGACTGAGTGGAGTAGTGACTGGAAGTGAGTGGAAGTGAGTGGAAGTGAGTGGAAGTGAGTTGAAGTGGGTGAGAGTGAGTGGAGTACTGAGTGGAAGTGAGTTGGAGTGAGCGAAGGTGAGTGGAGTGAGTGGAAGTGAGTGGAAGTGGGTGTAAGTGGGTGGAAGTGAGCAAAAGTGAGTGGAAGCGAGCGGAAGAGAGTGGAAGTGAGTGGAAATGAGTGGAAGTGAGTGGAAATGAGTGAAAATGAGTGAAAGTGAGTGAAAGTGAGTGGAAATAAGTTGAAGTGTGTGGTGGGAGTGGAAGTGAGTTGAAGTGGGTGAGACTGAGGGAGTAGAGACTGGAAGTGAGTGGAAGTGAGTTGAATTGGGTGAGAGTGAGTGGAGTAGTGAGTGGAGTAGTGAGTGGAAGTGAGTTGGAGTGAGCGAAGGTGAGTGGAGTGAGTGGAAGTGAGTAGAAGTGAGAGGAAGTGAGTGGAGTGAGTGGAAGTGAGTGGAAGTGAGCAAAAGTGAGTGGAAGCGATTGGAAGTGAGTGGAAGTGAGTGGAAGTGAGTGGAAGTGAGTGGAAATGAGTGGAAGTGAGTGGAAATGAGTGGAAGTGAGTGGAAATGAGTGGAAGTGAGTGGAAATGAGTTGAAGTGTGTGGTGGGAGTGGAAGTGAGTGGAAGTGAGTTTAAGTGGATGAGACTGAGTGGAGTAGTGACTGGAAGTGAGTTGAAGTGGGTGAGAGTGAGTGGAGTACTGAGTGGAAGTGAGTGGAAGAGGGTGGAAATGAGTGGAAGTGAGTGGAAATGAGTGGAAATGAGTGGAAGAGGGTGGAAGTGAGTGGAGTGAGTGGAAGTGAGTGGAAGTGAGTGGAAGTGAGTGGAAGTGAGTGGAAGTGAGTGGAAGTGAGTGGAAGTGAGTGGAAGTGAGTGGAAGTGAGTGGAAATGGGTGGGAGTGCGTGGAAGTGGGTGAAAATGAGTTAAAGTGAATGGAAGTGAGTGGAAGTGAGTGGAAGTAAGTGGAGTGAGTGGAAGTGAGTGGAAGTGAGTGGAAAGTGAGTGGAAGTGAGTGGGAGTTAGTGGAGTAGTGAGTGGGAGTTAGTGGAGTAGTGAGTGGAAGTGGGTGAAAGTTAGTGGTGGGAGTGGAAGTGAGTGGAAATGCGTGGGAGTGCGTGGAAGTGGGTGAAAGTGGGTGAAAGTGAGTTAAAGTGAGTGGAAATGAGTGGAAATGAGTGGAAGTGAGTGGAAGTGAGTGGAAATGAGTGGAAGTGAGTGGAAGTAAGTGGAGTGGGTGGAAGTGAGTGGAAGTGAGTGGAAAGTGAGTGGAAGTGAGTGGGAGTTAGTGGAGTAGTGAGTGGAAGTGAGTGGAAGTGGGTGAAAGTTAGTGGTGGGAGTGGAAGTGAGTGGAAATGCGTGGGAGTGCGTGGAAGTGGGTGAAAGTGAGTTAAAGTGAGTGGAAGTGAGTGGAAGTGAGTGGAAGTGAGTGGAAGTGAGTGGAGTGAGTGGAAGTGAGTGGAAGTTAGTGGAATGTGAGTGGAAGTGAGTGGAAGTTGGTGGAGTAGTGAGGGGAAGTGAATCTCTTTTTTGCTCTCCGGGACTTAGTTAAGGAGAAAACTCTGTTCAAACCTTTTAGAACTTACAAATAAAAAATAATTAATACAAAATTTAAATTTTTCAAATTTTTTAGAAAATACGAATTGTTGGTTCATAATATATTAAATTAAGCTATTTTTTCGCTTTCCGGGGCTTAGAAAAGGATAAAACTCGATTTAAACCTTTTATAACTTAAAAATGAAAAAATAATACAGTCATTACATTTTTTAGAAAATACGAATTTTTGGTCGATAATATTTCAAATGAAGCTCTTTTTTGCTCTCCGGGGCTTAGTTAAGGAGAAACTCTATTTAAACTTTTTATAACTTGAGTGGAAGTGCGTGGAAGTGAGTGGAAGTGAGTGGAAGTGAGTGGAAGTGAGTGGAAGTGAGTGGAAGTGAGTGGAAGTGAGTGTAAGTGAGTGAAAGTGAGTGGAAGTGAGTGGAAGTGAGTGGAAGTGAGTGGAAGTGAGTGGAAGTGAATAGAAGTGAGAGGAAGTAAGTGGATGGAGTGGAAGTGAGTGGAAGTGGGTGGAAGTGAGCAAAAGTGAGTGGAAATGAGTGGAAGTTAGTGGAAAGGAGTGGGAGTGAGTGGAAATGAGTTGAAGTGAGTGGTGGGAGTGGAAGTGAGTTGGTGGGTGAGAGTGAGTGGAGTAGTGAGTGGAAGTGAGTTGAAGTGGGTTGAAGTGGGAGAGAGTGAGTGGAGTAGTGAGTGGAAGTGAGTGGAAGTGAGTGGAAGTGTGTGGAAGTGGGTGAAACTAAATTAAAGTGAGTGGAGTAGTTAGTGGAACTGAGTGCAAGTGGGTGGAGCGTGTGGAAGTGAGTGGAAGTGTGTGGAAGTGGGTGAAACTAAATTAAAGTAAGTGGAGTAGTAGTGGAACTGAGTGCAAGTGGGTGGAGCGTGTGGAAGTGAGTGGAAGTGAGTGGAAGTGAGTGGAGTGAGTGGAAGTGTGTGGAAGTGGGTGAAACTAAATTAAAGTGAGTGGAGTAGTTAGTGGAACTGAGTGGAAGTGTGTGGAAGTGGGTGAAACTAAATTAAAGTGAGTGGAGTAGTTAGTGGAACTGAGTGCAAGTGGGTGGAGCGTGTGGAAGTGAGTGGAAGTGAGTGAAAGTGAGTGGAGTGAGTGGAGTGAGTGGAGTGAGTGGAGTGAGTGGAGTGAGTGAAGTGGGTGGAAGTGAGTGGAAGTGAGTGGAAGTGAGTGGAAGTGAGTAGAGTGAGTGGAAGTGAGTGAAAGTGAGCGGAAGTGAGTGAAAGTGAGCGGAAGTGAGTGGAAATGAGTGGAAGTGAGGGGAAGTGAGTGGAAGTGAATCGAAGTGAATGGAAGTGGGTGGAAGTGAGCAAAAGTGGGGGAATAGAGTGGAAGTGAGTGGAAGTGAGTGGAAGTGAGTGGAAATGAGTGGAAGTGAGTGGAAATAAGTTGAAGTGAGTGCTGGGAGTGGAAGTGAGTTGAAGTGGGTGAGACTGAGTGGAGTAGTGACTGGAAGTGAGTGAAAGTGAGTTGAAGTGGGTAAGAGTGAGTGGAGTACTGAGTGGAAGTGAGTTGGAGTGAGCGAAGGTGAGTGGAGTGAGTGGAAGTGAGTGGAAGTGAGTGGAAGTGAGTGGAAGTGAGTGGAAGTGAGTGGAAGTGAGTGGAAGTGGGTGGAAGTGAGTGGAAGTGAGTGGAAGTGAGTGGAAGTGAGTGGAAGTGAGTGGAAGTGCGTGGAAGTGAGTGGAAGTGAGTGGAAGTGATTGGAAGTGAGTGGAAGTGAGTGGGAGTGAGTGGAAGTGAGTGGAAGTGAGTGGAAGTGAATGGAAGTGAATGGAAGTGGGTGGAAGTGAGCAAAAGTGAGTGCAATCGAGTGGAAGTGAGTGGAAGTGAGTGGAAGTGAGTGGAAATGAGTGGAAATGAGTGGAAGTGAGTGGAAATAAGTTGAAGTGAGTGGTGGGAGTGGAATTGAGTGGAAGTGAGTTGAAGTGGGTGAGAGTGAGTGGAGTAGTGAGTGGAAGTGAGTGGAATGTGAGTGGAAGTGAGTGGAGTAGTGAGTGGAAGTGAGTGGAGTAGTGAGTGGAAGTGAGTGGAAGTGAGTGGAAGTTAGTGGAAGTGAGTTGGAGTGAGAGGAACTGAGTGGAGTGAGTTGAGTGGAAGTGAGTGGAAGTGAGTGGAAGTGAGCAAAAGTGAGTGGAAGCGAGTGGAAGTGAGTGGAAGTAAGTGGAAATGAGTGGAGGTGAGTGGAGTGAGTGGAAGTAAGTGGAAGTGAGTGGAAGTGAGTGGAAGTGAGTGGAAGTGAGTGGAAGTGAGTGGAAGTGAGTGGAAGTGAGTGGAAGTGAGTGGAAGTGAGTGGAAGTGAGTGGAAGTGAGTGGAAGTGAGTGGAAGTGAGTGGAAGTGAGTGGAAGTGAGTGGAAGTGAGTGGAAGTGAGTGGAAGTGAATGGAAGTGGGTGGAAGTGAGCAAAAGTGAGTGGAAGCGTGTGGCTGTGAGTGGAGGTTAGTGGAAGTGAGTAGAAATGAGTGGGAGTGAGTGGAAATAAGTTGAAGTGTGTGGTGGGAGTGGAAGTGAGTGGAAGTGAGTTTAAGTGGGTGAGACTGAGTGGAGTAGTGACTGGAAGTGAGTTGAATTGGGTGAGAGTGAGTGGAGTACTGAGTGGAAGTGAGTGAAGTGTGTGGAAGTGAGTGGAAGTGAGTGGAAGTGAGTGGACGTGAGTGGACGTGAGTGGACGTGAGTGGACGTGAGTGGAAGTGAGTGGAAGTGAGTGGGAGTGAGTGGGAGTGAGTGGAAGTGAGTGGAAGTGAGTGGAAGTGAGTGGAAGTGAGTGGAAGTGAGTGGAAGTGCGTGGAAGTGGGTGAAACTGAGTTAAAGTGAGTGGAGTAGTTATTGGAACTGAGTGCAAGTGGGTGGAGCGTGTGGAAGTGAGTGGAAGTGAGTGGAGGGAGTGGAAGTGAGTGGAAGTGAGTGGAGTGAGTGGAGTGAGTGGAGTGAGTGGAAGTGAGTGAAAGTGAGTGGAAGTTAGTGGAAATGAGTGGGAGTGAGTGGAAATGAGTGGAAGTGAGTTGGAGTGAGCGAAGATGAGTGGACTGAGTGGAAGTGAGTGGAAGTGAGTAGATGTGAGAAGAAGTGAGTGGAGTGAGTGGAAGTGAATGGAAGTGGGTGGAAGTGAGCAAAAGTGAGTGGAAGTGAGTGGTGGGAGTGGAAGTGAGTGGAAGTGAGTGGAGTGAGTGGAAGTGAGTAGAAGCGAGAGGAAGTGAGTGAAGTGAGTGGAAGTGAATGGAAGTGGGTGGAAGTGAGCAAAAGTGAGTGGAAGCGAGTGGAAGTGAGTGGAAGTGAGTGGAATTGAGTGGAATTGAGTGGAATTGAGTATAATTGAGTGGAAGTGAGTGAAAGTGAGTGGACGTGAGTGGAGTGAGTGGAATTGAGTGGAAGTGAGTGGGAGTGAGTGGAAGTTAGTGGAAGTGAGTGGAAGTAAGTGGAATGTGAGTGGAAGTTAGTGGAGTGGAGTGAGTGGAAGTGAGTGGAAGTGAGTGGAGTGAGTGGAAGTGAGTGAAAGTGTGTGGAAGTGGGTGAAACTAAATTAAAGTGAGTGGAGTAGTTAGTGGAACTGAGTGCAAGTGGGTGGAGCGTGTGGAAGTGAGTGGAAGTGAGTGGAAGTGAGTGGAGTAAGTGGAAGTGTGTGGAAGTGGGTGAAACTAAATTAAAGTGAGTGGAGTAGTTAGTGGAACTGAGTGCAAGTGGGTGGAGCGTGTGGAAGTGAGTGGAGTGAGTGGAAGTGTGTGGAAGTGGGTGAAACTAAATTAAAGTGAGTGGAGTAGTTAGTGGAACTGAGTGCAAGTGGGTGGAGCGTGTGGAAGTGAGTGGAAGTGAGTGGAAGTGTGTGGAAGTGGGTGAAACTAAATTAAAGTAAGTGGAGTAGTTAGTGGAACTGAGTGCAAGTGGGTGGAGCGTGTGGAAGTGAGTGGAAGTGAGTGAAAGTGAGTGGAGTGAGTGGAGTGAGTGGAGTGAGTGGAGTGAGTGGAAGTGATTGGAAGTGAGTGGAGTGAGTGGAAGTGAGTGAAAGTGAGCGGAAGTGAGTGAAAGTGAGCGGAAGTGAGTGGAAATGAGTGGAAGTGAGGGGAAGTGAGTGGAAGTGAATGGAAGTGAATGGAAGTGGGTGGAAGTGAGCAAAAGTGAGTGGAATCGAGTGGAAGTGAGTGGAAGTGAGTGGAAGTGAGTGGAAGTGAGTGGAAGTGAGTGGAAATGAGTGGAAGTGAGTGGAAATAAGTTGAAGTGAGTGGTGGGAGTGGAAGTGAGTTGAAGTGGGTGAGACTGAGTGGAGTAGTGACTGGAAGTGAGTGAAAGTGAGTTGAAGTGGGTAAGAGTGAGTGGAGTACTGAGTGGAAGTGAGTTGGAGTGAGCGAAGGTGAGTGGAGTGAGTGGAAGTGAGTGGAAGTGAGTGGAAGTGAGTGGAAGTGGGTGGAAGTGAGTGGAAGTGAGTGGAAGTGAGTGGAAGTGATTGGAAGTGAGTGGAAGTGAGTGGAAGTGAGTGGAAGTGAATGGAAGTGAATGGAAGTGGGTGGAAGTGAGTGGAATCGAGTGGAAGTGAGTGGAAGTGAGTGGAAATGAGTGGAAGTGAGTGGAAGTGAGTGGAAGTGAGTGGAAGTGGGTGGAAGTGAGCAAAAGTGAGTGGAAGCGAGCGGAAGTGAGTGGAAGTGAGTGGAAATGAGTGGAAGTGAGTGGAAATAAGTTGAAGTGAGTGGTGGGAGTGGAAGTGAGTTGAAGTGGGTGAGACTGAGGGAGTAGAGACTGGAAGTGAGTGGAAGTGAGTTGAATTGGGTGAGAGTGAGTGGAGTAGTGAGTGGAAGTGAGTGGACATACGTGGAAGTGGGTGAAACTGAGTTAAAAAGAGTGGAGTATTGAGTGGAACTGAGTGGAAGTGAGTGGAAGTGAGTGGAAGTGAGTGGAAGTGAGTGGAAGTGAGTGGAAGTGAGTGGAAGTGAGTGGAAGTGAGTGGAAGTGAGTGGAAGTGAGTGGAAGTGAGTGGAAGTGAGTGGAAGTGAGTGGAAGTGTGTGGAAGTGAGTGGAAGTGAGTGGTGTGAGTGAAAGTTGGTGAAAGTGAGTGAAAGTGAGTGGAAATGAGTGGAAATGAGTGGAAGTGGGTGGAGTAGTGAGTGGAAGTGAGTTGAAGTGGGTGAGAGTGAGTGGAGTAGTGAGTGGAAGTGAGTTGGAGTGAGCGAAGGTGAGTGGAGTGAGTGGAAGTGAGTAGAAGTGAGAGGAAGTGAGTGGAAGTGAGCAAAAGTGAGTGGAAGCGATTGGAAGTGAGTGGAAGTGAGTGGAAATGAGTGGAGGTGAGTGGAAATGAGTGGAAGTGAGTGGAAATCAGTTGAAGTGAGTGGTGGAAGTGGAATTGAGTGGAAGTGAGTTGAAGTGGGTGAGAGTGAGTGGAGTAGTGAGTGGAAGTGAGTGGAATGTGAGTGGAAGTGAGTGGAGTAGTGAGTGGAAGTGAGTGGAATGAACTCTTTTTTGCTCTCTGGGTCTTAGACAAAGAGAAACTCTATTTAAACTTTTTATAACTTAAAAAATTAATATAATTAATACAAAATTGAAATTTTTCATTTTTTTTAGAAAATACGAATTTTTGGACGGTAATTTATCAAATGCAGTTCTTTTTCGCTCTTCGGGGCTTAGTTAAGCAGAAAACTCTATTAAAACTTTTTATAACTTAAAAAATATAATTAATAAAAAATTAAAATTTTTCAAATTTTTTAGAAGATACGAATTGTTGGTTCATAATATATCAAATTAAGCTATTTTTTCGCTTTCCGGGGCTTAGATAAGGATAAAACTCGATTTAAACCTTTTATAACTTAAAAATGAACAAATAACACAGTCATTACATGTTTTAGAAAATACGAAGTTTTGGTCGATTATATATCAAATCAAGCTCTTTCTTGCTCTCCGGGGCTTAGTTAAGGAGAAACTCTATTTAAACTTTTTATAACTTAAAAAAGTGAAGTGAGTGGAGTGAGAGGAAGTGAGTGGAGTGAGTTGAGTGGAAGTGAGTTGAGTGGAAGTGAGTGGAAGTGAGCAAAAGTGAGTGGAAGCGAGTGGAAGTGAGTGGAAGTGAGTGGAAGTGAGTGGAAGTGAGTGGAAGTGAGTGGAGTGAGTGGAAGTGAGTGGAAGTGAGTGGAAGTGAGTGGAAGTGAGTGGAAGTGAGTGGAAGTGAGTGGAAGTGAGTGGAAGTGAGTGGGAGTGAGTTGAAGTGGGTGAGACTGAGGGAGTAGAGACTGGAAGTGAGTGGAAGTGAGTTGAATTGGGTGAGAGTGAGTGGAGTAGTGAGTGGACATGCGTGGAAGTGGGTGAAACTGAGTAAAAGTGAGTGGAGTAGTGAGTGGAAGTGAGTGGAAGTGAGTGGAAGTGAGTGGAAGTGAGTGGAAGTGAGTGGAAGTGAGTGGAAGTGAGTGGAAGTGAGTGGAAGTGAGTGGAAGTGAGTGGAAGTGAGTGGAAGTGAGTGGAAGTGAGTGGAAGTGAGTGGTGTGAGTGAAAGTTGGAGAAAGTGAGTGAAAGTGAGTGGAAATGAGTGGAAGTGGGTGGAGTAGTGAGTGGAAGTGAGTTGAAGTGGGTGAGAGTGAGTGGAGTAGTGAGTGGAAGTGAGTTGGAGTGAGCGAAGGTGAGTGGAGTGAGTGGAAGTGAGTAGAAGTGAAAGGAAGTGAGTGGAGTGAGTGGAAGTGAGTGGAAGTGAGCAAAAGTGAGTGGAAGCGATTGGAAGTGAGTGGAAGTGAGTGGAAATGAGTGGAAGTGAGTGGAAATGAGTGGAAGTGAGTGGAAATGAGTTGAAGTGAGTGGTGGAAGTGGAATTGAGTGGAAGTGAGTTGAAGTGGGTGAGAGTGAGTGGAGTAGTGAGTGGAAGTGAGTGGAATGTGAGTGGAAGTGAGTGGAAGTGAGGGGAAGTGAGCGAAAGTGAGTGGAAGCGAGTGAAAGTGTGTGGAGTGAGTGGAAGTGAGTGGAAGTTAGTGGAAGTGAGCGAAAGTGAGTGGAATGAACTCTTTTTTGCTCTCTGGGGCTTAGACAAAGAGAAACTCTATTTAAACTTTTTATAACTTAAAAAATTAATATAATTAATACAAAATTGAAAATTTTCATTTTTTTTAGAAAACACGAATTTTTGGACGGTAATTTATCAAATGCAGTTCTTTTTCGCTCTTCGGGGCTTAGTTAAGCAGAAAACTCTATTTAAACTTTTTACAACCTAAAAAAAAACTTAATTAATACAAAATTTAAATTTTTCAATTTTTTTAGAAAATACGAAGTTTTGGTCGATAATATATCAAATCAAGCTCTTTCTTGCTCTCCGGGGCTTAGTTAAGGAGAAGCTCTATTTAAACTTTTTATAACTTAAAAAAGTGAAGTGAGTGGAGTGAGAGGAAGTGAGTGGAGTGAGTTGAGTGGAAGTGAGTGGAAGTGAGCAAAAGTGAGTAGAAGCGAGTGGAAGTGAGTGGAAGTGAGTGGAAGTGAGTGGAAGTGAGTGGAAGTGAGTGGAAGTGAGTGGAAGTGAGTGGAAGTGAGTGGAAGTGAGTGGAAGTGAGTGGAAGTGAGTGGAAGTGAGTGGGAGTGAGTGGGAGTGAGTGGGAGTGAGTGGAAGTGAGTGGAAGTGAGTGGAAGTGAGTGGAAGTGAGTGGAAGTGAGTGGAAGTGAGTGGAAGTGAGTGGAAGTGAGTGGAAGTGAGTGGAAGTGAGTGGAAGTGAGTGGAAGTGAGTGGAAGTGAGTGGAAGTGAGTGGAAGTGAGTGGAAGTGAGTGGAAGTGAGCGAAAGTGAGTGGAAGCGAGCGAAAGTGTGTGGAGTGAGTGGAAGTGAGTGGAAGTTAGTGGAAGTGAGTTGGAGTGAGAGGAAGTGAGTGGAGTGAGTTGAGTGGAAGTGAGTGGAAGTGAGTGGAAGTGAGTGGAACTGAGTGGAAGTGAGTGGAAGGGAGTGGAAGTGAGTGGAAGTGAGTGGAAGTGAGTGGAAGTGAGTGGAAGTGAGTGGAAGTGAATGGAAGTTGGTGGAAGTGAGCAAAAGTGAGTGGAAGCGTGTGGAGGTGAGTGGAGGTGAGTGGAGGTGAGTGGAAGTGAGTGGAAATGAGTGGGAGTGAGTGGAAATAAGTTGAAGTGAGTGGTGGGAGTGGAAGTGAGTGGAAGTGAGTTTAAGTGGATGAGACTGAGTGGAGTAGTGACTGGAAGTGAGTTGAAGTGGGTGAGAGTGAGTGGAGTACTGAGTGGAAGTGAGTGAAGTGTGTGGAAGTGAGTGGAAGTGAGTGGAAGTGAGTGGAAGTGAGTGGAAGTGAGTGGAAGTGAGTGGACGTGAGTGGAAGTGAGTGGAAGTGAGTGGGAGTGAGTGGGAGTGAGTGGAAGTGAGTGGAAGTGAGTGGAAGTGAGTGGAAGTGAGTGGAAGTGAGTGGAAGTGAGTGGAAGTGAGTGGAAGTGAGTGGAAGTGCGTGGAAGTGGGTGAAACTGAGTTAAAGTGAGTGGAGTAGTTAGTGGAACTGAGTGCAAGTGGGTGGAGCGTGTGGAAGTGAGTGGAAGTGAGTGGAAGTGAGTGGAAGTGAGTGGAAGTGAGTGGAGTGAGTGGAAGTGAGTGGCAGTGAGTGGAGTGAGTGGAAGTGAGTAGAAGTGAGAGGAAGTGAGTGAAGTGAGTGGAAGTGAATGGAAGTGGGTGGAAGTGAGCAAAAGTGAGTGGAAGCGAGTGGAAGTGAGTGGAAGTGAGTGGAAGAGAGTGGAATTGAGTGGAAGTGAGTGGAAGTGAGTGGACGTGAGTGGAGTGAGTGGAATTGAGTGGAAGTGAGTGGAAGTGAGTGGAAGTGAGTGGAAGCTAGTGGAAGTGAGTGGAAGTAAGTGGAATGTGAGTGGAAGTTAGTGGAGTAGTGAAGTGAGTGGAAGTGAGTGGAAGTGAGTGGAAGTGAGTGGTGTGAGTGAAAGTTGGTGAAAGTGAGTGAAAGTGAGTGGAAATGAGTGGAAATGAGTGGAAATGAGTGGAAGTGGGTGGAGTAGTGAGTGGAAGTGAGTTGAAGTGGGTGAGAGTGAGTGGAGTAGTGAGTGGAAGTGAGTTGGAGTGAGCGAAGGTGAGTGGAGTGAGTGGAAGTGAGTAGAAGTGAGAGGAAGTGAGTGGAGTGAGTGGAAGTGAGCAAAAGTGAGTGGAAGCGATTGGAAGTGAGTGGAAGTGAGTGGAAATGAGTGGAAGTGAGTGGAAATGAGTGGAAGTGAGTGGAAATGAGTTGAAGTGAGTGGTGGAAGTGGAATTGAGTGGAAGTGAGTTGAAGTGGGTGAGAGTGAGTGGAGTAGTGAGTGGAAATGAGTGCAATGTGAGTGGAAGTGAGTGGAGTAGTGAGTGGAAGTGAGTGGAATGAACTCTTTTTTGCTCTCTGGGGCTTAGACAAAGAGAAACTCTATTTAAACTTTTTATAACTTAAAAAATAAATATAATTAATACAAAATTGAAATTTTTCATTTTTTTTTAGAAAATACGAATTTTTGGACGGTAATTTATCAAATGCAGTTCTTTTTCTCTCTTCGGGGCTTAGTTAAGCAGAAAACTCTATTAAAACTTTTTATAACTTAAAAAATAATTAATAAAAAATTAAAATTTTTCAAATTTTTTAGAAGATACGAATTGTTGGTTCATAATATATCAAATTAAGCTATTTTTTCGCTTTCCGGGGCTTAGATAAGGATAAAACTCGATTTAAACCTTTTTTAACTTAAAAAAGTGAAGTGAGTGGAAGTGAGTGGAGTGAGAGGAGTGAGAGGAAGTGAGTGGAGTGAGTTGAGTGGAAGTGAGTGGAAGTGAGTGGAAGTGAGTGGAAGTGAGTTGAGTGGAAGTGAGCAAAAGTGAGTGGAAGCGAGTGGAACTGAGTGGAAGTGAGTGGAAGTGAGTGGAAGTGAGTGGAAGTGAGTGGAAGTGAGTGGAAGTGAGTGGAAGTGAGTGGAAGTGAGTGGAAGTGAGTGGAAGTGAGTGGAAGTGAGTGGAAGTGAGTGGGAGTGAGTGGGAGTGAGTGGGAGTGAGTGGGAGTGAGTGGGAGTGAGTGGAAGTGAGTGGAAGTGAGTGGAAGTGAGTGGAAGTGAGTGGAAGTGAGTGGAAGTGAGCGAAAGTGAGTGGAAGTGAGCAAAAGTGAGTGGAAGCGAGTGGAACTGAGTGGAAGTGAGTGGAAGTGAGTGGAAGTGAGTGGAAGTTAGTGGAAGTGAGTTGGAGTGAGAGGAAGTGAGTGGAGTGAGTTGAGTGGAAGTGAGTGGAAGTGAGCAAAAGTGAGTGGAAGCGAGTGGAACTGAGTGGAACTGAGTGGAAGTGAGTGGATGTGAGTGGAAGTGAGTGGAAGTGAATGGAAGTGGGTGGAAGTGGGTGGAAATGAGTGGGAGTGAGTGGAAATAAGTTGAAGTGAGTGGTGGGAGTGGAAGTGAGTTGAAGTGGGTGAGACTGAGTGGAGTAGTGAGTGGAAGTGAGTGGAAGTGAGTTGAAGTGGGTGAGAGTGAGTGGAGTACTGAGTGGAAGTGAGTTGGAGTGAGCGAAGGTGAGTGGAGTGAGTGGAAGTGAGTGGAAGTGAGTGGAAGTGAGTGGAAATGAGTGGGAGTGAGTGGGAGTGAGTGGAAATAAGTTGAAGTGAGTGGTGGGAGTGGAAGTGAGTGGAAGTGAGTTTAAGTGGATGAGACTGAGTGGAGTAGTGACTGAAAGTGAGTTGAAGTGAGTGGAAATGAGTGGAAGTGAGTGGAAATAAGTTGAAGTGAGTGGTGGGAGTGGAAGTGAGTTGAAGTGGGTGAGACTGAGTGGAGTAGTGACTGGAAGTGAGTGGAAGTGAGTGGAAGTGAGTTGAAGTGGGTGAGAGTGAGTGGAGTACTGAGTGGAAGTGAGTTGGAGTGAGCGAAGGTGAGTGGAGTGAGTGGAAGTGAGTGGAAGTGGGTGTAAGTGGGTGGAAGTGAGCAAAAGTGAGTGGAAGCGAGCGTAAGTGAGTGGAAGTGAGTGGAAATGAGTGGAAGTGAGTGGAAATGAGTGAAAGTGAGTGGAAATAAGTTGAAGTGAGTGGTGGGAGTGGAAGTGAGTTGAAGTGGGTGAGACTGAGGGAGTAGAGACTGGAAGTGAGTGGAAGTGAGTTGAATTGGGTGAGAGTGAGTGGAGTAGTGAGTGGAAGTGAGTTGGAGTGAGCGAAGGTGAGTGGAGTGAGTGGAAGTGAGTAGAAGTGAGAGGAAGTGAGTGGAGTGAGTGGAAGTGAGCAAAAGTGAGTGGAAGCGATTGGAAGTGAGTGGAAGTGAGTGGAAATGAGTGGAAGTGAGTGGAAATGAGTGGAAGTGAGTGGAAATGAGTTGAAGTGAGTGGTGGAAGTGGAATTGAGTGGAAGTGAGTTGAAGTGGGTGAGAGTGAGTGGAGTAGTGAGTGGAAGTGAGTGGAATGTGAGTGGAAGTGAGTGGAGTAGTGAGTGGAAGTGAGTGGAAGTGAGTGGAAGTGAGTGGAAATGAGTGGAAGTGAGTGGAAGTGAGTGGAAGTGAGTGGAAGTGAGTGGAAGTGAGTGGAAGTGAGTGGTGTGAGTGAAAGTGAGTGAAAGTGAGTGAAAATGAGTGGTAATGAGTGGAACTGAGTGGAAGTGAGTGGAAGTGAGTGGAAGTGAGTGGAAGTGAGTGGAAGTGAGTGGAAGTGAGTGGAAGTGAGTGGAAGTGAGTGGAAGTGAGTGGAAGTGAGTGGAAATGAGTGGAAGTGAGTGGAAGTGAGTGGAAGTGAGTGGAAGTGAGTGGAAGTGAGTGGAAGTGAGTGGAAGTGAGTGGAAGTGAGTGGAAATGAGTGGAAGTGGGTGGAGTAGTGAGTGGAAGTGAGTTGAAGTGGGTGAGAGTGAGTGGAAGTGGGTGGAGTAGTGAGTGGAAGTGAGTTGAAGTGGGTGAGAGTGAGTGGAGTAGTGAGTGGAAGTGAGTTGGAGTGAGCGAAGGTGAGTGGAGTGAGTGGAAGTGAGTAGAAGTGAGAGGAAGTGAGTGGAGTGAGTGGAAGTGAGTGGAAGTGAGCAAAAGTGAGTGGAAGCGATTGGAAGTGAGTGGAAGTGAGTGGAAATGAGTGGAAGTGAGTGGAAATGAGTTGAAGTGAGAGGTGGAAGTGGAATTGAGTGGAAGTGAGTTGAAGTGGGTGAGAGTGAGTGGAGTAGTGAGTGGAAGTGAGTGGAATGTGAGTGGAAGTGAGTGGAGTAGTGAGTGGAAGTGAGTGGAATGAACTCTTTTTTGCTCTCTGGGGCTTAGACAAAGAGAAACTCTATTTAAACTTTTTATAACTTAAAAAATTAATATAATTAATACAAAATTGAAATTTTTCATTTTTTTTTTAGAAAATACGAATTTTTGGACGGTAATTTATCAAATGCAGTTCTTTTTCGCTCTTCGGGGCTTAGTTAAGCGGAAAACTCTATTTAAACTTTTTACAACTTAAACAAAAAACATAATTAATACAAAATTTAAATTTTTCAATTTTTTTAGAAAATACGAATTTTTGGACCATAATTTATCAAATGCAACTCTTTTTCGCTCTTCGGGGCTTAGTTAAGCAGAAAACTCTATTAAAACTTTTTATAACTTAAAAAAAATTATTAATAAAAAATTAAAATTTTTCAAATTTTTTAGAAGATACGAATTGTTGGTTCATAATATATCAAATTAAGCTATTTTTTCGCTTTCCGGGGCTTAGATAAGGATAAAACTCGATTTAAACCTTTTATAACCTAAAAATGAACAAATAACACAGTCATTACATTTTTTAGAAAATACGAAGTTTTGGTCGATAATATATCAAATCAAGCTCTTTCTTGCTCTCCGGGGCTTAGTTAAGGAGAAACTCTATTTAAACTTTTTATAACTTAAAAAAGTGAAGTGAGTGGAAGTGAGTGGAGTGAGAGGAAGTGAGTGGAGTGAGTTGAGTGGAAGTGAGTGGAAGTGAGTTGAGTGGAAGTGAGTGGAAGTGAGCAAAAGTGAGTGGAAGTGAGTGGAAGCGAGTGGAAGTGAGTGGAAGTGAGTGGAAATGAGTGGGAGTGAGTGGAAGTGAGTTGGAGTGAGCGAAGGTGAGTGGAAGTGAGTGAAAGTGAGTGGAAGTGAGTGGAAATGAGTGGGAGTGAGTGGAAGTGAGTTGGAGTGAGCGAAGGTGAGTGGAGTGAGTGGAAGTGAGTGGAAGTGAGTGGAAGTGAGTGGAAGTGAGTGGAAGTGAGTGGAAGTGAGTGGAAGTGAGTGGAAGTAAGTGGAAGTGAGTGGAAGTGAGTGGAGTGAGTGGAGTGAGTGGAGTGAGTGGAGTGAGTGGAGTGAGTGGAAGTGAGTGGAAGTGAGTGGAAGTGAGTGGAAGTGAGTGGAAGTGAGTGGAAGTGAGTGGAAGTGAGTGGAAGTGAGTGGAAGTGAGTGGAAGTGAGTGGAAGTGAGTGGAAGTGAGTGGAAGTGAGTGGAAGTGAGTGGAAGTGAGTGGAAGTGAGTGGAAATGAGTGGGAGTGAGTGGAAGTGAGTTGGAGTGAGCGAAGGTGAGTGGAGTGAGTGGAAGTGAGTGGAAGTAAGTGGAAGTGAGTTGAATTGGGTGAGAGTGAGTGGAGTAGTGAGTGGAAGTGAGTGGACATGCGTGGAAGTGGGTGAAACTGAGTTAAAGTGAGTGGAGTAGTGAGTGGAACTGAGTGGAAGTGAGTGGACGTGAGTGGAGTGAGTGGAATTGAGTGGAAGTGAGTGGAGTAGTGAGTGGAAGTTAGTGGAAGTGAGTGGAAGTAAGTGGAATGTGAGTGGAAGTTAGTGGAGTGGAGTGAGTGGAAGTGAGTGGAAGTGAGTGGAGTGAGTGGAAGTGAGTGAAAGTGAGTGGAAGTTAGTGGAAATGAGTGGGAGTGAGTGGAAATGAGTGGAAGTGAGTTGGAGTGAGCAAAGATGAGTGGACTGAGTGGAAGTGAGTGGAAGTGAGTGGAAGTGAGTGGAAGTGAGTGGAAGTGAGTAGATGTGAGAAGAAGTGAGTGAAGTGAGTGGAAGTGAATGGAAGTGGGTGGAAGTGAGCAAAAGTGAGTGGAAATGAGTGGTGGGAGTGGAGTGAGTGGAAGTGAGTAGAAGTGCGAGGAAGTGAGTGAAGTGAGTGGAAGTGAATGGAAGTGGGTGGAAGTGAGCAAAAGTGAGTGGAAGCGAGTGGAAGCGAGTGGAAGTGAGTGGAAGTGAGTGGAAGAGAGTGGAATTGAGTGGAAGTGAGTGGAAGTGAGTGGACGTGAGTGGAGTGAGTGGAATTGAGTGGAAGTGAGTGGAAGTGAGTGGAAGTTAGTGGAAGTGAGTGGAAGTAAGTGGAATGTGAGTAGAAGTTAGTGGAGTAGTGAAGTGAGTGGAAGTGAGTGGAAGTGAGTGGTGTGAGTGAAAGTTGGTGAAAGTGAGTAAAAGTGAGTGGAAATGAGTGGAAATGAGTGGAAATGAGTGGAAGTGGGTGGAGTAGTGAGTGGAAGTGAGTTGAAGTGGGTGAGAGTGAGTGGAGTAGTGAGTGGAAGTGAGTTGGAGTGAGCGAAGGTGAGTGGAGTGAGTGGAAGTGAGTAGAAGTGAGAGGAAGTGAGTGGAGTGAGTGGAAGTGAGCAAAAGTGAGTGGAAGCGATTGGAAGTGAGTGGAAGTGAGTGGAAAAGAGTGGAAGTGAGTGGAAATGAGTGGAAGTGAGTGGAAACGAGTTGAAGTGAGTGGTGGAAGTGGAATTGAGTGGAAGTGAGTTGAAGTGGGTGAGAGTGAGTGGAGTAGTGGGTGGAAGTGAGTGGAATGTGAGTGGAAGTGAGTGGAGAAGTGAGTGGAAGTGAGTGGAATGAACTCTTTTTTGCTCTCTGGGGCTTAGACAAAGAGAAACTCTATTTAAACTTTTTATAACTTAAAAAATTAATATAATTAATACAAAATTGAAATTTTTCATTTTTTTTAGAAAATACGAATTTTTGGACGGTAATTTATCAAATGCAGTTCTTTTTCGCTCTTCGGGGCTTAGTTAAGCAGAAAACTCTATTAAAACTTTTTTTAACTTAAAAAACTTAAATTTTTCAATTTTTTTAGAAAATACGAATTTTTGGACCATAATTTATCAATTGCAACTCTTTTTCGCTCTTCGGGGCTTATTTAAGCAGAAAACTCTATTAAAACTTTTTATAACTTAAAAAAAATAATTAATACAAAATTAAAATTTTTCAAATTTTTTAGAAGATACGAATTGTTGGTTCATATATATCAAATTAAGCTATTTTTTCGCTTTCCGGGGCTTAGATAAGGATAAAACTCGATTTAAACCTTTTATAACTTAAAAATGAACAAATAACACAGTCATTACATTTTTTAGAAAATACGAAGTTTTGGTTGATAATATATCAAATCAAGCTCTTTCTTGCTCTCCGGGGCTTAGTTAAGGAGAAACTCTATTTAAACTTTTTATAACTTAAAAAAGTGAAGTGAGTGGAAGTGAGTGGAGTGAGAGGAAGTGAGTGGAGTGAGAGGAAGTGAGTGGAGTGAGTTGAGTGGAAGTGAGTGGAAGTGAGCAAAAGTGAGTGGAAGCGAGTGGAACTGAGTGGAACTGAGTGGAAGTGAGTGGAAGTGAGTGGAAGTGAGTGGAAGTGAGTGGAAGTGAGTGGAAGTGAGTGGAAGTGAGTGGAAGTGAGTGGAAGTGAGCAAAAGTGAGTGGAAGCGAGTGGAACTGAGTGGAAGTGAGTGGAAGGGAGTGGAAGTGAGTGGAAGTGAGTGGAAGTAAGTGGAAATGAGTGGAGGTGAGTGGAGTGAGTGGAAGTAAGTGGAAGTGAGTGGAAGTGAGTGGAAGTGAGTGGAAGTGAGTGGAAGTGAGTGGAAGTGAGTGGAAGTGAGTGGAAGTGAGTGGAAGTGAGTGGAAGTGAGTGGAAGTGAGTGGAAGTGAGTGGAAGTGAGTGGAAGTGAGTGGAAGTGAGTGGAAGTGAGTGGACGTGAGTGGACGTGAGTGGACGTGAGTGGAAGTGAGTGGAAGTGAGTGGAAGTGAGTGGGAGTGAGTGGAAGTGAGTGGAAGTGAGTGGAAGTGAGTGGAAGTGAGTGGAAGTGAGTGGAAGTGAGTGGAAGTGCGTGGAAGTGAGTGGAAGTTAGTGGAAGTGAGTGGAAGTGGGTGAAACTGAGTTAAAGTGAGTGGGGTAGTTAGTGGAACTGAGTGCAAGTGGGTGGAGCGTGTGGAAGTGAGTGGAAGTGAGTGGAAGTGAGTGGAGTGAGTGGAAGTGAGTGGAGTGAGTGGAAGTGAGTGGAGTGAGTGGAAGTGAGTGGCAGTGAGTGGAGTGAGTGGAAGTGAGTGAAAGTGAGTGGAAGTGAGTGGAAGTGAATGGAAGTGGGTGGAAGTGAGCAAAAGTGAGTGGAAGCGTGTGGAGGTGAGTGGAGGTGAGTGGAAGTGAGTGGAAGTGAGTGGAAGTGAGTGGAGTGAGTGGAGTGAGTGGAGTGAGTGGAGTGAGTGGAAGTGAGTGTAAGTGAGTGGAAGTGAGTGGAAGTGAGTGGAAGTGAGTGGAAGTGAGTGGAAATGAGTGGGAGTGAGTGGAAGTGAGTTGGAGTGAGCGAAGGTGAGTGGAGTGAGTAGAAGTGAGTGGAAGTGAGTGGAAGTGAGTTGAATTGGGTGAGAGTGAGTGGAGTAGTGAGTGGAAGTGAGTGGGAGTGAGTGGAAGTGAGTGGAAGTGAGTGGAAGTGAGTGGAAGTGAGTGGAAGTGAGTGGAAGTGAGTAGAAGTGAGTGGAAGTGTGTGGAAGTGAGTGGAAGTGCGTGGAAGTGGGTGAAACTGAGTTAAAGTGAGTGGAGTAGTTAGTGGAACTGAGTGCAAGTGGGTGGAGCGTGTGGAAGTGAGTGGAAGTGAGTGAAGGTGAGTGGAGTGAGTGGAAGTGAGTGGAAGTGAGTGGAAGTGAGTGGAAGTAAGTGGAAGTGAGTGGAAGTGAGTGGAGTGAGTGGAGTGAGTGGAGTGAGTGGAGTGAGTGGAAGTGAGTGGAAGTGAGTGGAAGTGAGTGGAAGTGAGTGGAAATGAGTGGGAGTGAGTGGAAGTGAGTTGGAGTGAGCGAAGGTGAGTGGAAGTGAGTGGAAGTAAGTGGAAGTGAGTTGAATTGGGTGAGAGTGAGTGGAGTAGTGAGTGGAAGTGAGTGGGAGTGAGTGGAAGTGAGTGGGAGTGAGTGGAAGTGAGTGGAAGTGAGTGGAAGTGAGTGGAAGTGAGTGGAAGTGAGTGGAAGTGAGTAGAAGTGAGTGGAAGTGAGTGGAAGTGAGTGGAAGTGCGTGGAAGTGGGTGAAACTGAGTGAAAGTGAGTGGAAGTTAGTGGAAATGAGTGGGAGTGAGTGGAAATGAGTGGAAGTGAGTTGGAGTGAGCGAAGATGAGTGGACTGAGTGGAAGTGAGTGGAAGTGAGTAGATGTGAGAAGAAGTGAGTGGAGTGAGTGGAAGTGAATGGAAGTGGGTGGAAGTGAATGGAAGTGGGTGGAAGTGAGCAAAAGTGAGTGGTGGGAGTGAAAGTGAGTGGTGGGAGTGAAAGTGAGTGGTGGGAGTGGAAGTGAGTGGAAGTGAGTGGAAGTGAGTAGAAGTGAGAGGAAGTGAGTGAAGTGAGTGGAAGTGAATGGAAGTGGGTGGAAGTGAGCAAAAGTGAGTGGAAGCGAGTGGAAGTGAGTGGAAGTGAGTGGAATTGAGTGGAATTGAGTGGAAGTGAGTGGAAGTGAGTGGACGTGAGTGGAGTGAGTGGAATTGAGTGGAAGTGAGTGGAAGTTAGTGGAAGTGAGTGGAATGTGAGTGGAAGTTGGTGGAAATGAGTGGGAGTGAGTGGAAATGAGTGGAAGTGAGTTGGAGTGAGCGAAGATGAGTGGAAGTGAGTAGATGTGAGAAGAAGTGAGTGAAGTGAGTGGAAGTGAATGGAAGTGGGTGGAAGTGAGCAAAAGTGAGTGGAAGTGAGTGGTGGGAGTGGAAGTGAGTGGAAGTGAGTGGAGTGAGTGGAAGTGAGTAGAAGTGAGAGGAAGTGAGTGAAGTGAGTGGAAGTGAATGGAAGTGGGTGGAAGTGAGCAAAAGTGAGTGGAAGTGAGTGGACGTGAGTGGAGTGAGTGGAATTGAGTGGAAGTGAGTGGAAGTGAGTGGAAGTGAGTGGAAGTTAGTGGAAGTGAGTGGAAGTAAGTGGAATGTGAGTGGAAGTTAGTGGAGTAGTGAGTGGAATGAAGCTCTTTTTTGCTCTCCGGGGCTTAGTTAAGCAGAAACCTCTATTTAAACTTTTTATAACTCATACAAAAAACATAATTAATACAAAATTTAAATTTTTCAAATTTTTTAGAAAATACGAATTCTTGATCGATAATATATCAAATTAAGTTAATTTTTCGCTCTCCGGGGCTTAGATAAGGAGAAAACTCGATTTAAACTTTTTATAACTTAAAAAAGTGAAGTGAGTGGAGTGAGCGGAAGTGATTGGAGTTGAGTGGAAGTGAGTGAAGGTGAGTGGAAGTGAGTGGAAGTGAGTGGAGTGGGTGGAGTGAGTGGAAGTGAGTGGAAGTGACTGGAGTGAGTGGAAGTGAGTGAAAGTGAGTGGAAGTGAGTGGAAATGAGTGGGAGTGAGTGGAAGTGAGTTGGAGTGAGCGAAGGTGAGTGGAGTGAGTGGAAGTGATTGGAAGTGAGTGGAAGTGAGTGGAAGTAAGTGGAAGTAAGTGGAAGTGAGTGGAAGTGAGTGGAAGTGAGTGGAAGTGAGTGGAGTGAGTGGAGTGAGTGGAGTGAGTGGAGTGAGTGGAGTGAGTGGAGTGAGTGGAGTGAGTGGAAGTGAGTGGAAGTGAGTGGAAGTGAGTGGAAGTGATTGGAAGTGAGTGGAAGTGAGTGGAAGTGAGTGGAGTGAGTGGAAGCGAGTAGAAGTGAACAAAAGTGAGTGGAAGCGAGTGGAAGTGAGTGGAAGTGAGTTGAAGTGAGTGGTGGGAGTGGAAGTGAGTGGAAGTGAGTTGAAGTGGGTGAGAGTGAGTGGAGTAGTGAGTGGCAGTGAGTTGAAGTGGGTGAGAGTGAGTGGAGTAGTGTGTGGAAGTGAGTGGAAGTGAGTGGTGAGAGGAAGTAAGTGGAGTGAGTGGAAGTGAGCAAAAGTGAGTGGAAGCGATTGGAAGTGAGTGGAAGTGAGTGGAAATGAGTGGAAGTGAGTGGAAATGAGTGGAAATGAGTGGAAGTGAGTGGAAATGAGTTGAAGTGAGTGGTGGAAGTGGAATTGAGTGGAAGTGAGTTGAAGTGGGTGAGAGTGAGTGGAGTAGTGAGTGGAAGTGAGTGGAATGTGAGTGGAAGTGAGTGGAGTAGTGAGTGGAAGTGAGTGGAATGAACTCTTTTTTGCTCTCTGGGGCTTAGAGGAGTGAGTGGAAGTGAGTGGAAGTGAGTGGAGTGAGTGGAAGTGAGTGAAAGTGAGCGGAAGTGAGTGGAAGCGAGGGGAACTGAGTGGAAGGGAGTGGAAGTGAGTGGAAGTGAGTGGAAGTGAGTGGAAGTGAATGGAAGTGAGTGGAGTGGGTGGAGTGAGTGGAAGTGAGTGGAAGTGACTGGAGTGAGTGGAAGTGAGTGCAAGTGACTGGAGTGAGTGGAAGTGAGTGAAAGTGAGTGGAAGTGAGTGGAAATGAGTGGGAGTGAGTGGAAGTGAGTTGGAGTGAGCGAAGGTGAGTGGAGTGAGTGGAAGTGAGTGGAAGTGAGTGGAAGTAAGTGGAAGTGAGTGGAAGTGAGTGGAGTGAGTGGAGTGAGTGGAGTGAGTGGAAGTGAGTGGAAGTGAGTGGAAGTGAGTGGAAGTGAGTGGAAGTGAGTGGAAGTGAGTGGAAGTGAGTGGAAATGAGTGGGACTGAGTGGAAGTGAGTTGGAGTGAGCGAAGGTGAGTGGAGTGAGTGGAAGTGAGTGGAAGTAAGTGAAAGTGAGTTGAATTGGGTGAGAGTGAGTGGAGTAGTGAGTGGAAGTGAGTGGACATGCGTGGAAGTGGGTGAATACTGAGTTAAAGTGAGTGGAGTAGTGAGTGGAACTGAGTGGAAGTGAGTGGAAGTGAGTGGAAGTGAGTGGAAGTGAGTGGAAGTGAGTGGAAGTGAGTGGAAGTGAGTGGAAGTGAGTGGAAGTGAGTGGAAATGAGTGGGAGTGAGTGGAAGTGAGTTGGAGTGAGCGAAGGTGAGTGGAGTGAGTGGAAGTGAGTGGAAGTAAGTGGAAGTGAGTTGAATTGGGTGAGAGTGAGTGGAGTAGTGAGTGGAAGTGAGTGGGAGTGAGTGGAAGTGAGTGGGAGTGAGTGGAAGTGAGTGGAAGTGAGTGGAAGTGAGTGGAAGTGAGTGGAAGTGAGTGGAAGTGAGTAGAAGTGAGTGGAAGTGAGTGGAAGTGAGTGGAAGTGCGTGGAAGTGGGTGAAACTGAGTGAAAGTGAGTGGAAGTTAGTGGAAATGAGTGGGAGTGAGTGGAAATGAGTGGAAGTGAGTTGGAGTGAGCGAAGATGAGTGGACTGAGTGGAAGTGAGTGGAAGTGAGTAGATGTGAGAAGAAGTGAGTGGAGTGAGTGGAAGTGAATGGAAGTGGGTGGAAGTGAATGGAAGTGGGTGGAAGTGAGCAAAAGTGAGTGGTGGGAGTGGAAGTGAGTGGTGGGAGTGGAAGTGAGTGGAAGTGAGTGGAGTGAGTGGAAGTGAGTAGAAGTGAGAGGAAGTGAGTGAAGTGAGTGGAAGTGAATGGAAGTGGGTGGAAGTGAGCAAAAGTGAGTGGAAGCGAGTGGAAGTGAGTGGAAGTGAGTGGAATTGAGTGGAATTGAGTGGAAGTGAGTGGAAGTGAGTGGACGTGAGTGGAGTGAGTGGAATTGAGTGGAAGTGAGTGGAAGTGAGTGGAAGTTAGTGGAAGTGAGTGGAATGTGAGTGGAAGTTAGTGGAAATGAGTGGGAGTGAGTGGAAATGAGTGGAAGTGAGTTGGAGTGAGCGAAGATGAGTGGAAGTGAGTGGAAGTGAGTAGATGTGAGAAGAAGTGAGTGAAGTGAGTGGAAGTGAATGGAAGTGGGTGGAAGTGAGCAAAAGTGAGTGGAAGTGAGTGGTGGGAGTGAAAGTGAGTGGAAGTGAGTGGAGTGAGTGGAAGTGAGTAGAAGTGAGAGGAAGTGAGTGAAGTGAGTGGAAGTGAATGGAAGTGGGTGGAAGTGAGCAAAAGTGAGTGGAAGTGAGTGGACGTGAGTGGAGTGAGTGGAATTGAGTGGAAGTGAGTGGAAGTGAGTGGAAGTTAGTGGAAGTGAGTGGAAGTAAGTGGAATGTGAGTGGAAGTTAGTGGAGTAGTGAGTGGAATGAAGCTCTTTTTTGCTCTCCGGGGCTTAGTTAAGCAGAAACCTCTATTTAAACTTTTTATAACTTATACAAAAAACATAATTAATACAAAATTTAAATTTTTCAAATTTTTTAGAAAATACGAATTCTTGATCGATAATATATCAAATTAAGTTAATTTTTCGCTCTCCGGGGCTTAGATAAGGAGAAAACTCGATTTAAACTTTTTATAACTTAAAAAAGTGAAGTGAGTGGAGTGAGAGGAAGTGATTGGAGTTGAGTGGAAGTGAGTGAAGGTGAGTGGAAGTGAGTGGAAGTGAGTGGAGTGGGTGGAGTGAGTGGAAGTGAGTGGAAGTGACTGGAGTGAGTGGAAGTGAGTGGAAGTGAGTGAAAGTGAGTGGAAGTGAGTGGAAATGAGTGGGAGTGAGTGGAAGTGAGTTGGAGTGAGCGAAGGTGAGTGGAGTGAGTGGAAGTGATTGGAAGTGAGTGGAAGTGAGTGGAAGTAAGTGGAAGTAAGTGGAAGTGAGTGGAAGTGAGTGGAAGTGAGTGGAGTGAGTGGAGTGAGTGGAGTGAGTGGAGTGAGTGGAGTGAGTGGAAGTGAGTGGAAGTGAGTGGAAGTGAGTGGAAGTGATTGGAAGTGAGTGGAAGTGAGTGGAAGTGAGTGGAGTGAGTGGAAGCGAGTAGAAGTGAACAAAAGTGAGTGGAAGCGAGTGGAAGTGAGTGGAAGTGAGTTGAAGTGAGTGGTGGGAGTGGAAGTGAGTGGAAGTGAGTTGAAGTGGGTGAGAGTGAGTGGAGTAGTGAGTGGCAGTGAGTTGAAGTGGGTGAGAGTGAGTGGAGTAGTGTGTGGAAGTGAGTGGAAGTGAGTGGTGAGAGGAAGTAAGTGGAGTGAGTGGAAGTGAGCAAAAGTGAGTGGAAGCGATTGGAAGTGAGTGGAAGTGAGTGGAAATGAGTGGAAGTGAGTGGAAATGAGTGGAAATGAGTGGAAGTGAGTGGAAATGAGTTGAAGTGAGTGGTGGAAGTGGAATTGAGTGGAAGTGAGTTGAAGTGGGTGAGAGTGAGTGGAGTAGTGAGTGGAAGTGAGTGGAATGTGAGTGGAAGTGAGTGGAGTAGTGAGTGGAAGTGAGTGGAATGAACTCTTTTTTGCTCTCTGGGGCTTAGAGCAGTGAGTGGAAGTGAGTGGAAGTGAGTGGAGTGAGTGGAAGTGAGTGAAAGTGAGCGGAAGTGAGTGGAAGCGAGGGGAACTGAGTGGAAGTGAGTGGAAGGGAGTGGAAGTGAGTGGAAGTGAGTGGAAGTGAGTGGAAGTGAGTGGAAGTGAGTGGAAGTGAATGGAAGTGAGTGGAGTGGGTGGAGTGAGTGGAAGTGACTGGAGTGAGTGGAAGTGAGTGGAAGTGACTGGAGTGAGTGGAAGTGAGTGAAAGTGAGTGGAAGTGAGTGGAAATGAGTGGGAGTGAGTGGAAGTGAGTTGGAGTGAGCGAAGGTGAGTGGAGTGAGTGGAAGTGAGTGGAAGTAAGTGGAAGTGAGTGGAAGTGAGTGGAGTGAGTGGAGTGAGTGGAGTGAGTGGAGTGAGTGGAAGTGAGTGGAAGTGAGTGGAAGTGAGTGGAAGTGAGTGGAAGTGAGTGGAAGTGAGTGGAAATGAGTGGGACTGAGTGGAAGTGAGTTGGAGTGAGCGAAGGTGAGTGGAGTGAGTGGAAGTGAGTGGAAGTAAGTGGAAGTGAGTTGAATTGGGTGAGAGTGAGTGGAGTAGTGAGTGGAAGTGAGTGGAAGTGAGTGGAAGTGAGTGGAAGTGAGTGGAAGTGAGTGGAAGTGAGTGGAAGTGAGTGGAAATGAGTGGGACTGAGTGGAAGTGAGTTGGAGTGAGCGAAGGTGAGTGGAGTGAGTGGAAGTGAGTGGAAGTAAGTGGAAGTGAGTTGAATTGGGTGAGAGTGAGTGGAGTAGTGAGTGGAAGTGAGTGGACATGCGTGGAAGTGGGTGAAACTGAGTTAAAGTGAGTGGAGTAGTGAGTGGAACTGAGTGGAAGTGAGTGGAAGTGAGTGGAAGTGAGTGGAAGTGAGTGGAAGTGAGTGGAAGTGAGTGGAAGTGTGTGGAAGTGAGTGGAAGTGAGTGGAAATGAGTGGAAGTGAGTGGAAGTGAGTGGAAGTGAGTGGAAGTGAGTGGAAGTGAGTGGAAGTGAGTGGAAGTGAGTGGAAGTGAGTGGAAGTGAGTGGAAGTGAGTGGTGTGAGTGAAAGTGAGTGAAAGTGAGTGAAAGTGAGTGAAAATGAGTGGTAATGAGTGGAAATGAGTGGAAGTGGGTGGAGTAGTGAGTGGAAGTGAGTTGAAGTGGGTGAGAGTGAGTGGAGTAGTGAGTGGAAGTGAGTTGGAGTGAGCGAAGGTGAGTGGAGTGAGTGGAAGTGAGTGGAAGTGAGTAGAAGTGAGAGGAAGTGAGTGGAGTGAGTGGAAGTGAGTGGAAGTGAGTGGAAATGAGTGGAAGTGAGTGGAAAGGAGTGGAAGTGAGTGGAAATGAGTTGAAGTGAGTGGTGGAAGTGGAATTGAGTGGAAGTGTGTTGAAGTGGGTGAGAGTGAGTGGAGTAGTGAGTGGAAGTGAGTGGAATGTGAGTGGAAGTGAGTGGAGTAGTGAGTGGAAGTGAGTGGAATGAACTCTTTTTTGCTCTCTGGGGCTTAGACAAAGAGAAACTCTATTTAAACTTTTTATAACTTAAAAAATTAATATAATTAATACAAAATTGAAATTTTTCATTTTTTTTAGAAAATACGAATTTTTGGACGGTAATTTATCAAATGCAGTTCTTTTTCGCTCTTCGGGGCTTAGTTAAGCAGAAAACTCTATTTAAACTTTTTACAACCTAAACAAAAAACTTAATTAATACAAAATTTAAATTTTTCAATTTTTTTAGAAAATACGAAGTTTTGGTCGATAATATATCAAATCAAGCTCTTTCTTGCTCTCCGGGGCTTAGTTAAGGAGAAACTTTATTTAAACTTTTTATAACTTAAAAAAGTGAAGTGAGTGGAGTGAGAGGAAGTGAGTGGAGTGAGTTGAGTGGAAGTGAGTGGAAGTGAGCAAAAGTGAGTAGAAGCGAGTGGAACTGAGTGTAAGTGAGTGGAAGTGAGTGGAAGTGAGTGGAAGTGAGTGGAAGTGAGTGGAAGTGAGTGGAAGTGAGTGGAAGTGAGTGGAAGTGAGTGGAAGTGAGTGGAAGTGAGTGGAAGTGAGTGGAAGTGAGTGGAAGTGAGTGGAAGTGAGTGGAAGTGAGTGGAAGTGAGTGGAAGTGAGTGGAAGTGAGTGGAAGTGAGTGGAAGTGAGTGGAAGTGAGTGGAAGTGAGTGGAAGTGAGTGGAAGTGAGTGGAAGTGAGTGGAAGTGAGTGGGAGTGAGTGGAAGTGAGTGGAAGTGAGTGGAAGTGAGTGGAAGTGAGTGGAAGTGAGTGGAAGTGAGCGAAAGTGAGTGGAAGCGAGCGAAAGTGTGTGGAGTGAGTGGAAGTGAGTGGAAGTTAGTGGAAGTGAGTTGGAGTGAGAGGAAGTGAGTGGAGTGAGTTGAGTGGAAGTGAGTGGAAGTGAGTGGAAGTGAGCAAAAGTGAGTGGAAGCGAGGGGAACTGAGTGGAAGTGAGTGGAAGGGAGTGGAAGTGAGTGGAAGTGAGTGGAAGTGAGTGGAAGTGAATGGAAGTTGGTGGAAGTGAGCAAAAGTGAGTGGAAGCGTGTGGAGGTGAGTGAAAGTGAGTGGAAATGAGTGGGAGTGAGTGGAAATAAGTTGAAGTGAGTGGTGGGAGTGGAAGTGAGTGGAAGTGAGTTTAAGTGGATGAGACTGAGTGGAGTAGTGACTGGAAGTGAGTTGAAGTGGGTGAGAGTGAGTGGAGTACTGAGTGGAAGTGAGTGAAGTGTGTGGAAGTGAGTGGAAGTGAGTGGAAGTGAGTGGAAGTGAGTGGAAGTGAGTGGAAGTGAGTGGAAGTGAGTGGAAGTGAGTGGAAGTGAGTGGAAGTGAGTAGAAGTGAGAGGAAGTGAGAGGAAGTGAGTGAAGTGAGTGGAAGTGAATGGAAGTGGGTGGAAGTGAGCAAAAGTGAGTGGAAGCGAGTGGAAGTGAGTGGAAGTGAGTGGAATTGAGTGGAAGTGAGTGGAAGTGAGTGGACGTGAGTGGAGTGAGTGGAATTGAGTGGAAGTGAGTGGAAGTGAGTGGAAGTTAGTGGAAGTGAGTGGAAGTGAGTGGAAGTAAGTGGAATGTGAGTGGAAGTTAGTGGAGTAGTGAAGTGAGTGGAAGTGAGTGGTGTGAGTGAAAGTTGGAGAAAGTGAGTGAAAGTGAGTGGAAATGAGTGGAAATGAGTGGAAGTGGGTGGAGTAGTGAGTGGAAGTGAGTTGAAGTGGGTGAGAGTGAGTGGAGTAGTGAGTGGAAGTGAGTTGGAGTGAGCGAAGGTGAGTGGAGTGAGTGGAAGTGAGTAGAAGTGAGAGGAAGTGAGTGGAGTGAGTGGAAGTGAGCAAAAGTGAGTGGAAGCGATTGGAAGTGAGTGGAAGTGAGTGGAAATGAGTGGAAGTGAGTGGAAATGAGTGGAAGTGAGTGGAAATGAGTTGAAGTGAGTGGTGGAAGTGGAATTGAGTGGAAGTGAGTTGAAGTGGGTGAGAGTGAGTGGAGTAGTGAGTGGAAGTGAGTGCAATGTGAGTGGAAGTGAGTGGAGTAGTGAGTGGAAGTGAGTGGAATGAACTCTTTTTTGCTCTCTGGGGCTTAGACAAAGAGAAACTCTATTTAAACTTTTTATAACTTAAAAAATTAATATAATTAATACAAAATTGAAATTTTTCATTTTTTTTAGAAAATACGAATTTTTGGACGGTAATTTATCAATTGCAGTTCTTTTTCGCTCTTCGGGGCTTAGTTAAGCAGAAAACTCTATTAAAACTTTTTATAACTTAAAAAAATAATTATAAAAAATTAAAATTTTTCAAATTTTTTAGAAGATACGAATTGTTGGTTCATAATATATCAAATTAAGCTATTTTTTCGCTTTCCGGGGCTTAGATAAGGATAAAACTCGATTTAAACCTTTTTTAACTTAAAAAAGTGAAGTGAGTGGAGTGAGAGGAGTGAGAGGAAGTGAGTGGAGTGAGTTGAGTGGAAGTGAGTGGAAGTGAGTTGAGTGGAAGTGAGCAAAAGTGAGTGGAAGCGAGTGGAACTGAGTGGAAGTGAGTGGAAGTGAGTGGAAGTGAGTGGAAGTGAGTGGAAGTGAGTGGAAGTGAGTGGAAGTGAGTGGAAGTGAGTGGGAGTGAGTGGGAGTGAGTGGGAGTGAGTGGAAGTGAGTGGAAGTGAGTGGAAGTGAGTGGAAGTGAGTGGAAGTGAGTGGAAGTGAGTGGGAGTGAGTTGAAGTGGGTGAGACTGAGGGAGTAGAGACTGGAAGTGAGTGGAAGTGAGTTGAATTGGGTGAGAGTGAGTGGAGTAGTGAGTGGACATGCGTGGAAGTGGGTGAAACTGAGTTAAAGTGAGTGGGGTAGTGAGTGGAAGTGAGTGGAAGTGAGTGGAAGTGAGTGGAAGTGAGTGGAAGTGAGTGGAAGAAGTGAGTGGACATGCGTGGAAGCGGGTGAAACTGAGTTAAGGTGAGTGGAGTAGTGAGTGGAAGTGAGTGGAAGTGAGTGGAAGTGAGTGGTGTGAGTGAAAGTTGGTGAAAGTGAGTGAAAGTGAGTGGAAATGAGTGGAAATGAGTGGAAATGAGTGGAAATGAGTGGAAGTAGGTGGAGTAGTGAGTGGAAGTGAGTTGAAGTGGGTGAGAGTGAGTGGAGTAGTGAGTGGAAGTGAGTTGGAGTGAGCGAAGGTGAGTGGAGTGAGTGGAAGTGAGTAGAAGTGAGAGGAAGTGAGTGGAGTGAGTGGAAGTGAGTGGAAGTGAGCAAAAGTGAGTGGAAGCGATTGGAAGTGAGTGGAAGTGAGTGGAAATGAGTGGAAGTGAGTGGAAATGAGTGGAAGTGAGTGGAAATGAGTTGAAGTGAGTGGTGGAAGTGGAATTGAGTGGAAGTGAGTTGAAGTGGGTGAGAGTGAGTGGAGTAGTGAGTGGAAGTGAGTGGAATGTGAGTGGAGGTGAGTGGAGTAGTGAGTGGAAGTGAGTGGAAGTGAGCAAAAGTGAGTGGAAGCGAGTGGAACTGAGTGTAAGTGAGTGGAAGTGAGTGGAAGTGAGCGGAAGTGAGTGGAAGTGAGTGGAAGTGAGAGGAAGTGAGAGGAAGTGAGTGGGAGTGAGTGGAAGTGAGTGGAAGTGAGTGGAAGTGAGTGGAAGTGAGTGGAAGTGAGTGGAAGTGAGTGGAAGTGAGTGGAAGTGAGTGGAAGTGAGTGGAAGAGAGTGGAAGTGAGTGGAAGTGAGTGGAAGTGAGTGGAAGTGAGTGGATGTGAGTGGAAGTGAGTGGAAGTGAGCGAAAGTGAGTGGAAGCGAGCGAAAGTGTGTGGAGTGAGTGGAAGTGAGTGGAAGTTAGTGGAAGTGAGTTGGAGTGAGAGGAAGTGAGTGGAGTGAGTTGAGTGTAAGTGAGTGGAAGTGAGCAAAAGTGAGTGGAGGTGAGTGGAGTAGTGAGTGGAAGTGAGTGGAAGTGAGCAAAAGTGAGTGGAAGCGAGTGGAACTGAGTGTAAGTGAGTGGAAGTGAGTGGAAGTGAGTGGAAGTGAGTGGAAGTGAGTGGAAGTGAGAGGAAGTGAGAGGAAGTGAGTGGGAGTGAGTGGAAGTGAGCAAAAGTGAGTGGAAGCGAGTGGAACTGAGTGGAAGTGAGTGGAAGTGAGTGGAAGGGAGTGGAAGTGAGTGGAAGTGAGTGGAAGTGAGTGGAAGTGAGTGGAAGTGAGTGGAAGTGAGTGGAAGTGAGTGGAAGTGAGTGGAAGTGAGTGGAAGTGAGCGAAAGTGAGTGGAAGCGAGCGAAAGTGTGTGGAAGTGAGTGGAAGTGAGTGGAAGTGAGTGGAAGTGAGTGGAAGTGAGTGGAAGTGAGTGGAAGTGAGTGGAAGTGAGTGGAAGTGAGTGGAAGTGAGTGGAAGTGAGTGGAAGTGAGTGGAAGTGAGTGGAAGTGAGCGAAAGTGAGTGGAAGCGAGCGAAAGTGTGTGGAGTGAGTGGAAGTGAGTGGAAGTTAGTGGAAGTGAGTTGGAGTGAGAGGAAGTGAGTGGAGTGAGTTGAGTGTAAGTGAGTGGAAGTGAGCAAAAGTGAGTGGAAGCGAGTGGAACTGAGTGGAAGTGAGTGGAAGTGAGTGGAAGGGAGTGGAAGTGAGTGGAAGTGAGTGGAAGTGAGTGGAAGTGAGTGGAAGTGAGTGGAAGTAAGTGGAAATGAGTGGAGGTGAGTGGAGTGAGTGGAAGTAAGTGGAAGTGAGTGGAAGTGAGTGGAAGTGAGTGGAAGTGAGTGGAAGTGAGTGGAAGTGAGTGGAAGTGAGTGGAAGTGAGTGGAAGTGAGTGGAAGTGAGTGGAAGTGAGTGGAAGTGAGTGGAAGTGAGTGGAAGTGAATGGAAGTGGGTGGAAGTGAGCAAAAGTGAGTGGAAGCGTGTGGAGGTGAGTGGAGGTGAGTGGAAGTGAGTGGAAATGAGTGGGAGTGAGTGGAAATAAGTTGAAGTGAGTGGTGGGAGTGGAAGTGAGTGGAAGTGAGTTTAAGTGGATGAGACTGAGTGGAGTAGTGACTGGAAGTGAGTTGAAGTGGGTGAGAGTGAGTGGAGTACTGAGTGGAAGTGAGTGAAGTGTGTGGAAGTGAGTGGAAGTGAGTGGAAGTGAGTGGAAGTGAGTGGAAGTGAGTGGACGTGAGTGGAAGTGAGTGGAAGTGAGTGGGAGTGAGTGGAAGTGAGTGGAAGTGTGTGGAAGTGAGTGGAAGTGAGTGGAAGTGAGTGGAAGTGAGTGGAAGTGAGTGGAAGTGAGTGGAAGTGCGTGGAAGTGGGTGAAACTGAGTTAAAGTGAGTGGAGTAGTTAGTGGAACTGAGTGCAAGTGGGTGGAGCGTGTGGAAGTGAGTGGAAGTGAGTGGAAGTGAGTGGAGTGAGTGGAAGTGAGTGGCAGTGAGTGGAAGTGAGTGAAAGTTAGTGGAAATGAGTGGGAGTGAGTGGAAATGAGTGGAAGTGAGTTGGAGTGAGCGAAGATGAGTGGACTGAGTGGAAGTGAGTGGAAGTGAGTAGATGTGAGAAGAAGTGAGTGGAGTGAGTGGAAGTGAATGGAAGGGAGTGGAAGTGAGTGGTGGGAGTGGAAGTGAGTGGAAGTGAGTGGAAGTGAATGGAAGGGAGTGGAAGTGAGAGGAAGCGAGTGGAAGTGAGTGGAAGTGAGTGGAAGTGAGCAAAAGTGAGTGGAAGCGAGTGGAAGTGAGTGGAAGTGAGTGGAATTGAGTGGAATTGAGTGGAACTGAGTGGAAGTGAGTGGAAGTGAGTGGACGTGAGTGGAGTGAGTGGAATTGAGTGGAAGTGAGTGGAAGTGAGTGGAAGTTAGTGGAAGTGAGTGGAAGTAAGTGGAATGTGAGTGGAAGTTAGTGGAGTGGAGTGAGTGGAAGTGAGTGGAAGTGAGTGGAGTGAGTGGAAGTGAGTGAAAGTGAGTGGAAGTTAGTGGAAATGAGTGGGAGTGAGTGGAAATGAGTGGAAGTGAGTTGGAGTGAGCGAAGATGAGTGGACTGAGTGGAAGTGAGTGGAAGTGAGTGGAAGTGAGTGGAAGTGAGTAGATGTGAGAAGAAGTGAGTGAAGTGAGTGGAAGTGAATGGAAGTGGGTGGAAGTGAGCAAAAGTGAGTGGAAGTGAGTGGTGGGAGTGGAGTGAGTGGAAGTGAGTAGAAGTGAGAGGAAGTGAGTGAAGTGAGTGGAAGTGAATGGAAGTGAGCAAAAGTGAGTGGAAGCGAGTGGAAGCGAGTGGAAGTGAGTGGAAGTGAGTGGAAGTGAGTGGAATTGAGTGGAAGTGAGTGGAAGTGAGTGGACGTGAGTGGAGTGAGTGGAATTGAGTGGAAGTGAGTGGAAGTGAGTGGAAGTTAGTGGAAGTGAGTGGAAGTAAGTGGAATGTGAGTAGAAGTTAGTGGAGTAGTGAAGTGAGTGGAAGTGAGTGGAAGTGAGTGGTGTGAGTGAAAGTTGGTGAAAGTGAGTAAAAGTGAGTGGAAATGAGTGGAAATGAGTGGAAGTGGGTGGAGTAGTGAGTGGAAGTGAGTTGAAGTGGGTGAGAGTGAGTGGAGTAGTGAGTGGAAGTGAGTGCAATGTGAGTGGAAGTGAGTGGAGTAGTGAGTGGAAGTGAGTGGAATGAACTCTTTTTTGCTCTCTGGGGCTTAGACAAAGAGAAACTCTATTTAAACTTTTTATAACTTAAAAAATTAATATAATTAATACAAAATTGAAATTTTTCATTTTTTTTAGAAAATACGAATTTTTGGACGGTAATTTATCAATTGCAGTTCTTTTTCGCTCTTCGGGGCTTAGTTAAGCAGAAAACTCTATTAAAACTTTTTATAACTTAAAAAAATAATTATAAAAAATTAAAATTTTTCAAATTTTTTAGAAGATACGAATTGTTGGTTCATAATATATCAAATTAAGCTATTTTTTCGCTTTCCGGGGCTTAGATAAGGATAAAACTCGATTTAAACCTTTTTTAACTTAAAAAAGTGAAGTGAGTGGAGTGAGAGGAGTGAGAGGAAGTGAGTGGAGTGAGTTGAGTGGAAGTGAGTGGAAGTGAGTTGAGTGGAAGTGAGCAAAAGTGAGTGGAAGCGAGTGGAACTGAGTGGAAGTGAGTGGAAGTGAGTGGAAGTGAGTGGAAGTGAGTGGAAGTGAGTGGAAGTGAGTGGAAGTGAGTGGAAGTGAGTGGAAGTGAGTGGGAGTGAGTGGGAGTGAGTGGGAGTGAGTGGAAGTGAGTGGAAGTGAGTGGAAGTGAGTGGAAGTGAGTGGAAGTGAGTGGAAGTGAGTGGGAGTGAGTTGAAGTGGGTGAGACTGAGGGAGTAGAGACTGGAAGTGAGTGGAAGTGAGTTGAATTGGGTGAGAGTGAGTGGAGTAGTGAGTGGACATGCGTGGAAGTGGGTGAAACTGAGTTAAAGTGAGTGGGGTAGTGAGTGGAAGTGAGTGGAAGTGAGTGGAAGTGAGTGGAAGTGAGTGGAAGTGAGTGGAAGAAGTGAGTGGACATGCGTGGAAGCGGGTGAAACTGAGTTAAGGTGAGTGGAGTAGTGAGTGGAAGTGAGTGGAAGTGAGTGGAAGTGAGTGGTGTGAGTGAAAGTTGGTGAAAGTGAGTGAAAGTGAGTGGAAATGAGTGGAAATGAGTGGAAATGAGTGGAAATGAGTGGAAATGAGTGGAAGTAGGTGGAGTAGTGAGTGGAAGTGAGTTGAAGTGGGTGAGAGTGAGTGGAGTAGTGAGTGGAAGTGAGTTGGAGTGAGCGAAGGTGAGTGGAGTGAGTGGAAGTGAGTAGAAGTGAGAGGAAGTGAGTGGAGTGAGTGGAAGTGAGTGGAAGTGAGCAAAAGTGAGTGGAAGCGATTGGAAGTGAGTGGAAGTGAGTGGAAATGAGTGGAAGTGAGTGGAAATGAGTGGAAGTGAGTGGAAATGAGTTGAAGTGAGTGGTGGAAGTGGAATTGAGTGGAAGTGAGTTGAAGTGGGTGAGAGTGAGTGGAGTAGTGAGTGGAAGTGAGTGGAATGTGAGTGGAAGTGAGTGGAGTAGTGAGTGGAAGTGAGTGGAAGTGAGCAAAAGTGAGTGGAAGCGAGTGGAACTGAGTGTAAGTGAGTGGAAGTGAGTGGAAGTGAGTGGAAGTGAGTGGAAGTGAGTGGAAGTGAGAGGAAGTGAGAGGAAGTGAGTGGGAGTGAGTGGAAGTGAGTGGAAGTGAGTGGAAGTGAGTGGAAGTGAGTGGAAGTGAGTGGAAGTGAGTGGAAGTGAGTGGAAGTGAGTGGAAGTGAGTGGAAGAGAGTGGAAGTGAGTGGAAGTGAGTGGAAGTGAGTGGAAGTGAGTGGAAGTGAGTGGAAGTGAGTGGAAGTGAGCGAAAGTGAGTGGAAGCGAGCGAAAGTGTGTGGAGTGAGTGGAAGTGAGTGGAAGTTAGTGGAAGTGAGTTGGAGTGAGAGGAAGTGAGTGGAGTGAGTTGAGTGTAAGTGAGTGGAAGTGAGCAAAAGTGAGTGGAAGCGAGTGGAACTGAGTGGAAGTGAGTGGAAGTGAGTGGAAGGGAGTGGAAGTGAGTGGAAGTGAGTGGAAGTGAGTGGAAGTGAGTGGAAGTGAGTGGAAGTGAGTGGAAGTGAGTGGAAGTGAGTGGAAGTGAGTGGAAGTGAGTGGAAGTGAGTGGAAGTGAGTGGAAGTGAGCGAAAGTGAGTGGAAGCGAGCGAAAGTGTGTGGAAGTGAGTGGAAGTGAGTGGAAGTGAGTGGAAGTGAGTGGAAGTGAGTGGAAGTGAGTGGAAGTGAGTGGAAGTGAGTGGAAGTGAGTGGAAGTGAGCGAAAGTGAGTGGAAGCGAGCGAAAGTGTGTGGAGTGAGTGGAAGTGAGTGGAAGTTAGTGGAAGTGAGTTGGAGTGAGAGGAAGTGAGTGGAGTGAGTTGAGTGTAAGTGAGTGGAAGTGAGCAAAAGTGAGTGGAAGCGAGTGGAACTGAGTGGAAGTGAGTGGAAGTGAGTGGAAGGGAGTGGAAGTGAGTGGAAGTGAGTGGAAGTGAGTGGAAGTGAGTGGAAGTGAGTGGAAGTGAGTGGAAGTAAGTGGAAATGAGTGGAGGTGAGTGGAGTGAGTGGAAGTAAGTGGAAGTGAGTGGAAGTGAGTGGAAGTGAGTGGAAGTGAGTGGAAGTGAGTGGAAGTGAGTGGAAGTGAGTGGAAGTGAGTGGAAGTGAGTGGAAGTGAGTGGAAGTGAGTGGAAGTGAGTGGAAGTGAGTGGAAGTGAGTGGAAGTGAATGGAAGTGGGTGGAAGTGAGCAAAAGTGAGTGGAAGCGTGTGGAGGTGAGTGGAGGTGAGTGGAAGTGAGTGGAAATGAGTGGGAGTGAGTGGAAATAAGTTGAAGTGAGTGGTGGGAGTGGAAGTGAGTGGAAGTGAGTTTAAGTGGATGAGACTGAGTGGAGTAGTGACTGGAAGTGAGTTGAAGTGGGTGAGAGTGAGTGGAGTACTGAGTGGAAGTGTGTGGAAGTGAGTGGAAGTGAGTGGAAGTGAGTGGAAGTGAGTGGAAGTGAGTGGAAGTGAGTGGACGTGAGTGGAAGTGAGTGGAAGTGAGTGGGAGTGAGTGGAAGTGAGTGGAAGTGTGTGGAAGTGAGTGGAAGTGAGTGGAAGTGAGTGGAAGTGAGTGGAAGTGAGTGGAAGTGCGTGGAAGTGGGTGAAACTGAGTTAAAGTGAGTGGAGTAGTTAGTGGAACTGAGTGCAAGTGGGTGGAGCGTGTGGAAGTGAGTGGAAGTGAGTGGAAGTGAGTGGAGTGAGTGGAAGTGAGTGGCAGTGAGTGGAAGTGAGTGAAAGTTAGTGGAAATGAGTGGGAGTGAGTGGAAATGAGTGGAAGTGAGTTGGAGTGAGCGAAGATGAGTGGACTGAGTGGAAGTGAGTGGAAGTGAGTAGATGTGAGAAGAAGTGAGTGGAGTGAGTGGAAGTGAATGGAAGGGAGTGGAAGTGAGTGGTGGGAGTGGAAGTGAGTGGAAGTGAGTGGAAGTGAGTGGAAGTGAATGGAAGGGAGTGGAAGTGAGAGGAAGCGAGTGGAAGTGAGTGGAAGTGAGTGGAAGTGAGCAAAAGTGAGTGGAAGCGAGTGGAAGTGAGTGGAAGTGAGTGGAATTGAGTGGAATTGAGTGGAACTGAGTGGAAGTGAGTGGAAGTGAGTGGACGTGAGTGGAGTGAGTGGAATTGAGTGGAAGTGAGTGGAAGTGAGTGGAAGTTAGTGGAAGTGAGTGGAAGTGAGTGGAGTGAGTGGAAGTGAGTGAAAGTGAGTGGAAGTTAGTGGAAATGAGTGGGAGTGAGTGGAAATGAGTGGAAGTGAGTTGGAGTGAGCAAAGATGAGTGGACTGAGTGGAAGTGAGTGGAAGTGAGTGGAAGTGAGTGGAAGTGAGTAGATGTGAGAAGAAGTGAGTGAAGTGAGTGGAAGTGAATGGAAGTGGGTGGAAGTGAGCAAAAGTGAGTGGAAGTGAGTGGTGGGAGTGGAGTGAGTGGAAGTGAGTAGAAGTGAGAGGAAGTGAGTGAAGTGAGTGGAAGTGAATGGAAGTGAGCAAAAGTGAGTGGAAGCGAGTGGAAGCGAGTGGAAGTGAGTGGAAGTGAGTGGAAGTGAGTGGAATTGAGTGGAAGTGAGTGGAAGTGAGTGGACGTGAGTGGAGTGAGTGGAATTGAGTGGAAGTGAGTGGAAGTGAGTGGAAGTTAGTGGAAGTGAGTGGAAGTAAGTGGAATGTGAGTAGAAGTTAGTGGAGTAGTGAAGTGAGTGGAAGTGAGTGGAAGTGAGTGGTGTGAGTGAAAGTTGGTGAAAGTGAGTAAAAGTGAGTGGAAATGAGTGGAAATGAGTGGAAGTGGGTGGAGTAGTGAGTGGAAGTGAGTTGAAGTGGGTGAGAGTGAGTGGAGTAGTGAGTGGAAGTGAGTTGGAGTGAGCGAAGGTGAGTGGAGTGAGTGGAAGTGAGTAGAAGTGAGAGGAAGTGAGTGGAGTGAGTGGAAGTGAGCAAAAGTGAGTGGAAGCGATTGGAAGTGAGTGGAAGTGAGTGGAAATGAGTGGAAGTGAGTGGAAATGAGTGGAAGTGAGTGGAAACGAGTTGAAGTGAGTGGTGGAAGTGGAATTGAGTGGAAGTGAGTTGAAGTGGGTGAGAGTGAGTGGAGTAGTGGGTGGAAGTGAGTGGAATGTGAGTGGAAGTGAGTGGAGAAGTGAGTGGAAGTGAGTGGAATGAACTCTTTTTTGCTCTCTGGGGCTTAGACAAAGAGAAACTCTATTTAAACTTTTTATAACTTAAAAAATTAATATAATTAATACAAAATTGAAATTTTTCATTTTTTTTAGAAAATACGAATTTTTGGACGGTAATTTATCAAATGCAGTTCTTTTTCGCTCTTCGGGGCTTAGTTAAGCAGAAAACTCTATTAAAACTTTTTTTAACTTAAAAAACTTAAATTTTCCAATTTTTTTAGAAAATACGAATTTTTGGACCATAATTTATCAAATGCAACTCTTTTTCGCTCTTCGGGGCTTATTTAAGCAGAAAACTCTATTAAAACTTTTTATAACTTAAAAAAAATAATTAATACAAAATTAAAATTTTTCAAATTTTTTAGAAGATACGAATTGTTGGTTCATATATATCAAATTAAGCTATTTTTTCTTTCCGCTTTCCGGGGCTTAGATAAGGATAAAACTCGAGTTAAACCTTGTATAACTTAAAAATGAACAAATAACACAGTCATTACATTTTTTAGAAAATACGAAGTTTTGGTTGATAATATATCAAATCAAGCTCTTTCTAGCTCTCCGGGGCTTAGTTAAGGAGAAACTCTATTTAAACTTTTTATAACTTAAAAAAGTGAAGTGAGTGGAAGTGAGTGGAGTGAGAGGAAGTGAGTGGAGTGAGAGGAAGTGAGTGGAGTGCGTTGAGTGGAAGTGAGTGGAAGTGAGCAAAAGTGAGTGGAAGCGAGTGGAACTGAGTGGAACTGAGTGGAAGTGAGTGGAAGTGAGTGGAAGTGAGTGGAAGTGAGCAAAAGTGAGTGGAAGCGAGTGGAACTGAGTGGATGTGAGTGGAAGGGAGTGGAAGTGAGTGGAAGTGAGTGGAAGTAAGTGGAAATGAGTGGAGGTGAGTGGAGTGAGTGGAAGTAAGTGGAAGTGAGTGGAAGTGAGTGGAAGTGAGTGGAAGTGAGTGGAAGTGAGTGGAAGTGAGTGGAAGTGAGTGGAAGTGAGTGGAAGTGAGTGGAAGTGAGTGGAAGTGAGTGGAAGTGAGTGGAAGTGAGTGGAAGTGAGTGGAAGTGAGTGGACGTGAGTGGACGTGAGTGGAAGTGAGTGGACGTGAGTGGACGTGAGTGGAAGTGAGTGGAAGTGAGTGGGAGTGAGTGGAAGTGAGTGGAAGTGAGTGGAAGTGAGTGGAAGTGAGTGGAAGTGAGTGGAAGTGAGTGGAAGTGAGTGGAAGTGAGTGGAAGTGAGTGGAAGTGCGTGGAAGTGAGTGGAAGTTAGTGGAAGTGAGTGGAAGTGGGTGAAACTGAGTTAAAGTGAGTGGGGTAGTTAGTGGAACTGAGTGCAAGTGGGTGGAGCGTGTGGAAGTGAGTGGAAGTGAGTGGAAGTGAGTGGAAGTGAGTGGAAGTGAGTGGAGTGAGTGGAAGTGAGTGGCAGTGAGTGGAGTGAGTGGAAGTGAGTGAAAGTGAGTGGAAGTGAGTGGAAGTGAATGGAAGTGGGTGGAAGTGAGCAAAAGTGAGTGGAAGCGTGTGGTGGTGAGTGGAGGTGAGTGGAAGTGAGTGGAAGTGAGTGGAGTGAGTGGAGTGAGTGGAGTGAGTGGAGTGAGTGGAGTGAGTGGAAGTGAGTGGAAGTGATTGGAAGTGAGTGGAAGTGAGTGGAAATGAGTGGGAGTGAGTGGAAGTGAGTTGGAGTGAGCGAAGGTGAGTGGAGTGAGTAGAAGTGAGTGGAAGTGAGTGGAAGTAAGTGGAAGTGAGTTGAATTGGTGAGAGTGAGTGGAGTAGTGAGTGGAAGTGAGTGGGAGTGAGTGGAAGTGAGTGGAAGTGAGTGGAAGTGAGTGGAAGTGAGTGGAAGTGAGTGGAAGTGAGTAGAAGTGAGTGGAAGTGAGTGGAAGTGCGTGGAAGTGGGTGAAACTGAGTTAAAGTGAGTGGAGTAGTTAGTGGAACTGAGTGCAAGTGGGTGGAGCGTGTGGAAGTGAGTGGAAGTGAGTGAAGGTGAGTGGAGTGAGTGGAAGTGAGTGGAAGTGAGTGGAAGTGAGTGGAAGTAAGTGGAAGTGAGTGGAAGTGAGTGGAGTGAGTGGAGTGAGTGGAGTGAGTGGAGTGAGTGGAAGTGAGTGGAAGTGAGTGGAAGTGAGTGGAAGTGAGTGGAAATGAGTGGGAGTGAGTGGAAGTGAGTTGGAGTGAGCGAAGGTGAGTGGAGTGAGTGGAAGTGAGTGGAAGTAAGTGGAAGTGAGTTGAATTGGGTGAGAGTGAGTGCAGTAGTGAGTGGAAGTGAGTGGGAGTGAGTGGAAGTGAGTGGGAGTGAGTGGAAGTGAGTGGAAGTGAGTGGAAGTGAGTGGAAGTGAGTGGAAGTGAGTGGAAGTGAGTAGAAGTGAGTGGAAGTGAGTGGAAGTGAGTGGAAGTGCGTGGAAGTGGGTGAAACTGAGTGAAAGTGAGTGGAAGTTAGTGGAAATGAGTGGGAGTGAGTGGAAATGAGTGGAAGTGAGTTGGAGTGAGCGAAGATGAGTGGACTGAGTGGAAGTGAGTGGAAGTGAGTAGATGTGAGAAGAAGTGAGTGGAGTGAGTGGAAGTGAATGGAAGTGGGTGGAAGTGAATGGAAGTGGGTGGAAGTGAGCAAAAGTGAGTGGTGGGAGTGGAAGTGAGTGGTGGGAGTGGAAGTGAGTGGAAGTGAGTGGAGTGAGTGGAAGTGAGTAGAAGTGAGAGGAAGTGAGTGAAGTGAGTGGAAGTGAATGGAAGTGGGTGGAAGTGAGCAAAAGTGAGTGGAAGCGAGTGGAAGTGAGTGGAAGTGAGTGGAATTGAGTGGAATTGAGTGGAAGTGAGTGGAAGTGAGTGGACGTGAGTGGAGTGAGTGGAATTGAGTGGAAGTGAGTGGAAGTGAGTGGAAGTTAGTGGAAGTGAGTGGAATGTGAGTGGAAGTTAGTGGAAATGAGTGGGAGTGAGTGGAAATGAGTGGAAGTGAGTTGGAGTGAGCGAAGATGAGTGGAAGTGAGTAGATGTGAGAAGAAGTGAGTGAAGTGAGTGGAAGTGAATGGAAGTGGGTCGAAGTGAGCAAAAGTGAGTGGAAGTGAGTGGTGGGAGTGAAAGTGAGTGGAAGTGAGTGGAGTGAGTGGAAGTGAGTAGAAGTGAGAGGAAGTGAGTGAAGTGAGTGGAAGTGAATGGAAGTGGGTGGAAGTGAGCAAAAGTGAGTGGAAGTGAGTGGACGTGAGCGGAGTGAGTGGAATTGAGTGGAAGTGAGTGGAAGTGAGTGGAAGTTAGTGGAAGTGAGTGGAAGTAAGTGGAATGTGAGTGGAAGTTAGTGGAGTAGTGAGTGGAATGAAGCTCTTTTTTGCTCTCCGGGGCTTAGTTAAGCAGAAACCTCTATTTAAACTTTTTATAACTTATACAAAAAACATAATTAATACAAAACTTAAATTTTTCAAATTTTTTAGAAAATACGAATTCTTGATCGATAATATATCAAATTAAGTTAATTTTTCGCTCTCCGGGGCTTAGATAAGGAGAAAACTCGATTTAAACTTTTTATAACTTAAAAAAGTGAAGTGAGTGGAGTGAGAGGAAGTGATTGGAGTTGAGTGGAAGTGAGTGAAGGTGAGTGGAAGTGAGTGGAAGTGAGTGGAAGTGAGTGGAGTGAGTGGAGTGAGTGGAGTGAGTGGAGTGAGTGGAGTGAGTGGAAGTGAGTGGAAGTGAGTGGAAGTGAGTGGAAGTGATTGGAAGTGAGTGGAAGTGAGTGGAAGTGAGTGGAGTGAGTGGAGTGAGTGGAAGTGAGTGGAGTGAGTGGAAGTGAGTGGAAATGAGTGGGAGTGAGTGGAAGTGAGTGGAGTGAGTGGAGTGAGTGGAAGTGAGTGGAAGTGAGTGGAAGTGAGTGGAGTGAGTGGAGTGAGTGGAGTGAGTGGAGTGAGTGGAGTGAGTGGAGTGAGTGGAAGTGAGTGGAAGTGAGTGGAAGTGAGTGGAGTGAGTGGAGTGAGTGGAGTGAGTGGAGTGAGTGGAGTGAGTGGAAGTGAGTGGAAGTGAGTGGAAGTGAGTGGAAGTGATTGGAAGTGAGTGGAAGTGAGTGGAAGTCAGTGGAAGTGACTGGAGTGAGTGGAAGTGAGTGAAAGTGAGTGGAAGTGAGGGGAAATGAGTGGGAGTGAGTGGAAGTGAGTTGGAGTGAGCGAAGGTGAGTGGAGTGAGTGGAAGTGATTGGAAGTGAGTGGAAGTGAGTGGAAGTAAGTGGAAGTAAGTGGAAGTGAGTGGAAGTGAGTGGAAGTGAGTGGAGTGAGTGGAGTGAGTGGAGTGAGTGGAGTGAGTGGAGTGAGTGGAAGTGAGTGGAAGTGAGTGGAAGTGAGTGGAAGTGATTGGAAGTGAGTGGAAGTGAGTGGAAGTGAGTGGAGTGAGTGGAAGCTAGTAGAAGTGAACAAAAGTGAGTGGAAGCGAGTGGAAGTGAGTGGAAGTGAGTTGAAGTGAGTGGTGGGAGTGGAAGTGAGTGGAAGTGAGTTGAAGTGGGTGAGAGTGAGTGGAGTAGTGAGTGGCAGTGAGTTGAAGTGGGTGAGAGTGAGTGGAGTAGTGTGTGGAAGTGAGTGGAAGTGAGTGGTGAGAGGAAGTGAGTGGAGTGAGTGGAAGTGAGCAAAAGTGAGTGGAAGCGATTGGAAGTGAGTGGAAGTGAGTGGAAATGAGTGGAAATGAGTGGAAATGAGTGGAAGTGAGTGGAAATGAGTTGAAGTAAGTGGTGGAAGTGGAATTGAGTGGAAGTGAGTTGAAGTGGGTGAGAGTGAGTGGAGTAGTGAGTGGAAGTGAGTGGAATGTGAGTGGAAGTGAGTGGAGTAGTGAGTGGAAGGGAGTGGAATGAACTCTTTTTTGCTCTCTGGGGCTTAGAGGAGTGAGTGGAAGTGAGTGGAAGTGAGTGGAGTGAGTGGAAGTGAGTGAAAGTGAGCGGAAGTGAGTGGAAGCGAGGGGAACTGAGTGGAAGTGAGTGGAAGGGAGTGGAAGTGAGTGGAAGTGAGTGGAAGTGAGTGGAAGTGAGTGGAAGTGAGTGGAAGTGAATGGAAGTGAGTGGAGTGGGTGGAGTGAGTGGAAGTGAGTGGAAGTGACTGGAGTGAGTGGAAGTGAGTGGAAGTGACTGGAGTGAGTGGAAGTGAGTGAAAGTGAGTGGAAGTGAGTGGAAATGAGTGGGAGTGAGTGGAAGTGAGTTGGAGTGAGCGAAGGTGAGTGGAGTGAGTGGAAGTGAGTGGAAGTGAGTGGAAGTAAGTGGAAGTGAGTGGAAGTGAGTGGAAGTGAGTGGAGTGAGTGGAGTGAGTGGAGTGAGTGGAGTGAGTGGAAGTGAGTGGAAGTGAGTGGAAGTGAGTGGAAGTGAGTGGAAGTGAGTGGAAGTGAGTGGAAGTGAGTGGAAGTGAGTGGAAGTGAGTGGAAATGAGTGGAAGTGAGTTGGAGTGAGCGAAGGTGAGTGGAGTGAGTGGAAGTGAGTGGAAGTAAGTGGAAGTGAGTTGAATTGGGTGAGAGTGAGTGGAGTAGTGAGTGGAAGTGAGTGGACATGCGTGGAAGTGGGTGAAACTGAGTTAAAGTGAGTGGAGTAGTGAGTGGAACTGAGTGGAAGTGAGTGGAAGTGAGTGGAAGTGAGTGGAAGTGAGTGGAAGTGTGTGGAAGTGAGTGGAAGTGAGTGGAAGTGAGTGGAAATGAGTGGAAGTGAGTGGAAGTGAGTGGAAGTGAGTGGAAGTGAGTGGAAGTGAGTGGAAGTGAGTGGAAGTGAGTGGAAGTGAGTGGAAGTGAGTGGAAGTGAGTGGAAGTGAGTGGAAGTGAGTGGAAGTGAGTGGTGTGAGTGAAAGTGAGTGAAAGTGAGTGAAAGTGAGTGAAAATGAGTGGTAATGAGTGGAAATGAGTGGAAGTGGGTGGAGTAGTGAGTGGAAGTGAGTTGAAGTGGGTGAGAGTGAGTGGAGTAGTGAGTGGAAGTGAGTTGGAGTGAGCGAAGGTGAGTGGAGTGAGTGGAAGTGAGTGGAAGTGAGTAGAAGTGAGAGGAAGTGAGTGGAGTGAGTGGAAGTGAGTGGAAGTGAGCAAAAGTGAGTGGAAGCGATTGGAAGTGAGTGGAAGTGAGTGGAAATGAGTGGAAGTGAGTGGAAATGAGTGGAAGTGAGTGGAAATGAGTTGAAGTGAGTGGTGGAAGTGGAATTGAGTGGAAGTGAGTTGAAGTGGGTGAGAGTGAGTGGAGTAGTGAGTGGAAGTGAGTGGAATATGAGTGGAAGTGAGTGGAGTAGTGAGTGGAAGTGAGTGGAATGAACTCTTTTTTGCTCTCTGGGGCTTAGACAAAGAGAAACTCTATTTAAACTTTTTATAACTTAAAAAATTAATATAATTAATACAAAATTGAAATTTTTCATTTTTTTAGAAAATACGAATTTTTGGACGGTAATTTATCAAATGCAGTTCTTTTTCGCTCTTCGGGGCTTAGTTAAGCAGAAAACTCTATTTAAACTTTTTACAACTTAAACAAAAAACATAATTAATACAAAATTTAAATTTTTCAATTTTTTTAGAAAATACGAATTTTTGGACCATAATTTATCAAATGCAACTCTTTTTCGCTCTTCGGGGCTTAGTTAAGCAGAAAACTCTATTAAAACTTTTTATAACTTAAAAAAAATAATTAATAAAAAATTAAAATTTTTCAAATTTTTTAGAAGATACGAATTGTTGGTTCATAATATATCAAATTAAGGAAGTGAGTGGAAATGAGTGGAAGTGAGTGGAAATGAGTGGAAGTGAGTGGAAATGAGTGGAAGTGAGTGGAAATGAGTTGAAGTGAGTGGTGGAAGTGGAATTGAGTGGAAGTGAGTTGAAGTGGGTGAGAGTGAGTGGAGTAGTGAGTGGAAGTGAGTGGAATGTGAGTGGAAGTGAGTGGAGTAGTGAGTGGAAGTGAGTGGAATGAACTCTTTTTTGCTCTCTGGGGCTTAGACAAAGAGAAACTCTATTTAAACTTTTTATAACTTAAAAAATTAATATAATTAATACAAAATTGAAATTTTTCATTTTTTTTAGAAAATACGAATTTTTGGACGGTATTTATCAAATGCAGTTCTTTTTCGCTCTTCGGGGCTTAGTTAAGCAGAAAACTCTATTAAAACTTTTTATAACTTAAAAAAATAATTATAAAAAATTAAAATTTTTCAAATTTTTTAGAAGATACGAATTATTGGTTCATAATATATCAAATTAAGCTATTTTTTCGCTTTCCGGGGCTTAGATAAGGATAAAACTCGATTTAAACCTTTTTTAACTTAAAAAAGTGAAGTGAGTGGAGTGAGAGGAGTGAGAGGAAGTGAGTGGAGTGAGTTGAGTGGAAGTGAGTGGAAGTGAGTTGAGTGGAAGTGAGCAAAAGTGAGTGGAAGCGAGTGGAACTGAGTGGAAGTGAGTGGAAGTGAGTGGAAGTGAGTGGAAGTGAGTGGAAGTGAGTGGAAGTGAGTGGAAGTGAGTGGAAGTGAGTGGAAGTGAGTGGAAGTGAGTGGGAGTGAGTGGGAGTGAGTGGGAGTGAGTGGGAGTGAGTGGGAGTGAGTGGGAGTGAGTGGAAGTGAGTGGAAGTGAGTGGAAGTGAGTGGAAGTGAGTGGAAGTGAGTGGAAGTGAGTGGAAGTGAGTGGAAGTGAGTGGAAGTGAGTGGAAGTGAGTGGAAGTGAGTGGAAGTGAGTGGAAGTGAGTGGAAGTGAGCGAAAGTGAGTGGAAGCGAGTGGAAGTGAGTGGAAGTGAGTGGAAGTGAGTGGAAGTGAGTGGAAGTTAGTGGAAGTGAGTGGAAGTGAGTGGAAGTGAGTGGAAGTGAGCGAAAGTGAGTGGAAGTGAGTGGAAGTGAGTGGAAGTGAGTGGAAGTGAGTGGAAGTGAGTGGAAGTGAGTGGAAGTGAGTGGAAGTGAGTGGAAGTGAGTGGAAGTGAGTGGAAGTGAGTGGAAGTGAGTGGAAGTGAGTGGAAGTGAGTGGAAGTGAGTGGAAGTGAGTGGAAGTGAGTGGAAGTGAGTGGAAGTGAGTGGAAGTGAGTGGAAGTGAGTGGAAGTGAGTGGAAGTGAGTGGAAGTGAGTGGAAGTGAGTGGAAGTGAGTGGAGTGAGTTGAGTGGAAGTGAGTGGAAGTGAGCAAAAGTGAGTAGAAGCGAGTGGAACTGAGTGGAAGTGAGTGGAAGTGAGTGGAAGTGAGTGGAAGTGAGTGGAAGTGAGTGGAAGTGAGTGGAAGTGAGTGGAAGTGAGTGGAAGTGAGCGAAAGTGAGTGGAAGCGAGCGAAAGTGTGTGGAGTGAGTGGAAGTGAGTGGAAGTTAGTGGAAGTGAGTGGAAGTGAGTGGAAGTGAGTGGAAGTGAGTGGAAGTGAGCGAAAGTGAGTGGAAGCGAGCGAAAGTGTGTGGAGTGAGTGGAAGTGAGTGGAAGTTAGTGGAAGTGAGTTGTAGTGAGAGGAAGTGAGTGGAGTGAGTTGAGTGGAAGTGAGTGGAAGTGAGTGGAAGTGAGCAAAAGTGAGTGGAAGCGAGGGGAACTGAGTGGAAGTGAGTGGAAGGGAGTGGAAGTGAGTGGAAGTGAGTGGAAGTGAGTGGAAGTGAGTGGAAGTGAGTGGAAGTGAGTGGAAGTGAATGGAAGTTGGTGGAAGTGAGCAAAAGTGAGTGGAAGCGTGTGGAGGTGAGTGGAAGTGAGTGGAAATGAGTGGGAGTGAGTGGAAATAAGTTGAAGTGAGTGGTGGGAGTGGAAGTGAGTGGAAGTGAGTTTAAGTGGATGAGACTGAGTGGAGTAGTGACTGGAAGTGAGTTGAAGTGGGTGAGAGTGAGTGGAGTACTGAGTGGAAGTGAGTGAAGTGTGTGGAAGTGAGTGGAAGTGAGTGGAAGTGAGTGGAAGTGAGTGGAAGTGAGTGGAAGTGAGTGGAAGTGAGTGGAAGTGAGTGGAAGTGAGTGGAAGTGAGTAGAAGTGAGAGGAAGTGAGAGGAAGTGAGTGAAGTGAGTGGAAGTGAATGGAAGTGGGTGGAAGTGAGCAAAAGTGAGTGGAAGCGAGTGGAAGTGAGTGGAAGTGAGTGGAATTGAGTGGAAGTGAGTGGAAGTGAGTGGACGTGAGTGGAGTGAGTGGAATTGAGTGGAAGTGAGTGGAAGTGAGTGGAAGTTAGTGGAAGTGAGTGGAAGTAAGTGGAATGTGAGTGGAAGTTAGTGGAGTAGTGAAGTGAGTGGAAGTGAGTGGTGTGAGTGAAAGTTGGTGAAAGTGAGTGAAAGTGAGTGGAAATGAGTGGAAATGAGTGGAAATGAGTGGAAGTGAGTGGAGTAGTGAGTGGAAGTGAGTTGAAGTGGGTGAGAGTGAGTGGAGTAGTGAGTGGAAGTGAGTTGGAGTGAGCGAAGGTGAGTGGAGTGAGTGGAAGTGAGTAGAAGTGAGAGGAAGTGAGTGGAGTGAGTGGAAGTGAGCAAAAGTGAGTGGAAGCGATTGGAAGTGAGTGGAAGTGAGTGGAAATGAGTGGAAGTGAGTGGAAATGAGTGGAAGTGAGTGGAAATGAGTTGAAGTGAGTGGTGGAAGTGGAATTGAGTGGAAGTGAGTTGAAGTGGGTGAGAGTGAGTGGAGTAGTGAGTGGAAGTGAGTGCAATGTGAGTGGAAGTGAGTGGAGTAGTGAGTGGAAGTGAGTGGAATGAACTCTTTTTTGCTCTCTGGGGCTTAGACAAAGAGAAACTCTATTTAAACTTTTTATAACTTAAAAAATTAATATAATTAATACAAAATTAAAATTTTTCATTTTTTTAGAAAATACGAATTTTTGGACGGTAATTTATCAATTGCAGTTCTTTTTCGCTCTTCGGGGCTTAGTTAAGCAGAAAACTCTATTAAAACTTTTTATAACTTAAAAAAATAATTATAAAAAATTAAAATTTTTCAAATTTTTTAGAAGATACGAATTGTTGGTTCATAATATATCAAATTAAGCTATTTTTTCGCTTTCCGGGGCTTAGATAAGGATAAAACTCGATTTAAACCTTTTTTAACTTAAAAAAGTGAAGTGAGTGGAGTGAGAGGAGTGAGAGGAAGTGAGTGGAGTGAGTTGAGTGGAAGTGAGTGGAAGTGAGTTGAGTGGAAGTGAGCAAAAGTGAGTGGAAGCGAGTGGAACTGAGTGGAAGTGAGTGGAAGTGAGTGGAAGTGAGTGGAAGTGAGCGAAAGTGAGTGGAAGCGAGCGAAAGTGTGTGGAGTGAGTGGAAGTGAGTGGAAGTTAGTGGAAGTGAGTTGGAGTGAGAGGAAGTGAGTGGAGTGAGTTGAGTGGAAGTGAGTGGAAGCGAGTGGAACTGAGTGGAAGTGAGTGGAAGTGAGTGGAAGTGAGTGGAAGTGAGTGGAAGTGAATGGAAGTGGGTGGAAATGAGTGGGAGTGAGTGGAAATAAGTTGAAGTGAGTGGTGGGAGTGGAAGTGAGTTGAAGTGGGTGAGACTGAGTGGAGTAGTGAGTGGAAGTGAGTTGAAGTGGGTGAGAGTGAGTGGAGTACTAAGTGGAAGTGAGTTGGAGTGAGCGAAGGTGAGTGGAGTGAGTGGAAGTGAGTGGAAGTGAGTGGAAGTGAGTGGAAATGAGTGGGAGTGAGTGGGAGTGAGTGGAAATAAGTTGAAGTGAGTGGTGGGAGTGGAAGTGAGTGGAAGTGAGTGGAAGTGAGTTTAAGTGGATGAGACTGAGTGGAGTAGTGACTGAAAGTGAGTTGAAGTGAGTGGAAATGAGTGGAAGTGAGTGGAAATAAGTTGAAGTGAGTGGTGGGAGTGGAAGTGAGTTGAAGTGGGTGAGACTGAGTGGAGTAGTGACTGGAAGTGAGTGGAAGTGAGTGGAAGTGAGTTGAAGTGGGTGAGAGTGAGTGGAGTACTGAGTGGAAGTGAGTTGGAGTGAGCGAAGGTGAGTGGAGTGAGTGGAAGTGAGTGGAAGTGAGTTGAAGTGGGTGAGAGTGAGTGGAGTACTGAGTGGAAGTGAGTTGGAGTGAGCGAAGGTGAGTGGAGTGAGTGGAAGTGAGTGGAAGTGGGTGTAAGTGGGTGGAAGTGAGCAAAAGTGAGTGGAAGCGAGCGGAAGTGAGTGGAAGTGAGTGGAAATGAGTGGAAGTGAGTGGAAATGAGTGAAAGTGAGTGGAAATAAGTTGAAGTGAGTGGTGGGAGTGGAAGTGAGTTGAAGTGGGTGAAACTGAGGGAGTAGAGACTGGAAGTGAGTGGAAGTGAGTTGAATTGGGTGAGAGTGAGTGGAGTAGTGAGTGGAAGTGAGTTGGAGTGAGCGAAGGTGAGTGGAGTGAGTGGAAGTGAGTAGAAGTGAGAGGAAGTGAGTGGAGTGAGTGGAAGTGAGCAAAAGTGAGTGGAAGCGATTGGAAGTGAGTGGAAGTGAGTGGAAGTGAGTGGAAGTGAGTGGAAGTGAGTGGAAGTGAGTGGGAGTGAGTGGAAGTGAGTGGAAGTGAGTGGAAGTGAGTGGAAGTGAGTGGAAGTGAGTGGAAGTGAGTGGAAGTGAGTGGAAGTGAGTGGAAGTGAGTGGAAGTGAGCGAAAGTGAGTGGAAGCGAGCGAAAGTGTGTGGAGTGAGTGGAAGTGAGTGGAAGTTAGTGGAAGTGAGTTGTAGTGAGAGGAAGTGAGTGGAGTGAGTTGAGTGGAAGTGAGTGGAAGTGAGTGGAAGTGAGCAAAAGTGAGTGGAAGCGAGGGGAACTGAGTGGAAGTGAGTGGAAGTGAGTGGAAGTGAGTGGAAGTGAGTGGAAGTGAGTGGAAGTGAGTGGAAGTGAGTGGAAGTGAATGGAAGTTGGTGGAAGTGAGCAAAAGTGAGTGGAAGCGTGTGGAGGTGAGTGGAAGTGAGTGGAAATGAGTGGGAGTGAGTGGAAATAAGTTGAAGTGAGTGGTGGGAGTGGAAGTGAGTGGAAGTGAGTTTAAGTGGATGAGACTGAGTGGAGTAGTGACTGGAAGTGAGTTGAAGTGGGTGAGAGTGAGTGGAGTACTGAGTGGAAGTGAGTGAAGTGTGTGGAAGTGAGTGGAAGTGAGTGGAAGTGAGTGGAAGTGAGTGGAAGTGAGTGGAAGTGAGTGGAAGTGAGTGGAAGTGAGTGGAAGTGAGTAGAAGTGAGAGGAAGTGAGAGGAAGTGAGTGAAGTGAGTGGAAGTGAATGGAAGTGGGTGGAAGTGAGCAAAAGTGAGTGGAAGCGAGTGGAAGTGAGTGGAAGTGAGTGGAATTGAGTGGAAGTGAGTGGAAGTGAGTGGACGTGAGTGGAGTGAGTGGAATTGAATGGAAGTGAGTGGAAGTGAGTGGAAGTTAGTGGAAGTGAGTGGAAGTAAGTGGAATGTGAGTGGAAGTTAGTGGAGTAGTGAAGTGAGTGGAAGTGAGTGGTGTGAGTGAAAGTTGGTGAAAGTGAGTGAAAGTGAGTGGAAATGAGTGGAAATGAGTGGAAATGAGTGGAAGTGGGTGGAGTAGTGAGTGGAAGTGAGTTGAAGTGGGTGAGAGTGAGTGGAGTAGTGAGTGGAAGTGAGTTGGAGTGAGCGAAGGTGAGTGGAGTGAGTGGAAGTGAGTAGAAGTGAGAGGAAGTGAGTGGAGTGAGTGGAAGTGAGCAAAAGTGAGTAGAAGCGATTGGAAGTGAGTGGAAGTGAGTGGAAATGAGTGGAAGTGAGTGGAAATGAGTGGAAGTGAGTGGAAATGAGTTGAAGTGAGTGGTGGAAGTGGAATTGAGTGGAAGTGAGTTGAAGTGGGTGAGAGTGAGTGGAGTAGTGAGTGGAAGTGAGTGCAATGTGAGTGGAAGTGAGTGGAGTAGTGAGTGGAAGTGAGTGGAATGAACTCTTTTTTGCTCTCTGGGGCTTAGAGGAGTGAGTGGAGTGAGTGGAAGTGAGTGGAAGTGAGTGGAGTGAGTGGAAGTGAGTGAAAGTGAGCGGAAGTGAGTGAAAGTGAGCGGAAGTGAGTGGAAATGAGTGGAAGTGAGGGAAGTGAGTGGAAGTGAATGGAAGTGAGTGGAAGTGAATGGAAGTGAGTGGAGTGGGTGGAGTGAGTGGAAGTGAGTGGAAGTGACTGGAGTGAGTGGAAGTGAGTGGAAGTGAGTGGAAGTGAGTGGAAGTGACTGGAGTGAGTGGAAGTGAGTGAAAGTGAGTGGAAGTGAGTGGAAATGAGTGGGAGTGAGTGGAAGTGAGTTCGAGTGAGCGAAGGTGAGTGGAGTGAGTGGAAGTGAGTGGAAGTGAGTGGAAGTAAGTGGAAGTGAGTGGAAGTGAGTGGAAGTGAGTGGAGTGAGTGGAGTGAGTGGAGTGAGTGGAGTGAGTGGAGTGAGTGGAAGTGAGTGGAAGTGAGTGGAAGTGAGTGGAAGTGAGTGGAAGTGAGTGGAAGTGAGTGGAAGTGAGTGGAAATGAGTGGGACTGAGTGGAAGTGAGTTGGAGTGAGCGAAGGTGAGTGGAGTGAGTGGAAGTGAGTGGAAGTAAGTGGAAGTGAGTTGAATTGGGTGAGAGTGAGTGGAGTAGTGAGTGGAAGTGAGTGGACATGCGTGGAAGTGGGTGAAACTGAGTTAAAGTGAGTGGAGTAGTGAGTGGAACTGAGTGGAAGTGAGTGGAAGTGAGTGGAAGTGAGTGGAAGTGAGTGGAAGTGAGTGGAAGTGAGTGGAAGTGAGTGGAAGTGAGTGGAAGTGAGTGGAAGTGAGTGGAAGTGAGTCGAAGTGAGTGGAAGTGAGTGGAAGTGAGTGGAAGTGAGTGGAAGTGAGTGGAAGTGAGTGGAAGTGAGTGGAAGTGAGTGGAAATGAGTGGAAGTGAGTGGAAGTGAGTGAAGTGAGTGGAAGTGAGTGGAAGTAAGTGGAAGTGAGTGGTGTGAGTGAAAGTGAGTGAAAGTGAGTGAAAGTGAGTGAAAATGAGTGGTAATGAGTGGAAATGAGTGGAAGTGGGTGGAGTAGTGAGTGGAAGTGAGTTGAAGTGGGTGAGAGTGAGTGGAGTAGTGAGTGGAAGTGAGTTGGGTGGAAGTGAGTGGAGTGATTGGAAGTGAGTGGAAGTTAGTGGAATGTGAGTGGAAGTGAGTGGAAGTTGGTGGAGTAGTGAGGGGAAGTGAATCTCTTTTTTGCTCTCCGGGACTTAGTTAAGGAGAAAACTCTGTTCAAACCTTTTAGAACTTACAAATAAAAAATAATTAATACAAAATTTAAATTTTTCAAATTTTTTAGAAAATACGAATTGTTGGTTCATAATATATCAAATTAAGCTATTTTTTCGCTTTCCGGGGCTTAGAAAAGGATAAAACTCGATTTAAACCTTTTATAACTTAAAAATGAAAAAATAATACAGTCATTACATTTTTTAGAAAATACGAATTTTTGGTCGATAATATTTCAATGAAGCTCTTTTTTGCTCTCCGGGGCTTAGTTAAGGAGAAACTCTATTTAAACTTTTTATAACTTGAGTGGAAGTGCGTGGAAGTGAGTGGAAGTGAGTGGAAGTGCGTGGAAGTGAGTGGAAGTGAGTGTAAGTGAGTGGAAGTGAGTGTAAGTGAGTGGAAGTGAGTGGAAGTGAGTGGAAGTGAGTGGAAGTGAGTGGAAGTGAATAGAAGTGAGTGGAAGTGAATAGAAGTGAGAGGAAGTAAGTGGATGGAGTGAAAGTGAGTGGAAGTGGGTGGAAGTGAGCAAAAGTGAGTGGAAATGAGTGGAAGTTAGTGGAAATGAGTGGGAGTGAGTGGAAATGAGTTGAAGTGTGTGGTGGGAGTGGAAGTGAGTTGGTGGGTGAGAGTGAGTGGAGTAGTGAGTGGAAGTGAGTTGAAGTGGGTTGAAGTGGGAGAGAGTGAGTGGAGTAGTGAGTGGAAGTGAGTGGAAGTGTGTGGAAGTGGGTGAAACTAAATTAAAGTGAGTGGAGTAGTTAGTGGAACTGTGTGCAAGTGGGTGGAGCGTGTGGAAGTGAGTGGAAGTGAGTGGAAGTGAGTGGAAGTGAGTGGAAGTGAGTGGAAGTGAGTGGAAGTGTGTGGAAGTGGGTGAAACTAAATTAAAGTGAGTGGAGTAGTTAGTGGAACTGAGTGCAAGTGGGTGGAGCGTGTGGAAGTGAGTGGAAGTGAGTGGAGTGAGTGGAAGTGTGTGGAAGTGGGTGAAACTAAATTAAAGTGAGTGGAGTAGTTAGTGGAACTGAGTGCAAGTGGGTGGAGCGTGTGGAAGTGAGTGGAAGTGTGTGGAAGTGGATGAAACTAAATTAAAGTAAGTGGAGTAGTAGTGGAACTGAGTGCAAGTGGGTGGAGCGTGTGGAAGTGTGTGGAAGTGAGTGGAAGTGAGTGGAAGTGAGTGGAGTGAGTGGAAGTGTGTGGAAGTGGGTGAAACTAAATTAAAGTGAGTGGAGTAGTTAGTGGAACTGAGTGGAAGTGTGTGGAAGTAAGTGAAACTAAATTAAAGTGAGTGGAGTAGTTAGTGGAACTGAGTGCAAGTGGGTGGAGCGTGTGGAAGTGAGTGGAAGTGAGTGAAAGTGAGTGAAAGTGAGTGGAGTGAGTGGAGTGAGTGGAGTGAGTGGAGTGAGTGGAGTGAGTGGAGTGAGTGGAGTGAGTGGAGTGAGTGGAGTGAGTGGAGTGAGTGGAGTGAGTGGAGTGAGTGGAGTGAGTGGAGTGAGTGGAGTGAGTGGAGTGAGTGGAGTGAGTGGAGTGAGTGGAGTGAGTGGAGTGAGTGAAGTGAGTGGAAGTGAGTGGAAGTGAGTAGAGTGAGTGGAAGTGAGTGAAAGTGAGCGGAAGTGAGTGAAAGTGAGCGGAAGTGAGTGGAAATGAGTGGAAGTGAGGGGAAGTGAGTGGAAGTGAATCGAAGTGAATGGAAGAGGGTGGAAGTGAGCAAAAGTGGGGGAATCGAGTGGAAGTGAGTGGAAGTGAGTGGAAATGAGTGGAAGTGAGTGGAAATAAGTTGAAGTGAGTGGTGTGAGTGGAAGTGAGTTGAAGTGGGTGAGACTGAGTGGAGTAGTGACTGGAAGTGAGTGAAAGTGAGTTGAAGTGGGTAAGAGTGAGTGGAGTACTGAGTGGAAGTGAGTTGGAGTGAGCGATTTGAGTGGAGTGAGTGGAAGTGAGTGGAAGTGAGTGGAAGTGAGTGGAAGTGAGTGGAAGTGAGTGGAAGTGAGTGGAAGTGAGTGGAAGTGAGTGGAAGTGAGTGGAAGTGAGTGGAAGTGAGTGGAAGTGGGTGGAAGTGAGTGGAAGTGAGTGGAAGTGAGTGGAAGTGAGTGGAAGTGAGTGGAAGTGAGTGGAAGTGAGTGGAAGTGCGTGGAAGTGAGTGGAAGTGAGTGGAAGTGATTGGAAGTGAGTGGAAGTGAGTGGGAGTGAGTGGAAGTGAGTGGAAGTGAGTGGAAGTGAGTGGAAGTGAATGGAAGTGAATGGAAGTGGGTGGAAGTGAGCAAAAGTGAGTGCAATCGAGTGGAAGTGAGTGGAAGTGAGTGGAAGTGAGTGGAAATGAGTGGAAGTGAGTGGAAATAAGTTGAAGTGAGTGGTGGGAGTGGAATTGAGTGGAAGTGAGTTGAAGTGGGTGAGAGTGAGTGGAAGTGAGTGGAATGTGAGTGGAAGTGAGTGGAGTAGTGAGTGGAAGTGAGTGGAATGAACTCTTTTTTGCTCTCTGGGGCTTAGACAAAGAGAAACTCTATTTAAACTTTTTATAACTTAAAAAATTAATATAATTAATACAAAATTGAAATTTTTAATTTTTTTTAGAAAATACGAATTTTTGGACGGTAATTTATCAAATTCAGTTCTGTTTCACTCTTCGGGGCTTAGTTAAGCAGAAAACTCTATTTAAACTTTTTACAACTTAAACAAAAAACATAATTAATACAAAATTTAAATTTTTAAATTTTTTTTAGAAAATACGAATTTTTGGACCATAATTTATCAAATGCAACTCTTTTTCGCTCTTCGGGGCTTAGTTAAAAAGAAAACTCTATTAAAACTTTTTATAACTTAAAAAAAATAATTAATACAAAATTAAAATTTTTCAAATTTTTTAGAAGATACGAATTGTTGGTTCATAATATATCAAATTAAGCTATTTTTTCGCTTTGCGGGGCTTAGATAATGATAAAACTCGATTTAAACCTTTTATAACTTAAAAATGAACAAATAACACAGTCATTACATTTTTTAGAAAATACGAAGTTTTGGTCGATAATATATCAAATCAAGCTCTTTCTTGGTCTCCGGGGCTTAGTTAAGGAGAATCTCTATTTAAACTTTGTATTACTTAAAAAAGTGAAGTGAGTGGAAGTGAGTGGAGTGAGAGGAAGTGAGTGGAGTGAGTTGAGTGGAAGTGAGTGGAAGTGAGTGGAAGCGAGTGGAACTGAGTGGAAGTGAGTGGAAGTGAGTGGAAGTGAGTGGAAGTGAGTTGGAGTGAGAGGAACTGAGTGGAAGTGAGTGGAAGTGAGCAAAAGTGAGTGGAAGCGAGTGGAAGTGAGTGGAAGTAAGTGGAAATGAGTGGAGGTGAGTGGAGTGAGTGGAAGTAAGTGGAAGTGAGTGGAAGTGAGTGGAAGTGAGTGGAAGTGAGTGGAAGTGAGTGGAAGTGAGTGGAAGTGAGTGGAAGTGAGTGGAAGTGAGCGGAAGTGAGTGGAAGTGAGTGGAAGTGAGTGGAAGTGAGTGGAAGTGAGTGGAAGTGAGTGGAAGTGAGTGGAAGTGAGTGGAAGTGAGTGGAAGTGAGTGGAAGTGAGTGGAAGTGAGTGGAAGTGAGTGGAAGTGAGTGGAAGTGAGTGGAAGTGAGTGGAGTGAGTGGAAGTGAGTGGAAGTGAGTGGAGTGAGTGGAGTGAGTGGAAGTGAGTGAAAGTGAGTGGAAGTAGTGGAAATGAGTGGGAGTGAGTGGAAATGAGTGGAAGTGAGTTGGAGTGAGCGAAGATGAGTGGACTGAGTGGAAGTGAGTGGAAGTGAGTGGAAGTGAGTAGATGTGAGAAGAAGTGAGTGGAGTGAGTGGAAGTGAATGGAAGTGGGTGGAAGTGAGCAAAAGTGAGTGGAAGTGAGTGGTGGGAGTGGAAGTGAGTGGAGTGAGTGGAAGTGAGTAGAAGCGAGAGGAAGTGAGTGAAGTGAGTGGAAGTGAATGGAAGTGGGTGGAAGTGAGCAAAAGTGAGTGGAAGCGAGTGGAAGTGAGTGGAAGTGAGTGGAATTGAGTGGAATTGAGTAGAATTGAGTGGAAGTGAGTGAAAGTGAGTGGACGTGAGTGGAGTGAGTGGAATTGAGTGGAAGTGAGTGGAAGTGAGTGGAAGTTAGTGGAAGTGAGTGGAAGTAAGTGGAATGTGAGTGGAAGTTAGTGGAGTGGAGTGAGTGGAAGTGAGTGGAAGTGAGTGGAGTGAGTGGAAGTGAGTGAAAGTGTGTGGAAGTGGGTGAAACTAAATTAAAGTGAGTGGAGTAGTTAGTGGAACTGAGTGCAAGTGGGTGGAGCGTGTGGAAGTGAGTGGAAGTGAGTGGAAGTGAGTGGAAGTGAGTGGAGTAAGTGGAAGTGTGTGGAAGTGGGTGAAACTAAATTAAAGTGAGTGGAGTAGTTAGTGGAACTGAGTGCAAGTGGGTGGAGCGTGTGGAAGTGAGTGGAAGTGAGTGGAAGTGAGTGGAAGTGAGTGGAGTGAGTGGAAGTGAGTGGAGTGAGTGGAAGTGTGTGGAAGTGGGTGAAACTAAATTAAAGTGAGTGGAGTAGTTAGTGGAACTGAGTGCAAGTGGGTGGAGCGTGTGGAAGTGAGTGGAAGTGAGTGGAAGTGAGTGGAAGTGTGTGGAAGTGGGTGAAACTAAATTAAAGTAAGTGGAGTAGTTAGTGGAACTGAGTGCAAGTGGGTGGAGCGTGTGGAAGTGAGTGGAAGTGAGTGGAAGTGAGTGGAGTGAGTGGAAGTGTGTGGAAGTGGGTGAAACTAAATTAAAGTGAGTGGAGTAGTTAGTGGAACTGAGTGGAAGTGTGTGGAAGTGGGTGAAACTAAATTAAAGTGAGTGGAGTAGTTAGTGGAACTGAGTGCAAGTGGGTGGAGCGTGTGGAAGTGAGTGGAAGTGAGTGAAAGTGAGTGGAGTGAGTGGAGTGAGTGGAGTGAGTGGAGTGAGTGGAGTGAGTGGAGTGAGTGGAAGTGAGTGGAAGTGAGTGGAGTGAGTGGAAGTGAGTGGAAGTGTGTGGAAGTGGGAGAAACTAAATTAAAGTGAGTGGAGTAGTTAGTGGAACTGAGTGCAAGTGGGTGGAGCGTGTGGAAGTGAGTGGAAGTGAGTGGAAGTGAGTGGAAGTGAGTGGAAGTGAGTGGAAGTGAGTGGAAGTGAGTGGAAGTGAGTGGAAGTGAGTGGAAGTGAGTGAAAGTGAGTGGAGTGAGTGGAGTGAGTGGAGTGAGTGGAAGTGAGTGGAAGTGAGTGGAGTGAGTGGAAGTGAGTGAAAGTGAGCGGAAGTGAGTGAAAGTGAGCGGAAGTGAGTGGAAATGAGTGGAAGTGAGGGGAAGTGAGTGGAAGTGAATGGAAGTGAATGGAAGTGGGTGGAAGTGAGCAAAAGTGAGTGGAATCGAGTGGAAGTGAGTGGAAGTGAGTGGAAGTGAGTGGAAATGAGTGGAAGTGAGTGGAAATAAGTTGAAGTGAGTGGTGGGAGTGGAAGTGAGTTGAAGTGGGTGAGACTGAGTGGAGTAGTGACTGGAAGTGAGTGAAAGTGAGTTGAAGTGGGTAAGAGTGAGTGGAGTACTGAGTGGAAGTGAGTTGGAGTGAGCGAAGGTGAGTGGAGTGAGTGGAAGTGAGTGGAAGTGAGTGGAAGTGAGTGGAAGTGAGTGGAAGTGGGTGGAAGTGAGTGGAAGTGAGTGGAAGTGAGTGGAAGTGAGTGGAAGTGATTGGAAGTGAGTGGAAGTGAGTGGAAGTGAGTGGAAGTGAGTGGAAGTGAGTGGAAGTGAGTGGAAGTGAGTGGAAGTGAGTGGAAGTGAATGGAAGTGAATGGAAGTGGGTGGAAGTGAGCAAAAGTGAGTGGAATCGAGTGGAAGTGAGTGGAAGTGAGTGGAAATGAGTGGAAGTGAGTGGAAGTGAGTGGAAATAAGTTGAAGTGAGTGGTGGGAGTGGAAGTGAGTTGAAGTGGGTGAGACTGAGTGGAGTACTGAGTGGAAGTGAGTTGGAGTGAGCGAAGGTGAGTGGAGTGAGTGGAGTGAGTGGAAGTGAGTGGAAGTGAGTGGAAGTGGGTGGAAGTGAGCAAAAGTGAGTGGAAGCGAGCGGAAGTGAGTGGAAGTGAGTGGAAATGAGTGGAAGTGAGTGGAAATAAGTTGAAGTGAGTGGTGGGAGTGGAAGTGAGTTGAAGTGGGTGAGACTGAGGGAGTAGAGACTGGAAGTGAGTGGAAGTGAGTTGAATTGGGTGAGAGTGAGTGGAGTAGTGAGTGGAAGTGAGTGGACATACGTGGAAGTGGGTGAAACTGAGTTAAAAAGAGTGGAGTAGTGAGTGGAACTGAGTGGAAGTGAGTGGAAGTGAGTGGAAGTGAGTGGAAGTGAGTGGAAGTGAGTGAAGGTGAGTGGAAGTGAGTGGAAGTGAGTGGAAGTGAGTGGAAGTGAGTGGAAGTGAGTGGAAGTGAGTGGAAGTGAGTGGAAGTGAGTGGAAGTGTGTGGAAGTGAGTGGAAGTGAGTGGTGTGAGTGAAAGTTGGTGAAAGTGAGTGAAAGTGAGTGGAAATGAGTGGAAATGAGTGGAAGTGGGTGGAGTAGTGAGTGGAAGTGAGTTGAAGTGGGTGAGAGTGAGTGGAGTAGTGAGTGGAAGTGAGTTGGAGTGAGCTTAGTTAAGCAGAAAACTCTATTTAAACTTTTTACAACCTAAAAAAAAACTTAATGAATACAAAATTTAAATTTTTCAATTTTTTTAGAAAATACGAAGTTTTGGTCGAGTGAGCGAAGGTGAGTGGAGTGAGTGGAAGTGAGTAGAAGTGAAAGGAAGTGAGTGGAGTGAGTGGAAGTGAGTGGAAGTGAGCAAAAGTGAGTGGAAGCGATTGGAAGTGAGTGGAAGTGAGTGGAAGTGAGTGGAAGTGAGTGGAAGTGAGCGAAAGTGAGTGGAAGCGAGCGAAAGTGTGTGGAGTGAGTGGAAGTGAGTGGAAGTTAGTGGAAGTGAGTTGGAGTGAGAGGAAGTGAGTGGAGTGAGTTGAGTGGAAGTAAGTGGAAGTGAGCAAAAGTGAGTGGAAGCGAGTGGAACTGAGTGGAAGTGAGTGGAAGGGAGTGGAAGTGAGTGGAAGTGAGTGGAAGTGAGTGGAAGTGAGTGGAAGTGAATGGAAGTTGGTGGAAGTGAGCAAAAGTGAGTGGAAGCGTGTGGAGGTGAGTGGAGGTGAGTGGAAGTGAGTGGAAATGAGTGGGAGTGAGTGGAAATAAATTGAAGTGAGTGGTGGGAGTGGAAGTGAGTGGAAGTGAGTTTAAGTGGATGAGACTGAGTGGAGTAGTGACTGGAAGTGAGTTGAAGTGGGTGAGAGTGAGTGGAGTACTGTGTGGAAGTGAGTGAAGTGTGTGGAAGTGAGTGGAAGTGAGTGGAAGTGAGTGGAAGTGAGTGGAAGTGAGTGGACGTGAGTGGAAGTGAGTGGAAGTGAGTGGGAGTGAGTGGGAGTGAGTGGAAGTGAGTGGAAGTGAGTGGAAGTGAGTGGAAGTGAGTGGAAGTGAGTGGAAGTGAGTGGAAGTGAGTGGAAGTGAGTGGAAGTGAGTGGAAGTGAGTGGAAGTGCGTGGAAGTGGGTGAAACTGAGTTAAAGTGAGTGGAGTAGTTAGTGGAACTGAGTGCAAGTGGGTGGAGCGTGTGGAAGTGAGTGGAAGTGAGTGGAAGTTAGTGGAGTGAGTGGAAGTGAGTGGCAGTGAGTGGAGTGAGTGGAAGTGAGTAGAAGTGAGAGGAATTGAGTGAAGTGTTTGGAAGTGAATGGAAGTGGGTGGAAGTGGGTGGAAGTGAGCAAAAGTGAGTGGAAGCGAGTGAAAGTGAGTGGAAGTGAGTGGAAGAGAGTGGAATTGAGTGGAAGTGAGTGGAAGTGAGTGGACGTGAGTGGAGTGAGTGGAATTGAGTGGAAGTGAGTGGAAGTGAGTGGAAGTTAGTGGAAGTGAGTGGAAGTAAGTGGAATGTGAGTGGAAGTTAGTGGAGTAGTGAAGTGAGTGGAAGTGAGTGGAAGTGAGTGGTGTGAGTGAAAGTTGGTGAAAGTGAGTGAAAGTGAGTGGAAATGAGTGGAAATGAGTGGAAATGAGTGGAAGTGGGTGGAGTAGTGAGTGGAAGTGAGTTGAAGTGGGTGAGAGTGAGTGGAGTAGTGAGTGGAAGTGAGTTGGAGTGAGCGAAGGTGAGTGGAGTGAGTGGAAGTGAGTAGAAGTGAGAGGAAGTGAGTGGAGTGAGTGGAAGTGAGCAAAAGTGAGTGGAAGCGATTGGAAGTGAGTGGAAGTGAGTGGAAATGAGTGGAAGTGAGTGGAAATGAGTGGAAGTGAGTGGAAATGAGTGGAAGTGAGTGGTGGAAGTGGAATTGAGTGGAAGTGAGTTGAAGTGGGTGAGAGTGAGTGGAGTAGTGAGTGGAAGTGAGTGCAATGTGAGTGGAAGTGAGTGGAGTAGTGAGTGGAAGTGAGTGGAATGAACTCTTTTTTGCTCTCTGGGGCTTGGACAAAGAGAAACTCTATTTAAACTTTTTATAACTTAAAAAATTAATATAATTAATACAAAATTGAAATTTTTCATTTTTTTTAGAAAATACGAATTTTTGGACGGTAATTTATCAAATGCAGTTCTTTTTCGCTCTTCGGGGCTTAGTTAAGCTGAAAACTCTATTAAAACTTTTTATAACTTAAAAAAATAATTAATAAAAAATTAAAATTTTTCAAATTTTTTAGAAGATACGAATTGTTGGTTCATAATATATCAAATTAAGCTATTTTTTCGCTTTCCGGGGCTTAGATAAGGATAAAACTCGATTTAAACCTTTTTTAACTTAAAAAAGTGAAGTGAGTGGAAGTGAGTGGAGTGAGAGGAGTGAGAGGAAGTGAGTGGAGTGAGTTGAGTGGAAGTGAGTGGAAGTGAGTGGAAGTGAGTGGAAGTGAGTTGAGTGGAAGTGAGCAAAAGTGAGTGGAAGCGAGTGGAAGTGAGTGGAAGTGAGTGGAAGTGAGTGGAAGTGAGTGGAAGTGAGTGGAAGTGAGTGGAAGTGAGTGGAAGTGAGTGGGAGTGAGTGGGAGTGAGTGGGAGTGAGTGGAAGTGAGTGGAAGTGATTGGAAGTGAGTGGAAGTGAGTGGGAGTGAATGGAAGTGAGTGGAAGTGAGTGGAAGTGAGTGGAAGTGAGCGAAAGTGAGTGGAAGCGAGCGAAAGTGTGTGGAGTGAGTGGAAGTGAGTGGAAGTTAGTGGAAGTGAGTTGGAGTGAGAGGAAGTGAGTGAAGTGAGTAGAGTGGAAGTGAGTGGAGGTGAGCAAAAGTGAGTGGAAGCGAGTGGAACTGAGTGGAAGTGAGTGGAAGTGAGTGGAAGTGAATGGAAGTGGGTGGAAGTGGGTGGAAATGAGTGGGAGTGAGTGGAAATAAGTTGAAGTGAGTGGTGGGAGTGGAAGTGAGTTGAAGTGGGTGAGACTGAGTGGAGTAGTGAGTGGAAGTGAGTGGAAGTGAGTTGAAGTGGGTGAGAGTGAGTGGAGTACTGAGTGGAAGTGAGTTGGAGTGAGCGAAGGTGAGTGGAGTGAGTGGAAGTGAGTGGAAGTGAGTGGAAGTGAGTGGAAATGAGTGGGAGTGAGTGGGAGTGAGTGGAAATAAGTTGAAGTGAGTGGTGGGAGTGGAAGTGAGTGGAAGTGAGTTTAAGTGGATGAGACTGAGTGGAGTAGTGACTGAAAGTGAGTTGAAGTGAGTGGAAATGAGTGGAAGTGAGTGGAAATAAGTTGAAGTGAGTGGTGGGAGTGGAAGTGAGTTGAAGTGGGTGAGACTGAGTGGAGTAGTGACTGGAAGTGAGTGGAAGTGAGTGGAAGTGAGTTGAAGTGGGTGAGAGTGAGTGGAGTAGTGAGTGGAAGTGAGTGGACATGCGTGGAAGTGGGTGAAACTGAGTTAAAGTGAGTGGAGTAGTGAGTGGAACTGAGTGGAAGTGAGTGGAAGTGAGTGGAAGTGAGTGGAAGTGAGTGGAAGTGAGTGGAAGTGAGTGGAAGTGAGTGGAAGTGAGTGGAAGTGAGTGGAAGTGAGTGGAAGTGAGTGGAAGTGAGTGGTGTGAGTGAAAGTTGGTGAAAGTGAGTGAAAGTGAGTGAAAATGAGTGGTAATGAGTGGAAATGAGTGGAAGTGCGTGGAGTAGTGAGTGGAAGTGAGTTGAAGTGGGTGAGAGTGAGTGGAGTAGTGAGTGGAAGTGAGTGGAAGTGAGTTGGAGTGAGCGAAGGTGAGTGGAGTGAGTGGAAGTGAGTAGAAGTGAGAGGAAGTGAGTGGAGTGAGTGGAAGTGAGTGGAAGTGAGTGGAAGTGAGTGGAAGTGAGTGGAAGTGAGTGGAAGTGAGTGGAAGTGAGTGGAAGTGAGTGGAAGTGAGTGGAAGTGAGTGGAAGTGAGTGGAAGTGAGTGGAAGTGAGTGGAAGTGAGTGGAAGTGAGTGGAGTAAGTGGAAGTGTGTGGAAGTGGGTGAAACTAAATTAAAGTGAGTGGAGTAGTTAGTGGAACTGAGTGCAAGTGGGTGGAGCGTGTGGAAGTGAGTGGAAGTGAGTGGAAGTGAGTGGAAGTGAGTGGAGTGAGTGGAAGTGTGTGGAAGTGGGTGAAACTAAATTAAAGTGAGTGGAGTAGTTAGTGGAACTGAGTGCAAGTGGGTGGAGCGTGTGGAAGTGAGTGGAAGTGAGTGGAAGTGAGTGGAAGTGTGTGGAAGTGGGTGAAACTAAATTAAAGTAAGTGGAGTAGTTAGTGGAACTGAGTGCAAGTGGGTGGAGCGTGTGGAAGTGAGTGGAAGTGAGTGGAAGTGAGTGGAGTGAGTGGAAGTGTGTGGAAGTGGGTGAAACTAAATTAAAGTGAGTGGAGTAGTTAGTGGAACTGAGTGGAAGTGTGTGGAAGTGGGTGAAACTAAATTAAAGTGAGTGGAGTAGTTAGTGGAACTGAGTGCAAGTGGGTGGAGCGTGTGGAAGTGAGTGGAAGTGAGTGAAAGTGAGTGGAGTGAGTGGAGTGAGTGGAGTGAGTGGAGTGAGTGGAGTGAGTGGAAGTGAGTGGAAGTGAGTGGAGTGAGTGGAAGTGAGTGGAAGTGTGTGGAAGTGGGTGAAACTAAATTAAAGTGAGTGGAGTAGTTAGTGGAACTGAGTGCAAGTGGGTGGAGCGTGTGGAAGTGAGTGGAAGTGAGTGGAAGTGAGTGGAAGTGAGTGGAAGTGAGTGGAAGTGGGTGGAAGTGAGTGGAAGTGAGTGGAAGTGAGTGGAAGTGAGTGGAAGTGATTGGAAGTGAGTGGAAGTGAGTGGAAGTGAGTGGAAGTGAGTGGAAGTGAGTGGAAGTGAGTGGAAGTGAGTGGAAGTGAGTGGAAGTGAGTGGAAGTGAATGGAAGTGAATGGAAGTGGGTGGAAGTGAGCAAAAGTGAGTGGAATCGAGTGGAAGTGAGTGGAAGTGAGTGGAAATGAGTGGAAGTGAGTGGAAGTGAGTGGAAATAAGTTGAAGTGAGTGGTGGGAGTGGAAGTGAGTTGAAGTGGGTGAGACTGAGTGGAGTACTGAGTGGAAGTGAGTTGGAGTGAGCGAAGGTGAGTGGAGTGAGTGGAAGTGAGTGGAAGTGGGTGGAAGTGAGCAAAAGTGAGTGGAAGCGAGCGGAAGTGAGTGGAAGTGAGTGGAAATGAGTGGAAGTGAGTGGAAATAAGTTGAAGTGAGTGGTGGGAGTGGAAGTGAGTTGAAGTGGGTGAGACTGAGGGAGTAGAGACTGGAAGTGAGTGGAAGTGAGTTGAATTGGGTGAGAGTGAGTGGAGTAGTGAGTGGAAGTGAGTGGACATACGTGGAAGTGGGTGAAACTGAGTTAAAAAGAGTGGAGTAGTGAGTGGAACTGAGTGGAAGTGAGTGGAAGTGAGTGGAAGTGAGTGGAAGTGAGTGGAAGTGAGTGAAGGTGAGTGGAAGTGAGTGGAAGTGAGTGGAAGTGAGTGGAAGTGAGTGGAAGTGAGTGGAAGTGAGTGGAAGTGAGTGGAAGTGAGTGGAAGTGTGTGGAAGTGAGTGGAAGTGAGTGGTGTGAGTGAAAGTTGGTGAAAGTGAGTGAAAGTGAGTGGAAATGAGTGGAAATGAGTGGAAGTGGGTGGAGTAGTGAGTGGAAGTGAGTTGAAGTGGGTGAGAGTGAGTGGAGTAGTGAGTGGAAGTGAGTTGGAGTGAGCTTAGTTAAGCAGAAAACTCTATTTAAACTTTTTACAACCTAAAAAAAAACTTAATGAATACAAAATTTAAATTTTTCAATTTTTTTAGAAAATACGAAGTTTTGGTCGAGTGAGCGAAGGTGAGTGGAGTGAGTGGAAGTGAGTAGAAGTGAAAGGAAGTGAGTGGAGTGAGTGGAAGTGAGTGGAAGTGAGCAAAAGTGAGTGGAAGCGATTGGAAGTGAGTGGAAGTGAGTGGAAGTGAGTGGAAGTGAGTGGAAGTGAGCGAAAGTGAGTGGAAGCGAGCGAAAGTGTGTGGAGTGAGTGGAAGTGAGTGGAAGTTAGTGGAAGTGAGTTGGAGTGAGAGGAAGTGAGTGGAGTGAGTTGAGTGGAAGTAAGTGGAAGTGAGCAAAAGTGAGTGGAAGCGAGTGGAACTGAGTGGAAGTGAGTGGAAGGGAGTGGAAGTGAGTGGAAGTGAGTGGAAGTGAGTGGAAGTGAGTGGAAGTGAATGGAAGTTGGTGGAAGTGAGCAAAAGTGAGTGGAAGCGTGTGGAGGTGAGTGGAGGTGAGTGGAAGTGAGTGGAAATGAGTGGGAGTGAGTGGAAATAAATTGAAGTGAGTGGTGGGAGTGGAAGTGAGTGGAAGTGAGTTTAAGTGGATGAGACTGAGTGGAGTAGTGACTGGAAGTGAGTTGAAGTGGGTGAGAGTGAGTGGAGTACTGTGTGGAAGTGAGTGAAGTGTGTGGAAGTGAGTGGAAGTGAGTGGAAGTGAGTGGAAGTGAGTGGAAGTGAGTGGACGTGAGTGGAAGTGAGTGGAAGTGAGTGGGAGTGAGTGGGAGTGAGTGGAAGTGAGTGGAAGTGAGTGGAAGTGAGTGGAAGTGAGTGGAAGTGAGTGGAAGTGAGTGGAAGTGAGTGGAAGTGAGTGGAAGTGAGTGGAAGTGAGTGGAAGTGAGTGGAAGTGAGTGGAAGTGCGTGGAAGTGGGTGAAACTGAGTTAAAGTGAGTGGAGTAGTTAGTGGAACTGAGTGCAAGTGGGTGGAGCGTGTGGAAGTGAGTGGAAGTGAGTGGAAGTTAGTGGAGTGAGTGGAAGTGAGTGGCAGTGAGTGGAGTGAGTGGAAGTGAGTAGAAGTGAGTAGAAGTGAGAGGAAGTGAGTGAAGTGAGTGGAAGTGAATGGAAGTGGGTGGAAGTGGGTGGAAGTGAGCAAAAGTGAGTGGAAGCGAGTGAAAGTGAGTGGAAGTGAGTGGAAGAGAGTGGAATTGAGTGGAAGTGAGTGGAAGTGAGTGGACGTGAGTGGAGTGAGTGGAATTGAGTGGAAGTGAGTGGAAGTGAGTGGAAGTTAGTGGAAGTGAGTGGAAGTAAGTGGAATGTGAGTGGAAGTTAGTGGAGTAGTGAAGTGAGTGGAAGTGAGTGGAAGTGAGTGGTGTGAGTGAAAGTTGGTGAAAGTGAGTGAAAGTGAGTGGAAATGAGTGGAAATGAGTGGAAATGAGTGGAAGTGGGTGGAGTAGTGAGTGGAAGTGAGTTGAAGTGGGTGAGAGTGAGTGGAGTAGTGAGTGGAAGTGAGTTGGAGTGAGCGAAGGTGAGTGGAGTGAGTGGAAGTGAGTAGAAGTGAGAGGAAGTGAGTGGAGTGAGTGGAAGTGAGCAAAAGTGAGTGGAAGCGATTGGAAGTGAGTGGAAGTGAGTGGAAATGAGTGGAAGTGAGTGGAAATGAGTGGAAGTGAGTGGAAATGAGTGGAAGTGAGTGGTGGAAGTGGAATTGAGTGGAAGTGAGTTGAAGTGGGTGAGAGTGAGTGGAGTAGTGAGTGGAAGTGAGTGCAATGTGAGTGGAAGTGAGTGGAGTAGTGAGTGGAAGTGAGTGGAATGAACTCTTTTTTGCTCTCTGGGGCTTGGACAAAGAGAAACTCTATTTAAACTTTTTATAACTTAAAAAATTAATATAATTAATACAAAATTGAAATTTTTCATTTTTTTTAGAAAATACGAATTTTTGGACGGTAATTTATCAAATGCAGTTCTTTTTCGCTCTTCGGGGCTTAGTTAAGCTGAAAACTCTATTAAAACTTTTTATAACTTAAAAAAATAATTAATAAAAAATTAAAACATTTCAAATTTTTTAGAAGATACGAATTGTTGGTTTATAATATATCAAATTAAGCTATTTTTTCGCTTTCCGGGGCTTAGATAAGGATAAAACTCGATTTAAACCTTTTTTAACTTAAAAAAGTGAAGTGAGTGGAAGTGAGTGGAGTGAGAGGAGTGAGAGGAAGTGAGTGGAGTGAGTTGAGTGGAAGTGAGTGGAAGTGAGTGGAAGTGAGTGGAAGTGAGTTGAGTGGAAGTGAGCAAAAGTGAGTGGAAGCGAGTGGAAGTGAGTGGAAGTTAGTGGAAGTGAGTGGAAGTGAGTGGAAGTGAGTGGAAGTGAGTGGAAGTGAGTGGAAGTGAGTGGGAGTGAGTGGGAGTGAGTGGGAGTGAGTGGAAGTGAGTGGAAGTGATTGGAAGTGAGTGGAAGTGAGTGGGAGTGAATGGAAGTGAGTGGAAGTGAGTGGAAGTGAGTGGAAGTGAGCGAAAGTGAGTGGAAGCGAGCGAAAGTGTGTGGAGTGAGTGGAAGTGAGTGGAAGTTAGTGGAAGTGAGTTGGAGTGAGAGGAAGTGAGTGAAGTGAGTAGAGTGGAAGTGAGTGGAGGTGAGCAAAAGTGAGTGGAAGCGAGTGGAACTGAGTGGAAGTGAGTGGAAGTGAGTGGAAGTGAATGGAAGTGGGTGGAAGTGGGTGGAAATGAGTGGGAGTGAGTGGAAATAAGTTGAAGTGAGTGGTGGGAGTGGAAGTGAGTTGAAGTGGGTGAGACTGAGTGGAGTAGTGAGTGGAAGTGAGTGGAAGTGAGTTGAAGTGGGTGAGAGTGAGTGGAGTACTGAGTGGAAGTGAGTTGGAGTGAGCGAAGGTGAGTGGAGTGAGTGGAAGTGAGTGGAAGTGAGTGGAAGTGAGTGGAAATGAGTGGGAGTGAGTGGGAGTGAGTGGAAATAAGTTGAAGTGAGTGGTGGGAGTGGAAGTGAGTGGAAGTGAGTTTAAGTGGATGAGACTGAGTGGAGTAGTGACTGAAAGTGAGTTGAAGTGAGTGGAAATGAGTGGAAGTGAGTGGAAATAAGTTGAAGTGAGTGGTGGGAGTGGAAGTGAGTTGAAGTGGGTGAGACTGAGTGGAGTAGTGACTGGAAGTGAGTGGAAGTGAGTGGAAGTGAGTTGAAGTGGGTGAGAGTGAGTGGAGTAGTGAGTGGAAGTGAGTGGACATGCGTGGAAGTGGGTGAAACTGAGTTAAAGTGAGTGGAGTAGTGAGTGGAACTGAGTGGAAGTGAGTGGAAGTGAGTGGAAGTGAGTGGAAGTGAGTGGAAGTGAGTGGAAGTGAGTGGAAGTGAGTGGAAGTGAGTGGAAGTGAGTGGAAGTGAGTGGAAGTGAGTGGAAGTGAGTGGAAGTGAGTGGTGTGAGTGAAAGTTGGTGAAAGTGAGTGAAAGTGAGTGAAAATGAGTGGTAATGAGTGGAAATGAGTGGAAGTGCGTGGAGTAGTGAGTGGAAGTGAGTTGAAGTGGGTGAGAGTGAGTGGAGTAGTGAGTGGAAGTGAGTGGAAGTGAGTTGGAGTGAGCGAAGGTGAGTGGAGTGAGTGGAAGTGAGTAGAAGTGAGAGGAAGTGAGTGGAGTGAGTGGAAGTGAGTGGAAGTGAGTGGAAGTGAGTGGAAGTGAGTGGAAGTGAGTGGAAGTGAGTGGAAGTGAGTGGAAGTGAGTGGAAGTGAGTGGAAGTGAGTGGAAGTGAGTGGAAGTGAGTGGAAGTGAGTGGTGTGAGTGAAAGTTGGTGAAAGTGAGTGAAAGTGAGTGAAAATGAGTGGTAATGAGTGGAAATGAGTGGAAGTGGGTGGAGTAGTGAGTGGAAGTGAGTTGAAGTGGGTGAGAGTGAGTGGAGTAGTGAGTGGAAGTGAGTTGGAGTGAGCGAAGGTGAGTGGAGTGAGTGGAAGTGAGTAGAAGTGAGAGGAAGTGAGTGGAGTGAGTGGAAGTGAGCAAAAGCGATTGGAAGTGAGTGGAAGTGAGTGGAAATGAGTGGAAGTGAGTGGAAATGAATGGAAATGAGTTTAAGTGAGTGGAAATGAGTTGAAGTGAGTGGTGGAAGTGGAATTGAGTGGAAGTGAGTTGAAGTGGGTGAGAGTGAGTGGAGTAGTGAGTGGAAGTGAGTGGAATGTGAGTGGAAGTGAGTGGAGTAGTGAGTGGAAGTGAGTGGAATGAACTCTTTTTTGCTCTCTGGGGCTTAGACAAAGAGAAACTCTATTTAAACTTTTTATAACTTAAAAAATTAATATAATTAATACAAAATTGAAATTTTTCATTTTTTTTTTAGAAAATACGAATTTTTGGACGGTAATTTATCAAATGCAGTTCTTTTTCGCTCTTCGGGGCTTAGTTAAGCAGAAAACTCTATTTAAACTTTTTACAACTTAAACAAAAAACATAATTAATACAAAATTTAAATTTTTCAATTTTTTTAAAAAATACGAATTTTTGGACCATAATTTATCAAATGCAACTCTTTTTCGCTCTTCGGGGCTTAGTTAAGCAGAAAACTCTATTAAAGTGAGTGGTGTGAGTGAAAGTTGGTGAAAGTGAGTGAAAGTGAGTGAAAATGAGTGGTAATGAGTGGAAATGAGTGGAAGTGCGTGGAGTAGTGAGTGGAAGTGTGTTGAAGTGGGTGAGAGTGAGTGGAGTAGTGAGTGGAAGTGAGTTGGAGTGAGCGAAGGTGAGTGGAGTGAGTGGAAGTGAGTAGAAGTGAGAGGAAGTGAGTGGAGTGAGTGGAAGTGAGTGGAAGTGAGTGGAAGTGAGTGGAAGTGAGTGGAAGTGAGTGGAAGTGAGTGGAAGTGAGTGGAAGTGAGTGGAAGTGAGTGGAAGTGAGTGGTGTGAGTGAAAGTTGGTGAAAGTGAGTGAAAGTGAGTGAAAATGAGTGGTAATGAGTGGAAATGAGTGGAAGTGGGTGGAGTAGTGAGTGGAAGTGAGTTGAAGTGGGTGAGAGTGAGTGGAGTAGTGAGTGGAAGTGAGTTGGAGTGAGCGAAGGTGAGTGGAGTGAGTGGAAGTGAGTAGAAGTGAGAGGAAGTGAGTGGAGTGAGTGGAAGTGAGTGGAAGTGAGCAAAAGCGATTGGAAGTGAGTGGAAGTGAGTGGAAATGAGTGGAAGTGAGTGGAAATGAGTGGAAATGAGTTTAAGTGAGTGGAAATGAGTTGAAGTGAGTGGTGGAAGTGGAATTGAGTGGAAGTGAGTTGAAGTGGGTGAGAGTGAGTGGAGTAGTGAGTGGAAGTGAGTGGAATGTGAGTGGAAGTGAGTGGAGTAGTGAGTGGAAGTGAGTGGAATGAACTCTTTTTTGCTCTCTGGGGCTTAGACAAAGAGAAACTCTATTTAAACTTTTTATAACTTAAAAAATTAATATAATTAATACAAAATTGAAATTTTTCATTTTTTTTTAGAAAATACGAATTTTTGGACGGTAATTTATCAAATGCAGTTCTTTTTCGCTCTTCGGGGCTTAGTTAAGCAGAAAACTCTATTTAAACTTTTTACAACTTAAACAAAAAACATAATTAATACAAAATTTAAATTTTTCAATTTTTTTAAAAAATACGAATTTTTGGACCATAATTTATCAAATGCAACTCTTTTTCGCTCTTCGGGGCTTAGTTAAGCAGAAAACTCTATTAAAACTTTTTATAACTTAAAAAATATAATTAATAAAAAATTAAAATTTTTCAAATTTTTTAGAAGATACGAATTGTTGGTTCATAATATATCAAATTAAGCTATTTTTTCGCTTTCCGGGGCTTAGATAAGGATAAAACTCGATTTAAACCTTTTATAACTTAAAAATGAACAAATAACACAGTCATTACATGTTTTAGAAAATACGAAGTTTTGGTCGATAATATATCAAATCAAGCTCTTTCTTGCTCTCCGGTGCTTAGTTAAGGAGAAACTCTATTTAAACTTTTTATAACTTAAAAAAGTGAAGTGAGTGGAAGTGAGTGGAGTGAGAGGAAGTGAGTGGAGTGAGTTGAG